>VMDR010000223.1:0-320102 GCA_007922815.1 Macrotus californicus | reverse complement strand
GCTTCCGGGTTCTCACCAGGGGAAACAGGGGCAACCCAAGGTCAAACCAGGGGTGGGAACAAAGGTCCTACCTGGTTAAACAGGTGTTCCAGGCAGCCGTGAAGCTTGTCCTGCTTGTCTGATGGAATCCGCATGTCACAGGGCAGCTCATCCCCTGGCAGAAGGAAGAAGCCACAGCCATCAACAAACAACTTCTGTCCCATCTCATACCCTCTCCACGTCCTTCCCAAGAAGATAACATCAGTACAGAGCCTCAAAACCCCCAGTGGGTTTGGGTCTGACAGACTCGGGTCCTGGCTCTGTGACCCCAGGCAAACCCCTTGGCCTCTCTGAGTCTCTGTTTCTTCACCTTCAAATAACATATCACAACTGTAGGCCCCTGTTACTAATCCCGAGACTGAAAATGAGGAGACAGCGAGCCAGAGAGAAGGAGCTGGACCCCAGGCCTCCGGACCCATCCCCCGAGCCGTTTCAAGTTCAGTATGCTGCCGTGTGTCACGTCCTCCCTAAAATCTCCCCAGGGACAGTTTGTACAGCTGAATATCTTATGTGATGAAATATTTATCTAAAGTTCAGCAATAGCTTCAATTTTACTTGAGCTTCTTTTTCTTCTGTAAAATTGCAAAAAAAATTAAAATTAAATTTTTATGCCCAGACTACTACCACTGGAAGGTCGCACCTGGCAGCTGTGACAGAGGGAGCCTGGGAAGCAGGTGACTGAGTTGGAAGGGTGGGAGGGAGGCTTGTCACCAACCCCCCTGTCACGACTTTGCAATTAGAAACCATACGGATGTATGACCCGCTCACAAAATAGAATTATTTGAGGCTGAAATCAATGAAACTCAAATCAAAACAAATTTCAATCTTTCAGAAAAAGTTGTTAAGTGCAGTGTCACCCAATTTATGGGATATTATTTGTGTCTGTTTATCTACCGGCCACCACCCACATGCCCATCGGTGCAGAATTACGTGTTCACCCCTGGTCTGCAAATGCCACTGATGGTCCCTTCTGGGGGACCCGAATAGTTTGCATCCACTTCTTTTGATCTCCTCTGTGTCACCTGAACTTTTGGCTTGCATACGTGCCACTTTTATGGAAGCCATCGCGTCACCCTGTGCCAGTGACGTTACAGCAACTCGTCATAATCTCTAACTGCATCGTGCGTGTTTCATCTGCCCCGTGTCTACGACACACGACCGACATGCGTGGGGAACATCGGCTCCGCAAGGGCCAGGATCTCTTGTCCTCCATAAAATGTGCCGAATGAGCGAATGAAAGCAAAGACACGGCCACACGAGGCAACGTGACAGGAAATGAGATGCCCCAGAGTAAAGTATAACAAACTGAAAGCCAAACAACATCTCGCACGGTGGGTGAGGAGGGGGCGTCCTCGAGCCCGGGCGCCGCACTCACCAGAGCCCATCTCGTCGCTGCCCAGGTAGGAGCTGTTACTTCGCACACTGGTGTACGACAGGACGGAGTCCCGGTTGCTGTTACACTCGCTGCAAGGGGGCAGAGAGGAAGACAGCGGTCACCCCCCAGCTCACACCTCTGCTCCCAGCACCCAGAACACGCCCTCTGGAGCATGGACAGAACTCCCAGCTCCGCAGGTGGACGGCTGGCGCGGGGCGGCGCTGCAGGCTGACCACCAGTGCCAGGGACGGGGCGGGTTGTCCTGGTTGGTGTCCCGATGGCGGAGAGACTTCTGGATGCTGGCACAGAAGTGCAGAGCCAGCAGGAGGGCAGTGGGCTTTCATTTGGGTGTAAACTTCTGTCATACCCCTCGTGGCACAGCATGGTCCCTGGACACGTGTGCACCTGCCACACTCAACCACACGGCTGCATGTTCTGTCTCCCCAGCCTGGCTGGGCAGGAGGACAGGGACTGTGTCCTCTTCACTTGTGTCCCAGCAACTCAGAAGGTTTGGAGACCAAAAGCCACAACCCTGAAATTCTTTCCATCACCTTTTGACAATTAAAGAAAGAATCGGAGGGCCCAAAGACATAAGAATGGAAACCCAGAGAAACAGAGATATCTTGGGCTACGGACATGAGGTGCTGGGAACACACAATGCCCCATTGGCCGAACACCCAGTTACAGAGAAAGCAAGCCGGAAACATGGGCTGGTCAGACCCCTCAAGGACGGAAAGCAGACGGGTGCTGGGGGGCCTGGGGCACCGGCCTTTCTCGCCAAATGCCACCAGTTCTGTAGTTTGCCCCCACCCAGCTAAAGTGCCCCACCCCCACGTTCCATTCTAGCAACAATCGAATGTTACACAACCTTTCCCAGGAGCCCATGGGGCTTGTTGATTTGTGGGAATGACTTCCACTTACCCACTGTATGGTTTATTACAGGAAATTGAGTTTTTAGTCCATTTAATCCACTAATTAGGACTTCACTGATCTCGTTAGAATTAGCTTAACCAGCAGAAAAACGACTCTGATCCTCTCGGAGTTCCGAGGAAAAAGAAATTGTCTCCCTCCTTGGACCGAGCGAAAATAAACCGTCTGCCACAGAAACCTCAGGAGCTTTGAGATGTGCCAGGGATCCGGACTTTTCCTTTGGCCACGTTCCACAGCGAGTGTACCGTGGAAGTGGAGTGGAACAGGTGGGTGGTGTCCACAAGGGGACAGACCCCGGAACATCAGCCTCAGGGCAGGGCAGCCCGGGGTGGGGGGGGAGTGGAGGGGGGACAGGGGACAGCTGGGTGGCTTCGAGGGCTCAGGCAACCCCCAGAACCACACAGTTTGGCAACGCTGCCACATCCCACTGCTTCCTGGGAAATGTCCTTCTCAGTCTGACCTTCCCACAAGGCAGTGGCCTCAACTGTCCCACTGGCCATCCACGCCAAAGCCCACAGGACGCCCACGCAGCCTCACCTGTAGGAGTCACGGTAGCTCATGGTGTCATGACCCGAGTCCTCCTGGTCCTCCTCAGACACCTTGAAACACACTTTCTTCATGCCCCCGTGGTCGGTCCTGTCCATCTCGCTCTCTTCACTGACCGGCGGGGAGGACGAGGCCTCTTCGGCCAAGGGTGGATCGCAGGACCCACCCGAGGTGGGCTCTGTGATGGTGGACAGCAGCCTGTGGGAGCAAAGACTTGGACTTTAAAATCACATGCCTATGGCTTCCATGGCCTCCATGCAGGGTCAGACTAGGCCCTGACCTCAGGCCTCACCTTTGACCCTGACAGAAGGAGCCATCAAATGCTGAAATCCCACTAGCAATTTAGCAGGTGCACATACACGTCCCTCCTGTAGGGGGCGTGAGATACAGAGGTTCTCTATTTCACGACCAAGTTACATGACGTTCAAGGGCATAGATTAAGATTGGGAAACTTGTCTGTAAAGGCCCAGAGAGCACATCTTTTCAGTTTGGTGGGCCACATGGTCTCAGTTAAAACTCCTCAACTTTGCCGCACACGTGTGAAAGCACCACAGACAATGTGGAAATGAATGAGCAGGGTTGTGTTCCAATAAAACTTTATTTTAAAAAAAACTAGGCAGTGAGCCAGATTTGGCCCATAGGCCACAGTTTGTCAACCCATGGCACAGAGTATCATTCATTGTCAAGAGCGTAGGTTTTCAAGACAGACAGACCCCAGATTCAAAGCCTGATGCCGCCACTTTCTGGCTTAGAGACCTACAGCAAAGGTTTACCCTCCCTGAGATTCCGTTTGCTCATCTGTGCAACGGAGCAGTATGGTGTCTATGTCCCAGGCTGCTAAAAGGATTAGGGAGGCAACATATGTAAAGTGCTTAGAAGGGTGTCTGGTGTCCTGCAAGTGTCCAGTAAACCCTGGCTGGTACAATCCTTTAGGTCTCAGTGAGATCGGTGTTGTGACGGGCTCCATTTTACAGATGAGGAAATTGAGGCTCAGAGGTTAAGTGACTTGCCCAAGGTCACACAGCTAATAAGCAGCAGGGCCGGGACTCAAACCCAGGTCTCCTGGCTCCAGGCCCTGCCTTATGTTTCCCTTTCTCACGGACAGTCTCCACTGTACACACGAGGGCAGAAAGAACAGTGTGGAAAACACTAGACGCCAGCTTCAACGGCAGCTCAGGGGCCACGTTCGTTTCCTCAATCTTTCCTGCTGCTTTTTCTTTTTCAGGCATATTTAAAACATATCTAAGATATCATAAATTTCCCCTACAAACACTCCATATGCACCTCTAGCACATAAGGACTTTCTCTTAAAGCAATGGTTCTCAAATCGGGTGATTCTGCCCCCCACCCCAGGAAACACAGAGCAGTTTTGCATTTTCCTGAAGGGCAATATTTACCAACATCCAGAGACATTCTCAGTTGTCACAAGTGAAGTGGGGTGGGGGGCGCTGCTGGTACCCAATGAGCAGGCCCCAGGGATGCCGCCGAGTATCTGAGGACGCACCCAACAGCCCCTCCACCGGTGACCCAGCGCCCACATCGACAGTGTTGAGGCTGAGGAACCCTGCTTCAACCCTAAGCAGCCTGCTACTACCTACCTAACAAAATTAATGATTCCTCCATGTCATCTGGTACCCAGAACCATGTTCCAATGTCCCTGGTGGTCTCACATGTGTCTATTCTCAGATGGCACATGAGAAACAGCACCCTAACCAGGTCCAGACACTGCGCTGGCTTGGTATATCTCCCAAGTCTCTTCTCTAACAGCTCCTCCTGTTTCTGCTCCCCACCCCAACCCCCACCCATCATTTGTTAAGGAAACTATACCCTTTATCCTCTAGAATCGCCCTCCCTCTGCATTTGGCCAGCTGCATCCCCCAGGTGGCACATCACCAGCCTCCACTCCCACCCCCACCCCTGCTGTCAAGCAGTGAGAGAGACCCAGAGCTCTGATCAGAGGGCGGTGCGGTTTCTGTTGGCGAGAATACTTGGTAAGTGCTGCTGAGTGTGTGCCCGGCTGCATTACACCGAAGGGACATCATGTCCTGCCATCTCTCTCTCTCTGTTAAAATTATAAAGTCCCCCAAACCATTCACCAAATAACCTCTACTGATGATGGCTGCCTACGCCCGGCACTTCATTAGAGCGGTGTTTCTCAATCAGGAATGTTTTGCCCCTGCCCCCCGAGGGCGTATTTGGCAATGGCTGAAGATATTTTGTTTGTCACAGCTGGGGAACACAGAGACTACTGGCATCTAGGGATACTGACAAAGAGCCTGTGATGTGGAGGACAGCTCCCCACTACAAAGAATCCTGACTCTAACACCCTCCCATCCCCCCTGAGGCCAGAGCTCACCTGTTGATCTGGGTGACATACTGCTTCATCTCCTTCAGGGCCACATCCAGTTTGGTGAAGAGCTGAAGGTAGGCGTCCTGGATCTCACGGTCCTCCTGCTTGAGGAGAAAGCTCAGTCCCCGGTCCTCCAGGCCCAGAGCCCCATTGGCTGGCCCAGTGCTGCTGTTCTGGAGACCTTGGTGTTGAGGGTCCCCATCCACAGCAGGCAGGCACTTCCAGGATGGGGCCGCCATGGTGGTGATGCAGTGCTGGGTGTAGGACATAGGGTTCAGGTGGCCTACATGGAGAGAGGGAGAGCCTGTGTGGAAACAGCGCCCAGACACCCACAACCCCCTTGGACAGATAAACCCATGTCGAGGATCCCAATGAATGAGAAAGTTTCCCCTTTTAAATATTGTTTTAATCCACTAGATTACTTCAAGAAGAAAGTTTCGGATTGGTGCTAATATGCCTTTAACTACTGCGATTTTTTTTCCTGCCTGGAAGGCAGACATGATGACTGGTACTCCAGCAGCTATTCCGTTCCATGAGGCATCCTTCAGGATGAAAGCCACATACAGAGATGAGGGTGTGGAAAGATAGGAGCCCAGGTCCCTGATGACTATGAGGCCACTATTCCAGCCCTGGGCCACTGGCTTCCAAACATGTTTCTGTTAAAGTATCTGCGGTGTGAGGTCCAAACACAATTTCTAACAGACACATGCAGTTACCTTGCTCGGGGTCAAGGCCAATGAGGGAGGGTTTGCGACCAAAGCGAATGCTGAAGGACCTGCCAATGGAGGGAGTGGTCTTGGGGTAGGACACTTCCATGACGTTGATGTGGCAATTGGTGGGGCAAAAGTCCAGGCCACACAGCAGATGGGGTTCCAGAGTTGCCTGTTTGAAGGGTGGGCTGACCCTGCTCTTCAGCTGGGCTGCAAACTGACAAAGGTAGGGGGGTGAGAGGTCATTATTCAGGACTCTGGGAATTCTGGCCTGTCCCCAGTACCCGCTTCATCCTGGCCTAGGCCTGACGTTCCAAGCAGGGCAAAATGAACAGCTCCAATGGAAAAGCGGACTCCCCTATACTGCATTTCAGTGGATCCGGATGTCAGGGAAAGTCTGGAAAAATCCGAAGCCCGCATTCATTTCCCCACTTTAGCTGCACATGTGTGCTGCCCTTGAGGGACCACCTCTCCCCAACCCACAGCCCCTGCGGTTTGGGTAAGCTGCCTCCCCACCCCTGCAGTGACCAATACAGGGCTAGACAAGGGACCCCGGTGAAGCCAATAAAAGCTCTCACTGAGTCCCTTTTCTACGTGGGCTGCTAAGGTTAGAGCTCCTGGGGGCCCTTTGGTCACCACATGAAAACAGCCTCCCTGAGACTGAAGCCAACACGGGAAAATAAAGAAAAGGAGAGAGGCCACGTTCTTAGGACAGCACTACCTGTCTGACGCCTGACGCAGCCATGCCCGCAGTTCACCTCTGGGCTTCTCAGTCACTTAAACCAGTAAATCCTCCCCTTTGTCTGAGCTAAGCTTGGGGGGGGGGGGGGGGGGGGGCGGGGTTTGACATTTACAACAGAAGTGCTCCAGGCTGAGGCCCCGTAAGGTGCAGATACCTCCTGATAGCAGGCAATCCTCTGGCCGATGCTCTCCAGCTTGGTGTCGCAGATGTTACGGAACTCAAAATGTGACATGGTCTTGATGTTGTTGCTCAGGGCCATGAGCCGCCCACAGTTCTGCACGAAGACACTGTCATCGGCAGCAAAGGCCTCGAGGATCTGCAGAAACATTAGCAACTCCTGAGCACACACTCGGTGCCATGGGGGGACCTTAGGCAGTTTATCTGCAGTGACTCCTGTATGCCCCTAAGAACCCCCATGAGGTCAGGTCTGTCACTGGCCCATTTTGTGGATGCATCAACTGAGGCTAAAGAGATACGTCACTCTCCTAAGTCCCACGTGGTGGGGCAGAGACGAGAATTCAGGGCCCCAGGCTAACTCTGAGAAAATGGGAATCAGGCTGCTCCACCCTCACCCCCACCCAGCGCAGGGCATCGCCCAGCAAGACCTTGGCAGTGAGGCCGAAGCAGCCGCGGGGCTCCACAATCTTCTCCAGCACGTGACACTTGACGCCGGCTGTGCTCGCGTACTCATATACCACGCCGTGCTCCAAGTGCACGTTGTCCACAGTCAGGCTGACCACAGGGCTGTCCTCATGCAGGCTCAGCTGGGGACCCAGGGACAGCAAGGGGAAGACTGGAAGCCAAAAGGATAGACAACCCTGAGCAGGGGGCTCCACCCCGAAGCCAGCCAGCCCGCCCGCCCACTGGCCCAGCACCGCGGACAGCTCCTGTTACCCAGACGAGGAAACCGCAGTCTGTGCTACAGCCATTGGATTCTGCCAGCCTGCTATTGTTCACCCCTCGTCCTGGATTCTCTCTCTAGAAATCAGCACTGGTGCCCTATTCCCAGTCTATGTGGCTCAGAAGTGGGGACCTGCTCCTTTCACCCACATCATTCCCCAGAGGCACAAGCCTGGGACAATCAGCATACTCGATTTTCCCCATTCACAGTGACTGGTTCAGAACCAAGCACATGACCCAAGCTGAGCCAATGAGAGTCAGGTCTGGGATTTTTTGTTGGATCTACAAAGAAGGGGAGACGTTCTCTTTTCAACTGGATTCCAAGCTGCCAGAACCACCACATGGAGAAAACAGCATGTCAGAGGAAACCCAACACACAGGGAGCAGAGCTGAAAACTGGAGAGAAGGAGACTCCTTGGGACACCCTATTAAAGCACTGGATCGAGCCAGACCTGAAGCTTACATGACCCTACTCAGATTTCTTAGTTTTCTGAGTCAAAGCTTTTAGACCCCAGGTTCAGATCCAATTCACATGGGCCCAGAGAGGCGAAGTGACTCCTCAGAAGCCACACAATTAGGAAGTGACATATCTAGGAAACAAAGAAGGCAATGCATGATATATGTTAAAAATACATGCGGTGAAGAAAAAAAAACAGAATAAGGAGACACTGGGACAGAAGGGCACTCGGGGCAGCCTCTTGGAGGAGGTAACATTTGAGAAGAGAGGTGAGCGAGGTAAGAAACTCTCTAAAGCAGAGCATTCGGGGCAGAGGCAACTGCAAGTGCAAAGGTCCTGGGGCAGGACTGCACTTGATGCTGGAGTGGAAGGAGCAGACAGGGCAAAGGGAAAGTGATAAGAGGCGAGGTTGGAGAGCCAGGCTGGGCTGAAGACCATGATGAGGACTTGGTCTTTGCCCTGAGCAGAGTGGGAGCCGTCGGAAGGTTTTATTCTGTTTTTTGAGACTGGCCCAGAGGAGGAGAGGTAAGGCAGCACAGAGAGGACAGTGAGCAGGCTACTGCAATACTCCTGGTGGACATGATGGTGGCTTGGACCAGGCCACGGTGGAGGTGGTGGGCAGTGGTCAGACTCTGGGTGCAGGAAGCAGGCAGAAGCAACAAGATGTGCTGCGGAAGGCAGAGGGGTGCAGAAGAAAGAGAACAGCTGAGGTTAGAGGCCTGAGAATCGGGAAGGATGGAGATGGGGCCCTGAGGGGCAGAGCAGGTTTCAGGGGAAGGTCAGGAGTTCAATTTTGGCTACGCAAAGTCTGTGAAGCCTGTTAGACGCTGGGGGCGGGGGTAGTAGATAAAAAGACAGGTCTGGAGTTCAGGGTGGAGGCTATGCTAGAGAGAGATAAATGTGGGAGCTTGTGGTGGGCAGAATAATGGCCCCAGAAAGACGCCCACAGCCTCATCCCCGGACTCTGTAAGGACGCTGTTATAAGGCAAGAGGAAATTACAGTTTCTGATGGAATTAAGGTTCTAATCAGATGACTTTGCAACAGGATGATCCTGGCTGACCCAGGGGAAGCCGACGTAATCGCAAGGGTCCTTAAATGGGGAAGACGGAGGCAGAAGGGGCAGAAGTAGGGAGACGGCAAGGTGAGGACTCAGGCCAACGTTGCTGGCTCTACAGATGAAGGAAGAGGGCCGTGAGCCAAGGAATGCAGACAGCTTCTAGAAGCTAGAACAGACACGTGAATGGGCTGCAGAAAGGAACGCAGGCCTGCTGCCACCTTGATCCCAGCCCAGGGGGACTCATTTCGACCTGCAGGACTATGACAGAACACGTGTGCTGTTTTAAACCACCAGGTTTGCGGGGCTTCGTTACAGCAGCCACAGGAAACTGATACGGAATTGACGGCAACTGGATGGACAGGGTGCGATCAGGGAAGAGTGCAGACACAGAGAGGACCCAGGCCCCACTGGAGTCTCTGTCACACTGCCCGCCTGTCCTGTTACCTGAGTCAGACTGGTCTTCCTCCTGGGGCCCCTCACCACTGGGGTCCTCGCCAGGGGCTTCCTGGCTGGCTCGGGCCTCCTGGGCATCCTCATGGCTGTGGTAGACCCACTGGTACAGGCCCTGTGAGGGGAGCAGAGTAAGAGGGGCGGCCACGACGCTGGGCGCCCAGGGAGGAAGGGACGGGGCAAAGGTACAACTGGTTCCCCGACTCCAAAGCTCAGGTTTCCAGCCTCGTGGTGACACCACCTTAGGGGAGGCCTCCAAGACTTCACTTGGGAACCTTCCCGAGGGACCTCCAGTCCCACTCGGCCCTCACCCTCTACATTCTAAACTCCACACAGAAGCCAGGGAGGGGAAGCCTTTGACAATGGAAGTCTCCCCTGGAGCCCCAGGGCCTAGAAACATGTCGGGCACATAGCAGGTGCTCAATGAACACTGGATGAACTGATAAATAAGCGTCACCTTCCACAGAACCCCAACCCCAATTCGAGTATAACAGCGATTTCTACCACCAACACGACTGTCTGCCCCATGTAGCTCTGCAGTGTCACACCCATTTCGCAGCTGTGGAAACCGAGGCCGTGAGGTATCGTAGCCCAGCTCTTCCAGTTTAGGGAGGCTGAGGGAGCACAGGGCCCGAGCCCAGCTCAGTCCCATAAGGTGGGTGGTCCTGCCTGACCCAAACAGGCATGATGCCTCAGGCCTTTTCCAGAGAAGGGAGGATAGTCCTCAGCAGCCCCCCTCCTCCCAAGGAGCAGGGCTCCCCTGACCGCCTTGGCTGCCAGGTGACTTACCAGGGCCTCTTCCCGGCGGTTCCGGAATGCCTGGAAGTGCTCCAGGACTTCTGGGGCACTGTCATTCATCACGTTGTTGCCACTGACCTTCAAGACACACTGGCCAGCACAGAGCCCTGCAGCCGCAGCCTCTGAGCCTAAGGGAGATGGGAGTGCTTGAGGCTGGGTGCCAAGCAAAGGGGGTCTGGGCCACAGGCAAGGGCAGGTATCCAGATGAACACTGTCCTCCACCAAACCCCATCCCCCACACCCAACGCTCCACCTCCTGCCCTGGAGCCCCTCTCTGGCCCACTCCAATAGGCAGGGTAGGGGCTGGTATTCTCGCTGTGCCGATGAGGAAACTGAGACTCAGAGAAGCAGCAGCTAGCCCACAGTCACACAGCTTGGGTTCTACCCCTGGCTCTGCCACGAACCAAGTGTGTGACCTTCGGTTAAGGTCCTTAACCTCTCTGTGCCTTAGTTTCTTCATCTGTAAAATGAAGACACTAATAATGTCCACCCACAGGGCCCGTGAGAGACTCGGTGAGTTAAAGCATTTAGCCCCACCCAGTCTTAGTGTGTGCTTAAGAGATACCAGCTGTTTTGCTATTTTTGGCTGGTTCACCTACAAACACTTATTCTTCTCTGGAGATGCTCTAGGCAAGGCTCCTCACATCAGCACTGCTGACATTTTGGGCTGTCCTGTGTACTACAGGATGTTGGCAGCATCCTTGCTCCCTACCCATGAGATGCCACCCCCTGCTATGGCAACTAAACGTGTCTCCAGACATTGCCAGATGTCCTCAGGAGGGTGAAACTGCCCCCAGTTGGGAACCCCTGCTCTGAGGATATATAAAATAGAAATGCACTTTTAAATAGTAACAAATTCTCGATTTTCTATCCTGATATGCATTTTCTTAACTCATGTGAAAAGGACAAATACGACGACAAAAGTGGACAATTAATGTTTAAACTTCAAAACTGGGGTCTATAGATGCAAAAAGGGTTGGGAACCCAGGATCTCAGACTGGCCTGGCTTACCTCCAAGGCACAGTAACCCTTAAACCGCACACGAGGGGCAGCCCAGGAAGCAGAGGTCTCAAACCACAGGCCCATGGACTGGCTCTGGCCACAGAGGTACGGCCAAAATTCACAGACAGCTTCTCTTTAAAAATGAAATCTGGCAAGAGTGGGCCTACCTTCCTGCCTGGCCATAAGGAGCTTAAGCTGAGGAAGACGGCCCCTTTTAGAGTGAATGTGTGTTTTTCACCTTGCCACAGTCCTCACCACTCCCTATTGTCTCCCTCTCGGTTACCCACTGGTAACTGCCTCACCCTCGTAGGCATTTGCATTTGCCCGCCTTGGCTTCAGGCAAAGAAAGTAAGTGGTAATGGTGTACTGTGAGGCGCAGGCCTGGTGGTCATGGTCTGGGCGGCTCTGGAGTCCTATCGCATACACAGCCCCATTTCCCAGGGTGCCCTCTGTCTGCCAGGCTCCACTCACCTCGCCCCACAGCGTAGATGTACGGCGGGGCAGCTCCACGGATCTGGAAGCACAAAGCCTCTGGGTGGTCAGGGACTTTGATGATCCTGTGCCAGGCAGAAGCAGCCATAAGGAAAAGCCACATCACCCCCAATAGCCCAGGGGACCACCCTGGGGAACCCCTGCCTCCTAGACTTTGGGGAAATCCAGCCTAAGAATAATAGCAGGGCCAGGCTTATCAGCCCCCAAATGTACAGAGAAACTTCATGTAACCTAAGCAAAGCCCACCACCAGGATCTCGGATCGATCGGAACCACCGGCCTGCCCAAGAAGCTTAAGTCCATGCACAGAATTCCACACCGCCCTCCTGGTGGGAGGAGCCCTCTTGGTGGCCAGTCCAGCACCTCAGCCAGCGAACGTTTTATTCAACAATCACAGATGGAAGGGTGGGAAGCGATCTGCACATCTCGGTGCCGACTCTAGAAAATGCCCATATGTGTCCCTTGGAGAACACGGTCTGAAAGCCCAGGTCTTGGCCATTCTGCAGGTGGAACACCAGAGCTGAGCAAATGGCTTCTGCCCAGGACCGTGCGGTGGGTGTCATTGATCCAGGGGTTTCGGTGCAGCTGTCTGCTTCCCCATCAAGGGTGTGTCCCCCGCAGTGGCCTTCAGGGTCATCCCTCCCGTCCCCACCACCAGATCAAGCCATCTTGGGAGCCCGTTCTCAAACCCCAGGTGTCTCCAGAACTTAAGACAGGCACGTTCCACCTTGGCGATTTCTGCCACTTCCACATACCAGCCAACCCACCAATCACTTTCCCTAAATTGACTTGCCTTTTAACTGAAATAATCTTATTTAAAACTTTCCATCACTCCTGTCAACAGAAAACTGCAAAGCGTTTGCCTTAAATAGAAGGGAGAAGTGGAAACCAAATGCACAATTTTTAAAATAGAAAACCCTTCTCCTGCTACCTATATCTGGAATCCAACCACTTCTCGCCACCCCTGCAGCCATGCAGGCCGGCCCAGCAGCCTCCTCACCATGCTCCAGCTGCCGCCTCTGCCCCCCACAATCCAGTCTTCGCTAGCAGCTGGAGGCGATCTGCAGAACCCACATCAGATCATGCCTCACCTCCACTCAGAACCTTCACCTGGCTCCACGGTCCTGCTGTGGGCACAGTGTCCTACAGGACCAGGCCCTTGTTGTCTGGCTGATCTCACCAGCCGGGCCCCCACCCCCACCCCAGCACTCAGGGTGCCCCCACCCAAGAGGAAGGTTGGTGAGAGGTAGGACACTTGGCCCCTGGGGACACTCACTCTTTGGCCTTGGTGGCCACCAGGAGGCGCAGTGGGCGGCGGGAGCAGAAAGACTGGTTGAGGATGGACTCCACCTCTGTGAAGGGTCGCAGGAACACCAGATCCTCGTTGATGGAGAAGATCTTCCTCCCCACCTGCAGGCCGGCCATCTTGGCGGGGGAGACACACACCCCAGGTTACCAGTCTCTTCCTCTCCTAAGGAGCCTTGAACTCATTCAAGCAGCACAGCAGCGGCCCCCAGGACCAAGCATGACCAGTGACCCCCTAGAGCAACCCTGTTCCCCTGTGTGGCAAGCAGTCCCTCCCCTCTGCAGGCTGGTGAGACCCAGTGCTGGCCAATGAACTACGAAGAGGGGCCCGCTGCAGACGCTAACAGGAGAGACTGCCCCGGCCTGCCCCTGCTTCCTGCCCTGCTGCGTCAGGACAGGAGGTACTGGACTAAGGCAGCCACCTTGTGATCATGAGGGTGTGACCAGGAAATGGAAGAGATGTTGACTCTGAACGAAGACACGCAACCACCTCCTTTGAGCCACTGAGATCATTAAGACAAACGAAGCCCTAGGGCTCCAGCCTCGGTGTGGCTACTTGCAGCCAAAAGCATTCGCAGTCACCCCACGGAGGCACGCGGGCGCCTGGGCAACCCTCCTCCACAGCCTGGGGGGCAGCTGAGAGAATGCGTGGCCTGCCACACACTCACTCTCCTTCCACCGCCAGACCTCTGTCCATGTCAGAGCAGCTAACTTGTCTTGCTCAGCCATCGACAATTAATTTTTCCTCATCACAGCTGATTCGGAAAACTTTTCCTTGCACCTCTCCAAGGGGCCAGCAGAGGGGGCCAGTGGCACACACACGCACACTGGGCGGACAGCCCTGAGCAGAGGGGCCCTGTCCCAGCTCCCCCAAGAATGTAAACAAGACAGCCCTGGACTCAGTTTCCCCACACCGGCAACAAGCAAAGAGGGACATTCCAGGATTTGCTGCCTGCCTCAAGAAACACAGAGACACCCCTCTCTCCAACCCACATTCAGCCCGTGCCAGGGCAGCTGCTCCAAGAGGCCTCACCTCGGCCAGTGAGCCCCTCTGGACTGCCTTAACCACCACAGCCTTGTTCTTCTCCTCGATGTCGAAGCCGTAGTCTTCCTCCTGGGGCAGGATCTGTGGGTCCAAAGCAGGAGGGAGCCGGTGAGGTGGGAGGGGTGCGGGGCTGTGCAGAGGCTGGGAGCCAGCCCTGCCTTGTTCCTCACGGAACCGTGACCCTGCCGGCTCCTCAGTCCCCACATCTACATGGGGTAGGGGTGCTGGGTGGGGGAGGGGGCGTGGCGGGAGAGAACAAAACAGCACCCAGTACACAGTAAGTGCTCAATACCTTTCCGTGAAGATACACCACCTCAGGCCTGGTGCCGATCACACAAGTGTTTACTTTTCGTCACCTGGCTCCCCTCCCCCTGCCACCCTGAGGACCGTCTGTCTGTCTGCTGGCAGGTGCTCAATAAAAATGTGCTGGCTTAGTGAAGAAACTAGTTCCAGGTGTCCAGCCACCAAGAACCTGGGGACAAGAAGGGAGCAGTCCCTCCCCTCTGCAGAATGGCAGGCAGGTTGGGGACACAGGAAAATGCGTTTAAATGGCCAACACCTGCTGAGCTCCTCGCTGCCTATGATACGGGCCAGGCACTTCGCTGGGAAGAGGACGGAACGAGACAGACAATCCCCGCCCTGATGCAGCTGTCCAGTGGGAGAGACAGACGACAAACAAATATAGAATGTGACACAGAGAGGGTATGAAGTTTGAATTAAAATAAAGCACGTAAAGAGGCAGAACCTGGTGTGGCGGGGGCAGAAGAGGTGATATGTGAGCCAAGACCTGAATGAAGTGGGGAACAGGACTTCCTAAAGAGTAAAGAAAGTGCTCCGGGCAGAGGCCCAGCATGTGCAAAGGCCCTGAGGCAGGCCCCAAGGGACTTACTGGGGCATGAGAAGGTTGGGGTACAGTGAGGAAAGGGAGAGGACAGCAGATGAGGCTGGAGAAGCAGGGAGAGTCTCGTAGACCTCGAGACTGGGCTTTATCCTAAGTGTGACGGGAAGCACAGGAGGGCTGTAGAGTGGGAGAGATGGGAATCACAGGGAACAGCAGCCCCCAGAAGCACTGCAGGGGAGCAGCTGGTGGAGCTGTCTTCATGGCGTTCAGACTTCGGGCCCTGCTCTGGCCATGGCAGGAGACCTGCACTCTCTGAGCTGTCCTGATGGTCCACTGTGGGCCAGGCACTGAGATAGACGCTGCTGTCGAAATAGGGCTTGGTGGGCCGGGCTGCCGAACGACCTGAACAGGCTGGTAAATGTGCCACCTTAACTGCAAGGCTATTTACAGCAATTGGACGGACAGGGTGGCGGCCCAGAGGCCTATGGCCCTGGCCTGCAGGATGAGCCATCTCGGGAAGCGGTCCTTTCTGCACAACGCCAGGCTGGGAGGTGGGTGGGCAAGGGGAGATGGAACAGAGAAGACAGGCAGCCCGGCCAGCCCAACCACTTTTGAGAAGATGGTACTCTTGGCCAGAGAAGTGACCTGGCCTCTTGGCAGCACTGCCAGCCGCCCCCTAGGCCTACCCCTACGCTGGGACGCTCCAAGCTGAGCCCCTCTCTGAAGGTCTCCCAGCTGCCAGGCCTGCAGGCGGGTCTGGGGAGGAAGATGCAGCAGCTTAGCTCTGCTCCTACCAGCAGGCGCTTGGCCAGAATGTTCTCCACCAGCTTGAAGTCATTGCGAAGCTGTTTGTTCTTGCTGCTCGTTCCCTCCATCTCCTCGTCTGCGTGGAAGCGGAAGTACTGCGACTCGTCCTTGAACTCGCTCTTCTCCAGCACTGCAAACAGACACAGAAGCACGTGGTCAAGCTCACGGGGGAGGGCCCAGCAACGCCTGCCAGAGGGCAGCCGCGGGCCAGAGCCAGCCCCTGGACAAGTCTGGTTTGGCCAGTGCCGTGCTGTACTAAATGGAACCGCGTGCCAGCTCTAACATGTTAGGGTACTGCACTGAATGACTAGCTTTCTGACTTCTCTCGAAAAATCCGAACTTGTCCCACCTGCTGTAAAGACGTATTTCAAAGCCACACGAACAAAGCCAGTGTGGAACTCCAGCAGAAACAAAGAACCAGTGGAAGAGAAGACAAATCACTTAAGAGGACCATGTGTTTATGAGAACTTAGTGCATGATGGGTGACCATCACATGGAAGATTCTAGATGGTGCAGGGAACCCATTTAGGGGAAAACAGACCCCTACCTCACACCGTATACAATAAACTCCTGGTGGATTAAAGACCTGAATATGGACAGAAAAACTAAAGCTCACCAGACAAAATGCACGAGAATATCTTTGTCCTAAGGAGGAAAAGGAGTTCAGGTACAAGACAGCACCCCCCCCAGCCACCCCCCAAAAAGCACTACAACCTCCACGTGATAAGAAAGCCCCCGGCAGACAATGGATTAAAAAAAAAAAACTGTAATGTCTAAAACCAACAACGAATAACTATCTAGAATATACAAGAAACTCTAATAAATCAACCAGAAAAGATTGGGAAACTCATAAATAAACGGGCAAAGGCTACAAATGGGCAATGAACAGATGGGTAACCCCCAAGGGACAGCAAGTATGTGAAAAGCAGCTCCACTTCACTGATGACCAGGAGTCCACAAGGAGACGCTGCGGACCAGGGATGGCCAGCTCTCAACCTCTTTTTAGAAAGAAAGTTTCCTCGGGACACAGCCACACCCATTTATTCACGCGTCACTGTGGCTGTGAGCTGAATTCCTGCAAGAGACGGCCTGGCCCACAAAGCCAAACATATTTATTATCTGGGCCTTTAGATAAAAGGTTTTCTTTCTTTTCTTTAAAATATTTTCCCATTAATTCAATTTTATTTTTTCAGAGAGAGGGGGAGGGAGGGAGAGAGGGAAAGAAACAACAGTGGGCTGCCTTCTGGACGCACCCTGACAGGGGACTGAACCCACAACCTGGACACAGCCTGGACACGGTGCCCTGACTGGGCATCGAACTGGCGACCTTTCGCTTTGTGGGACGCCACCCAACCAACCGACCCACACCAATCAGGGCTGGAGAAAAAGCCTTCTGGCCTCTGTTCTAAGACCAGCCAGGAGAAGGAATAAAAATAACCAGTATGTGACCTGGCCCCTGTGGGTGACAAGGTAACCGGGCACCTACTAGAGCCAGGCTCACTGTGGACACAGGCTCAGGTCCACTTATTCCTCAGATGAGGATGTGCTGCACCCCTTCGACAGACGGGGAGACTCAGGCCAGAGGAACTAAGTAAGCTGAGCGAGGTCACACAGCTCCTCCTGTTCACCGTGCTGCCCAGCCCGGCCTGGCCTGGCCGATGGAGGCAGGGACGAGTTACATGAGGAGGGGCGGCCAAGGCTCAGGCTGGGAAAGGCGGATGTAGGCAGTGGGGTGGGGGGGCCTGCGAGGAGGAAAACCAGCTGCCTCCACTTCACAAAGTGTCCCCGCCGTCCCTGCAGACAGACGCTGTCTGCTGACTTGGTAACTAAAGGGAAGCAGCGGGCAGCGTTCCCTTCATCCTTCTTCCTTTCCTGGGACGTCTGGCTGTCTGTGAGCATCCTCTCAGGCCACCCCCTCACCTCTTGAGAGAGCAGACACACAAATTACCGCTCTCCCCAGGGCTGGGGAGCCAGGCCCCAGGGGGCCAGCCGGCTCCACCTCCGCTATAAACATGTGGGGAGCAGCGAAGGCTGTTGTGCTGAAATGTCCGGGAAACAGCTGGCATCCCCGAGTCCAGCCACTCAGCAAGGTGAGGTCCCCACCTCTCCCATCTCTCTGTTGAGGCCGCAGGCCAGGCTTTGTGAGACGGGCACAGACTCAGGTTCAACTCCCTGCTCGGCCCCTTCCCAACCTCACGCCCTTGTAGCCTCGCTGAGCCTCAGTGTCCTCTTCTACGGAGATGACAGCACCAACGCGGCTGTGAGAATCAAGGAGTGAGCCTCAGTCTCCCTGCGTGCCCCTAAAGTGAGAGGGCTGGACCACCAGCCTCTCGGGTACCTCCCTGAGGACACCTCGGGGCCCGTGAGCTCAGGTCAGAAGCCTCAAGGCGCCACGCAGGCCCCACCCCACCCTCCACTCTGCTCCCTAACCTGCACTTTGCAGCAGCCACAAACCTAGGATTTGGTCCTTTCCAATTTTAGCCTGTTTTTCAGTTCATGGCAGGGAATGGGGGAGCAGCGGCCATGCCCTACAATTTCCCTCCCTGGGGGGCTCTCAGAGTGTTGGTACTGCCTGGGAGCCACCCCACCCCCCACCCGCCCATGAACATCCTCAGCCAACAGCCTTCCCGGAACAGCGGCTGGGTGGACCCCTAATTACTCTCACCCACAAATGAGAGGTTCTGCCCAGCTGATGGCAGGAGGGACAGAGCTGTCAGAGGCCCCACGGGGAGCAGAGCAGCTTCTGGGAATGAGGGCCTTTGGAGAGCCAGGGCCAATGAACGGGAATGACAAGGCTGCCCTGGCTGGGCCCAACCTGCCCGGCTCAGCTGGGGAGTGAGTCCAACCCCAGGGCTGTGGCCCTACTGAGCTCAGAGGGGAGGGGGCAGTGAGGCCTCCAGCAGGAAGAT
This sequence comes from Macrotus californicus, assembly GCA_007922815.1. NCBI lineage: Eukaryota > Metazoa > Chordata > Mammalia > Chiroptera > Phyllostomidae > Macrotus > Macrotus californicus. Next base: position 301,347 of record VMDR010000223.1, on the reverse strand, counting down.
GGGGAAACTGAGGCCCGGAGAGTGGCCTAGGCTTATAGGGAGTGAGCTGAGGCAGGCCTAGAAGCAGGCCTGCAAGCTACCAGGCAGGGGAGGGACCAGGTAACTGGCACACCTCTCACGCTGCTGAAGGGACAAAAACCCAGCGGCTGCCCCAGGGGTGGGAATTCATGGCCACGGCCTGTTTTTTATACAAAGTTTTACCAGCGCACAGCTATGCCCATTTGTTTACAGGCTGCCTGCAGCTTTTCTTATGCTACAGCAGCAGAGCTGAGTGGTGACAGAGACCATGAGGCCTGAAACGCGGGGACTATTCACCGCCAGGCCCTTCGAAGAGAGTTTGCTGATGTCTGAGCTGGAACACAAAGCAGAAGCCGGGGGTGCAGCCAAAAGACTTTCCAGTCTCACCCCTCGAGCCACCCCCTGGGTCCAAGCCACGGGGCCCTCCCCGGGACTATCACAGCCACCCCCTCACTGGCCTCCCTGCTGCCACCCCCACCCTCACGGACACCAGAAGGGTCCTGTACAAACCTAAGTCGGGCAGGTCCCTCCTCTGCTCCGGCCGCGCCCAGGACTCCCACCTCACAGGAGTGAAAGCCAAAGCCCTCCTCACGTGCTTGTGACGTTGCACGAGCTGTCCTCACTTCACTGTTGTCTCTCACACACACATGCACACACGCACATGCTCAGACACACACAACACACAAAGCTGTGAGCTCCCGAGGGGGGACTGTGGTCTGCCTTGCTCACTGCTCTGTCCCCAGAGCCTAGCATGGTGCCTACTCCCCGGCAAGTGAACAGAAGGACAGCGTGGAATCGGCCTGACCAGAAGAGTACTGTCCCAGAAGAGAAGCGAGTCTGAGCCAGGCGCCGAGTGGAGAAGGAGAGGAGCTCCTTCAGCCGGGTGGTCGGAGAGGCCTCGCCAGGGAGGCAGGAACTGAGCAGGAGCACGGAACGAGTGAGGGGTGAAGCAGGCAGGAAGGGCACCCCAGGCCAGGGCCATGCAAGCACTAGGGCCCTGAGCGTGTGCTGGAACCAGCAGAAGGGATCCTTGGAGGGGTGAAAGTCTACCTGTCCTGCCCAAAGGGCAGGAGGCTTGGGCCTCCCCCGGGGCCAGCGGGGGAAGGGCCGGAGCTCGGGGACTGAGTGTGTGGCCAGTGAAGCCAGCCTGCTGGAGTTCACATCCTGACTCCTACTTGCCATGTGACCTTGAGCAAGTTTCTCGACTGCTGGGCTTCTATTTTCCCCTTCACAAACGGGGATGATGTTAACACCAATATCAAAGGGCCCTTACACGAATTAAGCCAACACATGGATAGGACTTAGAAGGAGGCCAGGCTCACAGAGCATTGACCTCTGTTCTAAAGTCAAGTGGTATCAATGGAACCGTTTCCTCCCTCTTCCTTCCCAGCTTCCGGCCCCAGGATCATCTCAGGACTGTCCACCTCACTACCTCTCTCATGTGCTTCCCCACCCCACCCCCCGCCCCACCCAGGGGAAGAGTGACTCATCCAAGGGGTAAGGCTGGGAATCAATCCAAGAACAGCCCAGCCCTCCTCTAATGCTCGGAGCCAGTCTGTCCTCTCCTTCCCACTGAGCCAGTGGGCCAGGCCTGGGCCTCACTGCCCACCCGGGAAGGCCACAGCCCGTCCAGGAGGAAGAGCACAGATAGCCCATGGATTTGACCTCAGATCTAGTCTGATTTTTCAGCCAAGTTTTACCAGCCACCTTGGTCCCCCCTGGACACTAGAAGTGATCTCTTAATCACTTCAGAACAGGGGAGAGGAAGGGGGGGATTCAAGAGTCGCCCCAAACCCCCCATGATCTACAGGCCTGCAGACCTGGCGTCTAGCCTGGGCTCACCCATGGGCACGCTGGGCAGCCTCGAGCCCACCATATGCTTCCTGTGGGCCTCAGTTTCCTCTCCCTGTGACATGCACCAGGGACCAGAGGCCATGCCCACCCTTCTGTTCCAGGACAGATGGAGGCTGGGTGCAGGGGAAGGGGTGGGTTACCGTGGTGCATGAAGCCGTTGTTACACAGGCCCACGCCAAGCGCCACTGCCTCTTCCCGTGTCTGGCAATCGCCCTGGAAAGGAACAAGAAGGGAGGGCGTTAGGGGGACTGGCACTGGAGGGGCTGCGTGGGGCTGGAGGAAAGCCCACCACCCCCCAGCATGGAAGCTCCAGAAGGGCAGGGATTTGTGTCTCTTTGTTTACTGAGGTACCCCCAAAACATGTTTGTGGTTGTTATTAACAAATCCCAGACAACATTATTTTATTGTATTTGCAGTAAGTACATTGAGCAGCGTGTGATAAACACCACAAAGGAGAAATAGAGATTTTTAAGTAGCAGACACAGTTGATTGCCTAGAAACACCCCTTTCCTGATCCTGCAGCACTGAGCCCGCACTGCTGTGGACAGCAACACATCAGTCCAGACGCCCACAGTCCCAGCCTCCCTTGCAACTAAAGGTGGTCAAGGACACATAAGCAGAAATCACTGGTAGGGAACTCCAGTAAAACCCCCTTTGTCCCTGGCCCTTCCTTTCTCTTCTCCTGCCTGGAACAAAGAGGTGATGGCTGGCACTCCTGCAGTCACCCTAGACCACAGTGTGACCTCGAGGACAAAAACACGCTAAGGATGGAACAGCAGAAAGAGTGTGGTCTCCAAAGACATCATGAGGCCACCTCAGCAGCTCTCAACTACCAGCTTCTGGTTTTCTCTCATACTGCAGACAAATGAACCCCTGACTCCTTTGACTCTGTAGTTGGATCTCTGATTGAAATCAAGTTCAATTCCTAACTGGCCTCACTCTAGCCAGTGAGGCATCTCGGGAAACCTATAGGGGATTCCAGAAACCCCCACCCCCGCCCTGAGAAAAGAGGCACTGTCCCTCCCTGCCTGGGGTAGAGTCACGCGAGGAAGTGATGCATGGGGCTGTGGGGCTACCTGGTGGCCGAAGTGGCAGGCCTGCTGAGTGAGGAGGATGGAGTGGAAGGTCCTTCTTGATACGTGTGGCCAGTTTACGTGGCACGATTACCTGCTCAGGCCACTGCTTACTTGGGTTTTTGTCCTTGCAACCGACAACCCTCTTAACTGGCACGGTTTCAATCAGGGGGATCTGGCTATTCTCAGAGCTTCCCTGAGAAAGCGACAACCAACCCAGAACTGAAGAATGACTAGGTGTGGCTGGTGTGCTGGGCCCCCCTTCAGGGCCAGCTCTTCCATGTAGAATGTCGTCTTGATGGGACAGTGCCTCAAGGTTTGCCACTGCCTGCCACACCCACCCCCACCCCAGCCAGGCTGAGGGCACATGATCCACGCAAGGCCAATGAGATGCTCCATGCCCCAGGAACATGACTGAGTGGGAGAACCCAAGGACGAGGAACAGTTGGTGTGGATTCTCCCTGACAGCAGTGTCCTGGAGATGGTGTCCCTCAGCTCGGGCGCCCGAACAGCTGGGCGTTTCCCGTTGCCAGTTCTTTCTAAGGCCTGGCTCCTGGGTCTTGCCTTCCAATACAGCATCTTCCCCTTTTTCAGTCCTTACATTAGCCAGTCTGCTTCTTGCAGCCTAAACAACCTCAGTATATTCAGGCAAAGTGTGCCCGTTGTGTGTGTGCTTGGGGTGGGGAAGCGGGGGAATCGGGGGGGATTAGGGAGAGTTGACAACGAAACAAGGACAAAGGTCTAGCAGTGGGACGAAGCCTGGACACAGAAGACAGCGTGGCTGGCAAAGAGCAGGTCAGCTCCAAGTGGCTGTGTTCCCTGCCGACTTCCAAGGGCCCGGGATATAGTAGGTGCTGAACAAACACGTGTCAATAAACTGAAGGTGTTGCCCGCAGGAGCCAAATCAGGCAGGGGCTTGCGGCCAAGTCAATGAGTTTCAACTAAGTTCGGACAGCCTCTCATTTAAACAATTCCCAAAGTGAGAAGGCCCGAGAGGCCCTCACCAGACGCGGCCAGGCCAGAGGCGTGGACTCTCCCAGACCCCTTGGGCAACAGAGGGGTCAGGGAGGGAATTTCCCAGCTACAGAAGTGAAGGCCAAAGGCAGCAGGACTCAGTCTGCCAGGACAGGGGCTAAGACACAGGGCAGATGGCCTGGGGGAGTGGCCGGCCTTAGTATTTCGCTGAACTGGCTGACCCTGCTGACCTGAGGAAGCCAAATCTCTCCTGGGGGACCCCAGGCCAGTGGCTGGAGGGCTAGAGGGCTCACAGCCCAGCCAGAGGAGGCCACCATCCAGGACAGGCCACACCCAGAGCACCTGCCCCCAGGTGGGAGGGGCCAGCAGGGGAGGCACAGCCAGGCCCACATGTCCAGCAGGCCCAGCTCTGATGCCTGGGAGGCCCAGGCAGCCGCCAGGAGCCCACCTGGCTTTCTGAGGCACTCTGTCTGGGATCCCAGCCCATCCCTGCTCCCCTATTCCCCAAAGGGCCCCCGAGGTGACTCACAGGGAGGCTACTAAAGTTAGAACAGCAGCGGGATCCTCAGGTTAATAGTGAAAGATGTTGACCCTGGGCGCCCCAGCCCTACATCCCATCAGCTATGGGGAAACCACAAGTCACCAGGTCGCCATCCTCACCCCTCCCCGACGCAGGCACGGGCACACACAGTACCACGCTTCCCCATCCCCTCCCCCACTCGCCCACCCGCCCCCAGTGCTGGAAGCTCCAGCCGTACTGGCCTCCTTGCTGCTCCTTCTGCACACGACACGCGACCCCACCTCAGGGCCCCTGCCCCTGGCTTTTCAGGTTTCGGTGCCCATGTCACCTCCTCAGAGTGGGGTCCTCCCTAACCCCCTAAAGTAGGGCCCCGCCCCCTCCACCACAGGTCCTCTCCACACTCATCCAGTCACCCTCTCTCGTTCCCTCGTAGAACGTCTGTGCCGGGCCTGTCACAACCAGAAATGAACTCGTCCCTTCCGGGCACGGCTCTCCGGGAGAACCAGCCCAGCGCTCCCTGCCCCTGGGCCCCTGCTAATGAACCAGCTGGTGTCAGGTCTGCCTCCCACCAGAATGTCAGTGCCCGCCATGTCCACCCCGCCTCCCCGCCTTGAAGCACAGTCTCTAGCATTTAGTGAGACCAAAAAAAGTCTGATGAATGAGTCATTGGATGAATGAATGAAAAATCCAATTTGGAAACTGAGCCTGAACTCACCTCTATCTGCCTCGGTTTCCGTGTCTCTAAAACGGGGGCAATAACCATGCCCCACCTCAGAGACTCTTGGGAGGGCTAAATGACATTCCAGGCGTGGCTCCTGGCCCAGGCCTGGCGTGTAGGGAGCATCTGATAAATGTCAGTTATTCCTGCTCAGCTACCTCTCAGGAGGCAGGATTACCTAGGAACGAAGGGAGCCGAGGCAGCGCAGGGCTGGAGAGGGAACGCAGAGAGGGCCTGCCCGGGACTTCTGAAACCCGTGCCAACGCCCGAGGAGGCCTCTCACGGCCCACCTCATGCCAGGCACTGCGCAGTCCCACTCAAGTCATCCGGAAGCAATCCCTCTTATGAATCCCATTTGATAAGTGAAGAAACAGAGGCACAGACAGGCATGGCACCCGCCCAAGGTCACACTGTGAGAATGGAAGCCTTTCAGAGCCGGACCACCCCCACCCCCCGCCACTTTGAGCACCATGTTACAGGTAGGGAAACTGAGGCTCTGAGCGGTCAGTAACCCAGGTTTGCAGCCAGGGCTCTGTCCTGCCTGTTTATCCCGTTTCCTCTGCCGTTGCCTCAAGCTGCCTGCCTGGCCCCTCGCCTGCTTCCACCCTGGCCCCCAGGTCCCTGTACTGAACACCCTGCGCCGTCAGCACCCGCCATCTGGCTGATGGCAGGGGTCCGTGTGGCAGGCACTCGGGCAAATTTCAGCTGAGCCAGCACAGGAGCTGGCAGATTTGTGCCATCCCGCACCTGGCTCCCAGCCTGTCACTACTGGCTCCCACCGCATCTGATGGCCACAGCCGGGGGTGTCCCAGAGTCCAGGCAGCACAGACCAGAAGCCACCGAGCAGAGAGGGGAAAGGGAGCAAACTCTGGAGCCCCATTCCCTGGATTCAAAATCCTGGGTGGCCTGTGACCGTGGGTTAGGGCTCCCAAGGCATCCTAACAGCTCCTCAAATACCTACAGTCTTACTGGAATACCCCATGTGTGTGTGTCCTGAGGCAAGTCACATAACCCGAGCCTCAGTTTCCTCATCAGTAAAATGGGAAGAACTTCTCAGATTGTTCTCAGTGTTCAAGGAGGTAACACACGGAACTGATACAAAGCACAGCTTGTCTATCAAAGGACTAATACTCGCCTTATCCTCAGAGTTAAAAGAACTCTGATTTGTCCAAGTAGTGGGTAGGGGCGCCTCCCCCAGCCTCAAGGGATGAATTCTGAGAAATTCTAAGCCACTCTCTGCAAATCTGGTTCTCTTCCTCAGGGAGTGGTCTGGGGGTACATGTGGGACCCAGATGGCCCACAAGGCCACAGAGGGAAGTGGAAGTTTCCTCACTGAACAAAATGAGAAAACTCTCTCCCAAGGCCCCTGCTGCCTGCCTTGGTCTCTAGGTCTGCATAAATGTGATGGCTGGAGCTGTGGCAGCCATCCTATGACTATGAAGAAACCGGCAATAGATGGCGGAACAGAAAGAAGGAAGAAGTCTGAGTGTAGACGGCACTGTTGAGCTCTGTGGCCATGAACCGTGGATGCCTAGTTATGTAAGAAAGAAAACGTCTTTACTGCATCAGTCGGGTTTCCTATTATGTGTGGCCTAAAGCATTTCTAGCTGATCAGCAGGTTTCAGTCAATATTTTGTTTCAAGGAGCAGAATGACCTAGAAGTCAGCAATGAAGATGTACTCAAAGCAGAAGAGTCCTCTGTATGTTTTCCGGACTTTCCTGCTAAGGTAAGGGCAGGGCAGACTTGCTGTAACCAGCCCCCAAGGTCACATCAACACCAGCCTCTCCCCACAGAGTCCCCCCACGCACACCCTCCGCCCCCCTTTCCTCACCCAGAGCCAGATGCCGGCTGCCGTTCGGCCAGCCTCTTGGAAGCCATCCTCCTGCATCGGCTGCAATTAGCTTCCCTGTGTCCCCCGCCCAGGCCAAGCCAGGGGAGGTCCATTGACGTGGACAGACACATGTCATGGTCAGTGGCATCCTTGCTTCACCATCCTCCCCCTGCCTCTCCTTGAAACAGAATGCTGGACAGGGGATGGGGAGAGGACTGTCCTCAGGACCGAGTGACCGTGACTCAGGCAGAGCGTCTCTGATAGTGCTGCCCACGAGCAGCACCCACTACGCCCAGCACCCATCACTAAGGAGAAACCAACCCTGGCAGCTGCTGGTTCCCCTCCCTGCTGGACTGCTCTAGGGTGCAGCCCTGAGCTTTCCCGCTCAGCCAAGGACCTTAGAGTCATTTCAGACTCCTGTCTATCTGTCACCTCCCACACCCCATCCATCTATCAGCAAGCTCTGTTAGATCTACCTTCAAAAACTCCAGGTTCTGACCACTTCTCCTGCCTTCCCCATGGCCACCCAGTTCTCAGGCACCGTGCTCCCTGGCTGGAGTCCCATAGTCACCTCCTCCCTGGTCCCCTCCTGCCAGGCTCGTCCCCTACAGCCTGTGCTCCACATAGTTAGAGGGATCTTATCTGACCAGAGTGAGCCGCTGTCTCCCTTGTGCTCAGAGCCCCTCATGGCCCCCAAGGCCCCGTGTGACTGGCTGCCCCTCCTTCTTGGCTTCCCCAGCACCCCTCCCACCTCGCTCACGCCACTCCTGCTGCACAGTCTCCTTCTTGCTGCTCTAGAACACACCAAGCTCACCCAACACTGAGCCTCCAAGTTGCTGTCCCCTCAGAGAAGGGTCCATCCAGTCCCCCGTGCCCCTGGCTTGCTCCTGTCCTCCCTCAGGTCTCTGCTTGCTCAAATGTCCCTGCTCAAACAACCTTCTCCGACCCCCCGTGAAAATCGCACCACCCCACCCATTTGAAGGGTAAATTCCCCCGCAACTCCCACGCGCTCTGCCCCCACCCCCAGCCCGTCACCTCACACCAGCTAACGTATTCTGTCCTTCACTTCTTCTTGTTTACAAAACGCCTCCCCTGCCCGCCACCAGACTTTAAGGCCCGTGACAGCAGGAGCTCCGTTGTGTTCACTGCTGCGTCCCCAGAACCTGAGACAGTGCCTGGAACGGAGTCGGTGTTCCGAGAAGAAAAGGGGTGAGTAATGAGCCCTCTTGTCCATTTTCTCTCCACCCTCTTCTAGCTGCTCACTGCAAATACCACCCAAGAGCTGACAAGGAATAGCACATCCACACTGGAGGAGTCACCTGAGCACCGTGTACCCAGTCCGCCCCTCCTCCACCCACCCACTGGGAAGTCCGATGGGCACCCAAAGGTGGCGCCTTCCCACGTGCACGGCACCAGCGTTTCCTCCCATCTTTCCGTCCCTGTAAACAGTACTTTCCACCACCCGTCACTTCGAAACCCTGGGGTTGTCCTTGAGCCTCACCCCAGCCACAGCAACGCACCCGGAGCCTTCCCCCCTCTCCAAACAGGTCTCAGATCCACAACTTCCTGCCATCTCTGAGAACCACCCCACCCTGAGCCCAAGCCTGGGATCCACCATTTAGGGCAAAATCCACACCGGGCTTTAAAGCCAACAGGCAGCCATGGGCACCGAGGGGGCTCGGGAAACACGAGGCCTCAGAAAGTCCCGAGGTGTGAGAAGCGCCACGTCAGAGAGCGCGAACCTGGCCATGTCTGGGCTTCCACCAAAGAGCCTAAGCCATGAGATTAGATGCCAGGTGCCACCCCTCACCTGCAGCACATTCAGAACCCAGGACTCTGTGCACCCCCACCCCGCCTGCTAGCTGCCGCTTTCCCGTCTTACTGCGCCCCGCCCCTGGATCTTCCTCAGTGTCTTCAGCCTTCCTTACTACCTATAATTCTGACCCACAATGAGTCCTTTCGGAAGGAGATGAGGACCTATAATACTAATGGCTATATTTACTCTATGCCAGGTGCCCTTTGAAGCACTTCAAATGATTCGCTCATTGAATCCTCAAAATAACCTAAAGGAGAAGGGTTGGTTTTTGTAGCTTCATTTTACCAGTGTGGAAACTGAGGCACAGAGAGGTTAAGGAGCTTGTCCAAGATCACTCAGTGAGGAAGTGGTAGAGCCAAGACTTGAACCTGGGTCTGCTTGGCTATAAGTAAAGCATATACCCTGGGCTGGTTTCATGGGATCCTAAGGAGAGGGTGGTGTTGTACAACGGTTAGATGCTCTGTACTTCCCAGATGTGCAAATCTGGATTTACATCCACACTCATTTCAGGACCTCCCAGACCTTAGGGTCCCACGTCCCGGCAAACAGATTCAACTGCACCCACATCCTACATTAAATGTTCGTTGGACTTGTAAAATATCTGAAAGGATCCTTCTAAACTTGCTTTTGAAGGTATTGATGCCAAGAAACAATTACGTTACAGATTCGCTGTGGTTTCTAAGCAATCAACAGGAGTTTGTGCACCATGAGGAAATCCAGCCAGCAAACTGGTTTGGAAAGGCATACGGCTTTCATGAACATTAAGTGAAGGTTGACATAAAGCTGTAAACGTTTAAACATTTATCCACTTTGACTTTGCAGTTGTCTCCTCATCTCTGGAGCCAATATGTTCCTTTTACAGACTACAAATGCACCTTCCCACAGGCTCCCCAAAAAGTCTGCAAAATCGAGGCACCAGAGGGTGGCATGGGCCAGTCTGAGTCCCAGGGCTGCTGCTGCGAGGCTGTGCGCCCCGGCCCCTGGGCCAGGCGCTGGGCCCTCCCTGGACCCCAGTTCCCCCGGCTGTAAGTGGGTCGGAGGACTCAGTGAGATAAAGCCCGAAGCCCAGCCGGCGCCTGGCCCAGAGTGCGCGCCCCCTGAACGGGAGCCGTAAAGGACAAAAGGCAGGTAGACAGGAGTGTCTGCAGCACCCGACGGAACAAACACCTCTGGGAAGTTCCAGCAAAACTGACACACAGATTTTCCAAGCCTCCGCCCAGTCCCTGCCCGCTGGGAACTTCTGTGAACGTAGTGACTCGGCGAGTTCCACATAGAGGCTCCAGCGTGGTGCCAGGATGAGGCCAACTTGCCCCATTTGCCCAGGACCGTCGCAGTTTTAAAACTGAACGCCTTCGGGTGGCAGCAACCCAAGGGTCCATTCACTGGAGAACTGATAAATGAAGCGTGTTCTATCTGTAGCATGGAATATTATTCCGTCTTAAAGAGGGAGGGCATTCTGGCACATGTTACAACACGGAGACATCATGCTGAGTGAAATCAGCCAGCCACCGAGAGACAAATGCTGTGTGATTCCACAGATACAGGGTGCCTACAGCAGCTGGAGTCAGAGACAGAGAGTAGAAGGGTGGCTGCCAGGGGCGGGGCGAGGGAAGGTGGGAGTCAGTGTTTACTGGGTGCACAGTTCCAGTTTTGCGAGAGGGAAAGAGCCCTGGAGAGGCGCGGTGGTGATGGCTGAACAGCATGTGAGTGTACCTGAAACCACTGAACTGTACCTAAAAATGGTCAAGATGGTGAGTGTTATGCGCATTTTCCCACAAGTTAAAGATAATTAAAAGCTAAAAAAGAAAGAGACCTCAAAGGACCCCATCCCGTTAGGCCCTCAGTCCCGGGGGCAGAGCCAGACGCCGGTCCCACGAGTTCAGGGCAGCGGTGGGGGCAGGGCGTTCTCACCTGAGCCAGCAGCCAGTCCACCAGCTTGCTCCCAGGCAGCACCGACTTGTACGTCTTCAGGTGGTAATCACGGTCTCTGCCGAGAGGAAGAGGCACCCCGTGAGCAGCCGGGGAGACTGGAGGTGGGAGCAGCCCGGGCTTTCCTGCTTCTACTGCCCTGATCCAAGGGTTCCCAGGCTCTCTGGGCCCAGTGGGGCGGGGAGGGCCTGGGGACAGCACTGGGCAGGGAGTCTTGGCCTGAATTCCACACCTCACTCACAGTGTGACCTGGGGCACGTCTGTCCCAACCCAGGACCCCCTTCTCACCTACAGAGTGAGAGGGCTCTCCAGCCCAGGGGTTCTCAAGCAGGGGCGACTTTGCCCCCTAAGGACACCTGGCTGTGTCTGAAGACAGTTTTGGCCATTACGACCTGGCGGGAGGTGGACGTGCTACTGGCACCTAGCCAGTGGAGATCAGGGAGGCCGCTAAACATCCCAAATGCCCAGAGGAACTCAGAGAAAGAACCACCCGGCCCAACACGTCAACCGCACCGCGACTATGGAAAACCGACTTGCTCTGAGCAGTGAAACGACCCCCATTTCCTCTTTCCTTGTTTGTTTCGCTGCTGCCATCCGCACAGGCAGAGGTAACAAACTCTGCCAACGCGGAAGCGCGTCTTCCGGGGCTGTTGTGGGGAATCCGGCCTGGGCAGAGGGCAGGAGCCTGGGACGTGCCTGGCTCTTTCGGAGGTAAACACTCCGACCTGAGTGGCTCTAACCTCCTGCTGAGTCCTGGTGCAAGGGCTCCTGCTGGCCTCGCAGCCAAACTGTAATAATGTCTCAGCCTCTCAAGTCAGAAGTGAGTGTCTGTGGCCAGCCCATGTCAAGGCTGATAGGGTCCAGATGGGGAGTTTTTCTGGGGTCGTCTTTAGGAGCTGGAATGTCCAGCAGGCCGGGTCACGGAGGGGCCTTCTGGGATTTGCAGAAGGGCAGGAGGGGACGGGCTCAGGAGGAGGAGGCAGGTCTGGAGATGAAAGTGGTTCCTGGGGCCTGACCTCCCACAATGAGGCCAAAGGCCAATGAGGCCAAAGGCCGACGAGGCCAGAAAACACTCAGAAAGGCCCTTCCTCTCTGCTCCTCTGAGAGGTGATAAGGGCTGTCAGGACAAAGGGACAGAGGAGTCTGCACCTGGATAGAACCGGGTCAACCTCTCTGTCCCTTCGTCCGCAACCATAAGCTCCATGGGAAGAGAACAACCAATCGCTGGCATTTCCACAGCACTCACCAGGTGCCAGGTGCCATTCACACTGAATCCTCCCGACGGCCCGAGAGGTGTGAGCGAGTCTTACGCCCATTTCACAGAGGCAGACAGAGAGGCAGGAGAGAGCCACTACCTTTCAGTAGTTACTCAACAGACGTTCACTAAGTGCTACTTTGCCCTAGGCCTGCGCGCTCCAATGTGTGGCCATTTTTCAATCAGTGCACATTAACTCAAACTTCAAGTCACATTCCTCAGTCTCAAGGGTTTGAGCACCACATGGACTAGAGGCTACGGGCTGGACGGCACAGACATAGAGCATTTCTGCCGGTGTGGAAAGTTCTACTGTTCCAGGGGCTATTCGAGCATCTGGGGACAGAGCAATGAGCAAGTTCCCTGCCCCCGGTGAGCTTACAAACTCAGTGGGGAAAAGACAGCACACAGATAAAGAAATAAATATGTCAACTGACATACTGACAAGTTCAAAGAGAAAATCAAAGGGAAGTAAGGAGGACAGTGTGCACCCATTGGTGATACTTTAGAAAGAAAGGTGGTCAGAGAAGGCCCCCTGAGACATCCGAAGGAAGTCCGGAGGCAAATATGCACGTATGTAAGGGAAGAGCATTTCTGGCAGAGGGAACAGCAAGCGCAAAGGCCCTGAGGTGGATCCTGTTAGTATCCCCATCCCACAGAGGAAAAAGTTGAGGCACCAGGAGGTTAAGTGACTCTGCCCAAGGTCACACAGCTGGTAACTAGCAGGCTGAGGTTCAAACTCACCACCAAGCCCCAGTGTTTCCCAAAAAGCTCGTTTAGCCCTAACAACGAGCCTACAGGGCAGGTGTGACTGCTAGCCCCGTCTGATGAAGAGGAAGAGGGAGGCTCAGGGAGGCTCAGGGAGGCTGGCGGCCCCAGGCCACAGAGCTGCGGGGAAGCAGAGTGACACTGAGGCCGGGAGAGAGTGACTTACTTGATCACGGGGGTGTAGAGGCTGTGCAGGCGGCAATAGAGCCTCACACCCTGAAAGAGAAAAGCGGGGAGTCTGGGATCAGGCCATGACCTTCAGGGACCTCCGAAACCAGGCTGCTGGGACAGGTGGCTCCCAGGAAAGAACAGGTGGGTAGGGGAGAGGGGCGGGGGAGAGGGGTGGGGGTCGTGGAGGAGGACAAGAGGCCACTGGGGCCCAGGCCTGCTGTGTGGTGACACAGGCATCAGGGGGATGGGGTCAGAGTGACAGGGTCCCTACCTTGGACATGATGTCCTCCAGCTCGCTCCGGGCCTTGTAGGTGCCATCGTCGTAGCGGAAGCGGTACATCACCTGCTCGTTCTTGAACTGGTGCTTGTCCGAAACTAGGGGGGTCCAGAGGGGCGGTGAAGCAGAGCAGGGCCCCTCGGCCTCTCCAGGCCCACGCCCACCATCACCACCCTCCCTTTGGCCAAGCTCCGTGCCAAGCGAAATCTCACTGGCTCCCCTGCCCACACTGCATGCGAGCCCCTGCTGGGACCTGCGACTTGGGTCTGGTGCATCTTTGGAGCCCGTGAGAGGCATGGAAACCCTCCGATCCAGCCTGTGCTGGGACCATCGGGCCAGCATCCCCTTGAAGCTACAGCACCAAAGCAAGTGTGGGGGCCAGTGTTCTGGGTCTGAGGATGCCCCGTCGGGACTCCCAGGACCACCTCTACACCACAGCCCTGAGCTGCCCTTGGTGTTCCTCTCTTCCTCTCCCTCCCTGCTTAGGATCCACGAGCAAATCCTTCAGGCTCTGCCCTCACAGCATGCAGAATATGACTCTACACTCCCACCTGGTCCAAGCCACCTTCATCTCCCACCTGGAATACCACAGCTGCCGCCACCCTCAGCCCAACAGTTCCCGCTCGGCACAGCGGCCCAAAGGGTCCTATCCAAGTCCAAGTCCAGGCGGGTCTTTCCTCCCCTTGAAACTCAGCAGTGGCTTCACATGTCACTCAGAGTCAAGCCAAAGACCCTACAATCCCCTGTACGATCCTGGGCCTCATCCCCTGAACACTCCCCCTTGGCCCTGTGCCCTATGACCCCATGAAAACACTCCCCCTGCCATTCCCCAGCCATCCTGGCCTCCTGTGTTCCCCAAAGAAACTGCTATCCTCCTGTCCCAGGGACTTCTCACCGGCTGGTCCCTCTGCCGGGAACCCCAAAGCCCACCTGGCTCCCTCCCTAGAAGCCTGGCCCATGAGAACAAGAGTTTTCATCTGTCCTGTTCACTGCTGTATGGGCAGTGCCTGGCCCAACACAGGCACTTGAGAAACTTAAAACAAATGGGTCTTGCCTTTTCTGAAAAAGAGATAGAAAATTCTCCTTCCTCGACCCCATCTTTTCAACGTGTCCCCACATTGCTGGTACGCTAGGGGAGTGAGCAGTTTTATAAGGGCATCCACATCTCTGGGTCCCACCACACCCAGGGACCAGGGCGGCTGCACCGAAGCACAGAAAGAGTCTCTGAGTTAGTGGAAACGGCACCGCTGGAGTCTGACCTGCTCCCACCCTGGCCCACGCGGGCCTGGCCCCACTCGCTCACCATGATGGATGATACCATTCTCCAGCAAGGCTTGGCCCAAGTTGACTCCTTCTTCAGTCTTGCTGATTTCACCAATTTCCAGGAGCCAGGACACAAACTCACTGCCAGGAACATCAGATGCAGTTGAGAGGACCTCCCCAGTCCTGGGACCCCCGGAGACCAGCACTGAGCTGGCCTGGCCTCACCCACCCCTGTGAATGACAGCTAACACTTCCCCTGGGGAAGCACAGTTTAGGGGCCCACAGCCCTGGGGCTTGTGCTGAGGCCACATGCTTCTCCCCATGACCAAGGGCAGAGGGGTGGGTATGCCTGACCCCAGGCCCTGCCTCGGATGGATGGATGGATGGATGGATGGACAGACAGACACATGAGTAGGTAGGTAAGTGAACAGATAAATGGATGACCTGATAGACTAATGAATGGGGTGGCTGGAAAGACTGTTGAGTAGGTAGGGAGATGGTAAGAGCAGAGATAACTGGGTAGACGGGTTGGGGAATGGATGATGGATGGCTAGATGGATGGACGGACAGATGAACAGAAGGAATGAAGAAACAAACAAGCAGGAAGAAAGAAGGGACCAGAAACATAACTGTGGAGAGTCAAGAGAGTTAATGGTGATCAAATCATGTCAGTCTCCTGCTTGAAACCCTCTGGTGGGCTTCCCCATCACTCTCAGGGGAAACAAAACCCCTCTGCCCACAAGAGAACAGGACCCTGCAGAAACTGCCCATTCCTCACTGGTCACATCCCCCATGTCTTCCACTTACTATGCTTTGGCCACACCCACCAGCTTCCCCTTCTTAAAAAATGCCAGATTCCCGCCTGCCTTGGGGCCTTTGCACCTGCTGTTCCCTCTGCCTAAACACTCTTCCCAACCCTCCCTTTTCATCCTCCAGGTCTCAGCTCAAATGTCACCTCCTCAGAGAAGCCTTCCTGGACCACCTCATCCAAAGTAGTCCCTTATCCCTATACAACGCATCATATCTCCTAGTGTTACATCGCTTTAATGCTGGTAACTGTCTGAAGTTGAACTGTTTGCAGATTTCCTTATGTGTCTGTCAGCCATTCCCCCAACCAGAATGTAGTCTCCATGCCATCAAAGTCATGGCTCCACCCCCAGAACCCAGGAGGGAGTCTAAAGCACAGGAGGGCTCAATAACCGTTCACTGAACAGATGAAAGAATGAACCATCGAGCAAGGAAGAATGTTTTGGGACCAGGAGGAAAGTCGCAGGGAGAAAGCTGGGCTCACAGGCCGGAAGAAAGCAGGCAAATCCAAAGTGACTACCCAGTGGGGGAAAGGCTCAGCCAGACCCCAGCTCCTGGCTCCCGGCGGTTGCTCGGGCCCAGCACAGGGCTCAACCCACTCGAAGTCAGCAGGAAAAGGGAGAGCTGGGAGCAGGGCTGCTTCCGCCTAGCAATCTGTGTTCAATGAAAGCAGGTGGCAGCTGGCCAGAGCACAGAGCTCTCCTGCTTATCGAAACCAGCTGTCCCGCCTCCAATTACAGGGCCAGAGGGGGGCAGGGCTATTTTTAGCTTTCCAGGGTTTGCTGAGCAAAGACCTGCCTTGTGTGTAGGTAGTGGTTGTGTGCAAGGCATTCAGAGAGCCCTGGGTGCAGGGCCCCGGGGGGCGTAGAAGAAATGGATCTATTTTGTGGAGCAGAACCCCAGGTAGGGAAGAGACTGTTCTGGGTCTTGCCCACCCCCAGTTCCATTCTCTATGTCCCCAAAATCAGAGGTAGAAAGTTACCAGCCGCTGAGGGAAGTGAACTGGTGTTGAGTGCCCACTCTCGGAAGCTGGAAGCTCAGCGTCCGGCTGCCCACCCACTGTCCTGCTGGGGGCTGCCTCTGGGGTGCGGGGCAGGACGTGACCCACAGCAGATGCTAGGACACAACCAGATCAGAGGACAGCCACGGTGACCACGTTTTTACCCTGAGCAGAGTCTTGCCCCTTTCAGAGGACAAAGGAGAGTTCTCTGGACTTAACAGGTAGACTTTCTAATCAAATAAAAGCTGGGGTCCAGCGTGCAACACCAGACGAAATTCACCCCTGAAGAGGGGAGCCAGTCCTCAGTGTGGCTGAGTCTGGCTGCAGTGGGAAGACTAAGGCAGCTTATGGCTTTTCAGGAGAAGCCGGAAATCCCTCATTTCCTGTGAAATCTCCCAACTGGTTAATGTAGATAGCGAGTCCAAATTTTCTGAGAGCACCATGTGGCCTATGAAAAACGCATCTGTAAACTGCACTAGGTCAGTGGGGCACCACTTGCCACCACAGGGGTGCAGGGAAGGGTGCTCTAGGCTGGGGGCGGGGGTCAGCATACACCGAGGCCCCGAGTGAAGAAAGGTCAGGGAACCAGTGATCTGTCGGCTGCCAGGGGCTCATAGAGCAGCAAGATCCAGACTTGCAGGAGGACAGAACTCGGAGCAGTGGTCTGGGGACACAGAGAGGTCAGCCTAGTCTGGTGGCGCGTTTGAAATTTGGGGAATGAAGGACTACTGAGAGTTAATACGTGGCCAGCTTTCATCCCTCCTCCCTTCCGGGTCCCCAGAATCGTTCACCCAGTACACACGCACTCAGCCTAACCACGTGCCATGCCCCATCCTGGCCACAGGAGATACACAGGTACAACTCTGCAGTCTTCCCAGGAAAGCCCCCTAGCTGAGGCCCAGGGTAGCACTCAGCAGCCAGTTCACTTTCTCTTGCCTATTTCTTCCATGGCCTCGAGGTCCATGCGGGCAGGGACTGAGGGGTTTACAGTCATCCCTGTAACTCCACAGCCTGAAAAGTGCTTCCTAAAGATGTCTGCGGCAGGGTTCGACAGGCCATCACAGATCAGCTGTTACACACCTGTGCACGCAGGTCGACGAGACAGGCCCCTTCCACCTCAGAGCTTCTGTCCTGGCAGGCATGAATGACTGAACAACATCCAACCTCTGTCAAGGGCAAAACCAAAGGCCTTCTCCTTCCAGGAAGCCCTCCCTGACTGCCCCTGCCAGGCAGACCCTCACACCTTGGACCCTGAGCTCAAAGAGCTCTGATGGCGTCCTCACTCGGGGCCTGCGTGATGGTTCACCCTCATCTTCCTCTCCTGCTTAGACTCTCTCAATGGCTTCCCAGAGTACCTAGAATAAAATCGGAACCTCTCGCCCCATCCCCGCCTGATCTGGCCCCTGTCAACCCCTGTGGCGTGGCCCCCCACCCCTCTGCCACTCACTCCCTCCAGCCACATTGACCTCCTTACTGTTTGTTCCTCAGAGACTTACTCAGGGCTCATTTCACCTTGGAGCTCATGTCCCTGCTGTTCCCTCTGCCGCGATGCTGTTCCCCCAGATCTTTTCATGGCTTCTTGCTTGTCACCCAGACTTCAGTTAAAATGTCACCTCCCCTGCGAGGCTCTTCCTAACCACCCAGTTGAAATAGCACGCCTTTTCCTTGCCTCCTTACACCGACCTACTCACTTCCTTACAGCACCTTCAGCTCTCTGAAATTCCCACCTTGGTTTACCTTTATCTGTATTTGCCTACTTGTCTGTTTGCTCACTCCCCGACTGCTCAGTTATCTGCATGAGGTCAGGGATCTCCCTAGTCCTGATCGCAGCCAGCAAGTGGCGAGCAAACACTGAATGAACAAAGGGGATGACTGAGTGAAGGGTCGACTCTGTCTCCCCAGCTAAGGACAAGTGCCTCCACGGCATCGTGCAGGCTTTAGTCCTTGGTGTTTTTCACGGGGTGGCTGTGAGTTTTGTCTCTGCTGGGCCGAAACAGGCCACTCCCTCAAGCCCGATACACACGTCTATCGCTCTCGCCAGAGCTGCGCTCAGCATGTCGCACGCATCTTCTCGCGACAACCGCCAACAAGCCTACCAGGCACGTTTTATTTTCTCTCATTAATCGATCATTTACTAGGCTCCGAGGAGCTAAGAAACTTGCCCAAGTCACACAGGCCAACAGTGGGAGTTCCAAGACTCCAGTCCAAGTCTGACGCAAAGCCCAGTCCCCGAAGGACGCAAAGATAAATCAGACACTTTTTGTTTTCGTGGAATCCCGCCTGCTGGTGGGGACAAATGCAGAGAAAGTACAACTATCCGGTATTCAACCCCAGCCCCCACTTGTGACCTTGTGCAGGACCTTGTCCCTCCCTGTGCCTCAGTTTCCTCAGCCTTCAAATGGGGGTGATGGCAGTGCCTGCCTCACAGCGCTGGGTGAGGGTTAAAGGCATGGCCACATGCCAGCCCCTGGGGCAGAGAAAACCTCAATAACTGTGTCCCCGTGGCTGCTGGTTCTTCCCCCTGAGGAGCCAGGGTGCTCCCGGAGAAGGCTTGGGAGCTGAGCCCTGGCAGGGACAGAGGAGATCTCAAGCCCCAAGAGAGGTACAGAGCAAAGCCATGCAGGGAGGAGAGTTTTCCAGAACAGTCTCCTGCAGGACGCGGGTCCGTAAGGCCCCGGTAGTTACACAACAAGCTTCAGCTCTGGCCCCGTTTCAAACGGGCAGTGAAAGAAATCGCCCTAATCCTTCCTGAGGAGACGGAACCGTCCACCGAAGCTCTAATCACAGAAGGTCATCCCATCCGGCCACACTATGTTCTCAGATGGCTCTGGCAGGAGGCTGGGAGGTCCTCCAACCCCAGGGGGAGGAAGAAGGCCCCTCCTGGGAGGAAAACATCCTTTCTGCCCAGGGATTAGCGATGAACTGAGGGAGGCCAGCCAGCCTGTCCCTGCCCCACTTCCCACATCTCCTCTGCACCCAGGGAGCTTGGAGCTGGGGTGGCTGACCCCTGAGGGCAACAGGGTAGCCCAAATGCAGGGTATCCTGGTCACCTCTCAGGAGCCCAACCACCCCCAAAACCCCAGCCTGCTGCCCTGCCAACCACGAGCCTCAGGCCATGACCAGGCAGTCTGCCCAGGCCCACACTCGGTCTCCAGTGGCCCGTCCAACATTGATGCCCGACTGTCTACCGGGCATTGCAACCTAACACGTCCACACCTAAGCTCCTGTTTCCCACTGTCTCTGCATCTTTCTTCGCGGGGCCTCCGAGCAGCACGCTCGCCCCAAGTGCCTCCCTCTCAAACTCTTTTGCTGGCCCCTCCTCCAAAGGCCATCAGGCTCCAGGACCCTGTCCCTGCCTTGTCTCTCTCTACACATCCTCTTCGGACTTCATTCGGTCTCTGTGGCCTTGAAGGCCATCTAAACGCACACGTCTCCTGCACTTGCATCTCCAACCCAGACTTTTCTCCCCAACTGAAGATTTTATTTCCAACTAACAAGTCAACCTCTCCATCCAGGTGACTAATAGTATCAGTGCAACTACCCGAGCAGAGCCTCTGAGCTCTCCTCTCGCCCCCTGCCACCTGCCCCTCCCTCCAGCCCCTTCCCCTTCTCAGCAAGCAGCAACTCCAGCTTTCCTGGGGCCCATGCTCCTTAACTGTCCTTGTTCTCAGCCCATCAGCAAAGGCTGTCACCTTCACAATGACCCAGAATGCGACCGTCTTCCCCTATCTCCACCGTGAGTGCCCTCGTCAAAGTCACCTCTCACCTGGTCTATGGCACTAAAATCAACCAGTGGCTTTTCCCCGAAGCCTCCCCAAAAGCTTTTGGGAAGGAGGTGAGATATAAGTCAATAAATCCTAAATAAAGTCCCTGCCTCACAGGCAAATGTCTCCCCCCCGGTGGACACAGCTCCACAAGGCCAGGAAGCCTCGGCATTCTGCCACCCTCTCCAGTGTCGACTGCTGTGTCCAGCACACAGTAGGGCCTGAAACCAGCCTGACTGCCTTTCTTCTGCCCCTCCCAATCCCCAGGGGAATGCCCCACCCCAGGTGAATGAAACCTGGGTTTGAGATCCAATACGGTCACCCCTGTGCTCTGACCCCTTTGCTTCGTGTTTATAAAACGCAGGCAGGGGTAAGATGCTTTATGAGTAGTAAATAATGTATTTCCCAAACAGAGAAATCAGAGGCCCTAAGTACTGAAAAGCCTACAGAACCCTCCCCCTCCTCCGCCCTCATACGTAACTCAGGAAGGGAGGCCTCGCCGGACACCTTGTTCTCGGACATCCAGCCCCCAGCACCGGGAGAGAACAGATGTCTGTGGCTGACGCTGCCTGCTCTGTGGCACATTGTCATGGCAGCCCCAGCAGACTGACACAGGGCCTGCGTTTGCTCTTCCAGGCCTTCCAGTGCCTTCGCCATCGACTCTGTGTTAAACACCTCTCTGCTGGAAACAGCCACAAGGGCATCTCTTCCCTCGAATGCTAGAGCAGCGTGTTTTTCCATCCACGGCGGGCAACCCATTAGTAGTTTGTGAAATCGATTTCGTGGGGCTCGCTCAGGATTATTTTTGAAACAAATAAAGAAATAACTTGAGTAGACTGGAAAGGACAGGACAGGATAGAAAGCAAGTAGAAAAACAGAACAGGTATTTTCCGAGTACATCAAGCACAGTAAGTCTGGCGAAGCTTCAGCTTCACTCACATATTATGTGGACGCGTGTACCAGGTCACAACAGAAAACTGAGGGTCTGCAGTGAGTCATGGTCACATATGCAAGACTGGTATGGGGGCCCGAGATCCTTCTGGATCTCGGAGGGCTGTTCCACAAGGACTCAGGGTGTGGTAGTGGCTCCTCCCAGGAGGGCTCCAGTGGGGAGGGGCGGGGCTGGGAAGCACCACGTGGGCACTGACGCTCCGCCCACCTCCAGCCTCCAGCTGAGACCCAGGGAGCCAGCGGAAGCCAGGGTCCGACCACTCACTTGCCAAGGAAGCACTTGGGAACGGTGCTCAGCTTTCTCCGGCGGTCCTTGATCAGGTTCACCTTCTTGTTCATCATCATGTGGTAGAGCTTCTCCCCCTTCTCCGCAATCATGACGTAGGCGTCCCGCTCCATGCCCAGCTTCAAGCCTACAGAGGAGGCATGGTCAGCACCAGGGACAGCACCAGCGGGGGGAGCCCAGGGGCAGGCCGCAGCTCCTGAAAGCTGCCCCCAGCGGCCCCCCACTACTCCCACAGCCAGCAGCCACATATAAAGCACTCACTGCATTGTGGTCACTGTCCTAGGCTCCTCCAAAGAACCCAGTAGGGGAGGGTGGCTTATCTCCCTCCCCCATTTTACAGATGGCAAAGCTGAGGCCCAGAGAAATGCAGTCCCAGAATAACAAGCAGTTAGGCTGACCAAAGCCTTCAACCTGAGGATAAGTTTCCAAATTGAGAACTTATCAGAAAGCCTGATGAGATCTTCCTTCCAGCCAGGGATGGAACCCTGCCCATTTCCCCACAAAACACCCAGGAGCCTGGCCCAGATCGCTGCCCCACACTTGGCCCTTGGGCCCTGTCCACTACTGACAGTAAGAGGAGCGGCAAACAGTCACAGAAAACGCAATAAGCACCTAGTACAGGCCACTTAATCCTCAGGAAACCTACAAGCAAGTACCCTTATCCCCATTTCACAGATGAAGAAACTGAGGCCCAGAGACATTAAGTTCTCTGTACACAGTTAACCAACTAGAAGTGGCAGAACCAGGATTTGGACCCAGGAAGTCGGGCTCCAGGTCTCTGCTCCTGACCACAGCACGTGCCAGCACCTCTGGAAACACAGCCCTGAGGTCAGGGTTTCAACAACACCCCAGCTGCTACAACCAAGGCCCTCTCGGGCCACAGGCCACTCCTGATCACACACGCTCAGCACTGACACAGCCTTCAATTCCAACCACAAAGATACCGACCCACCACACCCAGGCCAGGCCACGCCCCTGACCCCTCTCAGTCCTGACCACACAACCAGCCCTGATCAGTTTCCAGTGTCACACCCAGGGGCCAAATTCAGTAGCTTATTTGGCCTAATGGCATTTCAATAAATTTTAATATAATATTTAAAATTTTTGAAAATGCCACCTTAAAATCCAGATGTCTAGCTTCTCTAGGAAAAAAATAAAATCAGTGGATCTAGTCATGCAGGGCCCACCTTCTTGAGAGGTGACAGTCACCTGTGCCTGGGGGGAAGCAGGGACAGGAGAGAAGTGGAGGGATCTGGCACACATGTGGGAGGCAGAATTAAGAGGACTTGATCTACTGAATTTGGTGAACAGGCTAAAATCAGAGAGGACCCCAGGAGTTTGAATCTGAGCTCGTGAGAGGGGGCAGGAGCAGCTTACTGAGACAGGGCAGGTGCCCGGATGAGCAGGTTTGCATAGATGTGATGGGAATGAAGAGTTCTGATTAGACGTGGTGAGTGTGAGAAGTCCACGGCACAACGGGGGGGGGGGGGGGGGGTCAGGAGGGAATTTAGGGTCAAGCATCAAACTGCCAAGCAGGGCCAAATCCAAACGTCACTCAGCAGCATCACAATGCCCTGCAGCAGGAACTTGCATCCCCACGTGCGGGACAACGTCACTGGGGCCTGGGCAACTGAAGTGGCCTGCCCTAGACACACCGCACTTCGTCTCTCCCAGCCTGGTGCTCACTGCACAACAGGCCTGTGCACGCCCCCACCTCACCCAGCGATCACGCCCAGCTCTGCACTTCCTATGGAGGCTGCCTCACAGGTGCCTGGGCCCAGGGAGGTCCATGACCCCAAGGAGCCTCCTCCCCAGCACAGACTCGGGCAGTCTCTACCACAAAGAGCCCCACGAGAAGGGACTAGAACCATGGAGGAGAAAAGGTATGTAGGGAGCATCTTGGCTACCAAACCTCAAGGTGAAGGGCGCAAAGAATCCCAGAATGATCGATCATATCGACATGACATTAGGCAAGTCCCTCCCATTGGGCCTCAGCTGCACCATCTATCTAGTGGGCTACATCAGCTGGCCTTGGGTGACCTGAGAGACCACCCAGTTAAAACACAGTCCCAGAGCTCCCTGCCCCTGCCAAGACCTGCTTCTTGTAGCTCTGACTTTTCTAGAAAGGACCCTATGCTCCTTCCCTAGGCCCAGCCCTCACTCTGCAGAAATGATCAGCCTGGGGAATGCCATACACACCCCAGGGGTCCCAGGAAAGCCCCCTGAAGCCTCCAGTCTCCAGGGGACCAGGAGGGGCCCAGCCACTCACTCTCGCGTTGCTCCCGCTCGCGGATGATGGCGTCCAGCCACTTCTGCTTCTCCTCCGCTGTCTTGGCCATGCAGACAAACCACTTGTTCTTGGCCGTGTTGTGGATCTTCCAGCCGTTGGTGACAGTGTAGCCGTTGCTGTGGTAATCCGCTGGCAAAGGCGGGACAAAGGTGGTCAGCAGACTCAGCCACACAACTCCGAACAGTCACGACCACATGCTTGTGAGTGAGGGGACGGGGCCAGCCCTCCTGGCTCCAGACAGGGCACAGAGGCATGGCCAGGACCAGGATCTGAGAGGTGAACACTCAACCTTTCTAATGCTTGCTCCCTCTCCTGGCTCTTCACGGGTGGGCAAGGAAGACCTGCAAACAGAGACCCCTGCCAAGCCCTCCGTGACAGGAGCTTCAAGACCTTGTAGTCCAAGCACAAACGCAGGAGGGACTCAAGGGGAGATGCCTGCCCAGAGCCCAGGAATGCATCCCTGCCTCCCTGCCCAGCTCACTCGGGCCCTGGGGCCTCGGGCTACTCGAAACCCTAGTGCAAGCCAGACAATGCCAGGTCTGGGCCCTCATGTGCTGCTCCCTCGGTGGGGACCGGCAACCCTCTTCGACAACAGGGAGGCGTTATTTGGGGAAGCTGATTTAGGGTGCTGCCTATACCCTGAACCTGAGGAGGGGGCCACAGGTTTCATGAGACTGCCAGAGGGGTCTGTGGGCCAAAACCCTAAAGAACCCCTGCCCTAGACAAGAGGTTTACACGAGAATTCTCACAGCGTCACTGCTCATAATAGTCCACAGTGGAAATAACCCATGTCGGTCCCCAAAGGAAAGGGTAAATTGTGGGCTGTTTGTGCAATGCAATATTATGCAGGGGTGGAAACCAACAAGCCAGACAGAGCTGGCAACCCACACGTGCAGAAACACGAATGAATCTCACCAGCATGGGGCTGCGTGAAAGACGCAAGATGCAAAAGAATGTATGGTATTCGTGACCATTTAAATATAAAAATAATAAATACATGTAAATATATATTTAAAGCCATTAAATACATATAACCATTCAGACATGATTTTAAAAGAGAGAAATGGTGATGAAAATATTTAGTAATGCACACATAGGAAGTAAAAATATCTTAAAAAGCAAGAAAATGACCATCACACAATTTTACAGTAGTTACTTCTGAGGGAAGGAGGGACTGTGACCAAGGTGGGTGGGTAAGGGGCTTCTGGGGCGCAGGCAGCACTTGACGTGGTCATCAGAATGGTGACTACCTAGGTATTCCCTCCATGTGCCCCAGTGTCAGGAGGTAGGTCCCACTTCAGATAAAAGAAGAACTAACTGAAACAGGTCATGCCCGGGAGCCGGTGGGGCTGGGCTCAGGCAGGGCCTGGGGTGGGGCCTACCTGTTCCGTCTTCCACATTCTCCACCTCCATGACTTCAGTGTTGATTCGGCCCCTGAAGATGTAGAGGGAGCCATTGATGGATTTGGTCCTCTTGGTGGACTTCTTGCCCCCGGTGACCCTGAAAGACAGTGGGAGGTCAGTGTCCCCCCACGCCTCACCCCATGGGGGGCTCAACTCTCTCCGGCAGAGCCCAGGAGGAAGAGCGGCAATGTGAGGAGGCACCAGGGATAAGAGGGACGCTGCACCGGAGACCAGAGCATGGGCTTTTGGCGGGTGGCTGGGCCACTTCTCCACTCTCACCTACAGTTCCCGCAGCTGGAAAATGGGCTAACGGCCTTGCTGGCCTCACAGAGCTACTTTTCAGCTAACAGGAGACATCGATGACAAACTAACAAGAAGCAATTCTTGGCTAGAAAATGGGTTAGGGCTCTCCAAGTGTCTAACAGGTACTTCCTGAAATAAGACCAGAGGGCAAGAAAGCTCAGAGTAGGCAGTCCATCCACCCATTTGCCTACATCTACCTACCCACCACTCATTCACTTGCTCAGGTGAATCCTACAGCTCACCCATTTAATCGCTCAGCACACACCTGACCAGCACTTCCTGTGGGAGAATGCCAAGTTGGAACCTAGGGCAGTCACACACCCATGCATTCAGCAAGCACTCAGAGAACACCCACTGGGTGCCAGGCACCCTCTTCTAGGTGCTGGGGCTGCAGTAATGAACTAAAAAAAACAGTGTCTCTGAAAATCCCTCTTCCAATTTGGGAGAGGGGAGACAGAGACAGACGCTGGGTAAAGAAGTCAAACTCGTTCTACCAGAAGGGCTAAGTGTTGTGGTTAAAGTAAAGCAGAGAATGAGCCCTGAGAACTCGAAGACCACTTTGTGGTCTACTCCACCAGGCGGGTGACGCTCCCCGAGAGCCAGCTGTGCCTGTTCCCAAACCTATTCGCCTGATGTGCACCTGTCGCTGTTACTGGGTAAACTAAATAGTGTATAAGCTGAGGACAGACGCATGTGGAAAGGGAGTCGCCTCTCTGAAAATGCAGCTGAATGTTCCAGAAAGACTGGATAAAGGGGAGCTGCTTTTGCATTAAGAGCGAACTTATCTTCAAAGAAGAGGTCTGGGCTCTACATGACAAGAATGCTTCATGATGCGATGTTTCTGTTTTTAAATAACACAAAACGTTTACAGTTTTAAAAAATAATAAAGGCTGTAAAAGTAATATAAAGCAGAAAGATGGATAGGGAGGGTGGAGGGGAGTGATTTTTAACCGGGGCGGGAGAGGGGGTCAGGGAAGATCTCACCGACGAGGTGGCAATGGAACACAGATCTACAGAAGGTGAGGGAGGACACTAGAGGGGTATCTGGGGGCATCCCCGGCAAAGGACACGGGCGCCATGGAGGACTGTGGTGCAGGACGCAGCAAGGAGGCGGGTATGGCTAGGGCTGAGTGGGCGAGGGGGAGTGTGGGGAGGGGTCAGAGCGGCCACAGCGCCAGATGCCGCAGGGTCCTGTGGGCTCCGGCTTCTACTGTGTGTGCGAGACGGGGCCCGTGAAGGGTCCGACCTGAAATATGTGCTCTCATTTAAGTTGTGAAAGACCCGCTCTGGTCATCTGAGGAAAACGGCCTATAGGTGGGAATCAGGAAGAACCAGAAGTGGAGATGGTTTGTGTGCACACACCTACTCACGCCCATGCATATGTGTGTGCACACACCTACACACGCCCATACATACATGTGTGCACACACCTACACATGCCCATACATATGTGTGTGCACACACCTACACACACCCATACATACGTGTGTGCGCACACCTACACATGCCCATGCATATGTGTGTGCACACCTACACACACCCATACATGCATGTGTGCACACACCTACACACGCCCATACATACGTGTGTGCGCACACCTACACACGCCCATGCATATGTGTGCACACACCTACACACGTCCATACATACGTGTGTGCACACACCTACACACGCCCATACATACGTGTGTGCACACACCTATTTTCATAATTCAAGTGTAAGAGCCACACAGAAAAAATGCCCAAAGCAGTGCGTGGCTCAATTAACTTTACGAGGTGAACACACCTGTATGAACATTTTAGCCACCCCCCCACGGGCTCCCCACCGCCTTCTTGCAGTCACTCGCCCTTCCCCGCCTCTCAGGGGAAGCCACAGTCCTGTCGTATCAGCCTGTGGGTCCGCTGTGCCTGTGTGAACTTCACATACACGGGATCGCAAAGTGAGGGTGAGGGCAGCTGGGTGGCGTCCGGTCTGGGCTGCCGGGCACGTGCCTGTGTGAGTCTTACGAGGAGCAAATTGCACATCGCGCTGGGTGGCTCACCTGGAAGCTGGGCTGTTGGGTTACGGAAACGCACGCGATCGGCTCCCCTAGACACATGCGCGCTGCTTTCCAAAATCGCCGTGCTAACTCTCCCACGCCCAGGAGAGGAGGGATGCTCCAGCTGCTCCATATCCTCCGTAACTGGTATTTAATTTCCATTCCGGTGAGGCTGGTGGGCACACCAAGGTGCCTCATTCAATATTTCCCGTGTCTCTCCCTGACGAGCAATGAGGTCAAACACCTCTTCACGTTTATTGGTGAAATGACTGTCCCTTGGCCGTTTTCCTGTCAAGTTGTCTGTCTTTGTCTTAATGATTTACAGCAGGAGCTGGCTAACTTATTCTGAAAATGGCCAGATGGTAAACATTTTTGGTTTTGCAGGCCGTACGTTCGGCTTACGGGACTTCTCCACGTATTCTGGATGAGTCCTTTGTCACCTGTCTACACCGGTCTCCTCCCAGTCGGTAGTTTTCCTCGTGGTGTCTTCGGATGACTTCTTAATGTCGGTGCAGCGTGATGACTGTTTTTCCTTTGCAGCTACACTTTTGTCCAATTTAGGAACTCTTTGCTTACCTCCAGATCGTGAAGACGGTCCCCTATACCTTCTTCTAGAAGCTTTATTGTTCCACCCTGCAAGCCTAAACCTATGATCCGTCTGAAGTTGAAGTTCGCACGTTTTGTGAGGTGAAGGCCAAGACCTGTTTTTCCCCACCGGCCAGCACACTGACCCAGCACCGTTTACTGAACGACACAGACGCCTCTGCTGGCATGTAAATGGCTGCTTACACGCGGGCATTCTTCTGGGCTCACTATCCTGTGCCATCAACCTATTGCCTCTTTTTGCACCAGAACCACATCTTAGCTTCTGCAGCGTCACAGGAAGCCTGGTGTCAGCGGTACAAGTCCTCCAGCTTTGGCCCCCAAAACTGTCCATTTTTGGGTTTCTGTGTAAATTTTACAGTCATTTGCATATACATAGAAGCAACTTTCCTTCTGGGATTTTTGTGGAGATTTCACCAGGGTTCTGGCCCAAGTTTGATGACGGAAGGAAAAGCGGGGAGTGGGGGTGAAATGGATCAGAAACCAGGGCAACAAAGAGTTGGCACTCCTGGGGGCACCGCAGACTGGGAAGGACGTCACTGGTGGAGGGAAAGGCTGGCAGCAGGGGGTTCCACTGAAGACAAAGCACCTGATTTTAGACACAGCTGGAGTGTCAGCTGAGTGTGAGAACCCAAGTGAACGTAAGGGTTTCTGTGTCTTCCACTTTGCACACATGTGGCAGGCCTCTGCTAACCACTTCACACGTCTGATTTGACTTAATCTCTAAAAACAACCCAGTGAGACTTTTATCCCATTTAACAGATAGGAAAAGAGAGGCACCAAGAGCTGACATCACTTGCCCAAGGTGACACAGCTGACAGGCAGCAGGCCTCTGCGTCCTGAACCGCTGCCTGCTGCTGCCTCCTCGAAGATGCTAAACAGGCCGTTGATACACACGAGACTCAGCTCCTCTGAGTTCATTCCCCTTCTGAAGAACGGGGGCGGTAGGCTTTTAAAACACTCCCTTCCACTCTGGCCTCCAAGGAGCCTCTACTTTTGAATTAGACCAGAAATACTGAGTCAGAGACCTTCCCTGACCCACGTCGCGGGCGGGCGGTACCCTGCATGACCCAGCTGAAGACAAAACAGCTGGCAGACACCTAGCTGCGACAGGCATTTCCTGTGACCACATCAGAGTCGGGCCAGCTGTTCCATCCACCACTGCCCAGTCCCTCTGGGGCCTCTCGGAGCCCAGTCCTCTGCCTCCTGACCCAGAGGCAGGAACAATGGCCACCTGCCAGGTTCTCGCAAGGGACAGATGTGCCCTCCCCTCCACCAGCTCAACTCACTTGCAGAACTGAGGAAGGAATGGCCTTCAGCGAGCTCATGGTGGCCACAAGACCACCCTAGAAGGCCCACCTGGAGTCCAGGAAGGTCAGGGCCGGCTGCTGTTGCTCCGCCAGGTACCACCACACCATGAAGCACGGGTCGTAACTGGGGTAGCCAAAGCTAACTCCAGCAAACTCAGCCAAAGCTGGGAGCAGGTCAAAGGCCTAGGAAACCCTGTGTTTTCTAAACCCCAGTGCTCTGGGAAGAGTGCCTGTTTCAGACAGCCCAGGCTGGGTGGCAGAGAAGAGGGGCGGCGCTGACAGTGACCTGGGCGCTGGCAAAGAAGGACTCTCAGAATGGGCCCAGTGGGAACAGGTGAGAAGAGCAAGGCAGAAGGAGAGGGCGACACTGACAGGGGGACAGGAAGACGTGGGACAGACCTTGCAGAGTGGGCAGGCATAAAAATCAACTGAGGAGACATGCCAATCTAGCCACGGCTAGGCGGTGGAAAGAGGGAGACTAATTAGGCCTCTAATGAGAAGGACCAAGTCCCAGAACAGGGAGGAAAGGGCGGGGGGAAGGAGCCTGTGGTTGAAGCACCTACTGTGTGCTGCACCTGTGGGATGGCACTGACTAGAAACCCAACGTGTGCTGAGGTTAACAGTCACAGTAAGAGCAGCTACCCCTTATTTTGTGCACTTTCTATGTGTCAGGCACACTTAACACAGTCATTCTTCACAATGACCCTGGGGTGCCTACGACAGTTCACCCTGTTTCACAGGTGAGGGAACCGAGGCGAAGAGAAGCAAAATCACAGACGAAGAGAAATTGCTGAACAGGGTTTTCCATTACAAGGCATTTGGCTCTCACCCAAACACCACTGTAAGAAAGGGCTTATCATCCCCATTTTACAGAAGAGAAAACTGAGGCTCAGAGAGGTCAGGCTGGAAGAGGAAGACAATGAGAAGCCCACACCCGTGCACGGAACGCCCATCACTCCTCCTGCGGGAAGTTCCTCCCCACGACGTTAGGTGGCCAGCAGAAAGGGACCAGGAAAATGAGGCTCACACAGTTAGGTGACATGCCCAGGCCAGAAGGGAAGCTGGAGGTAATGCCAAGAGCAAGGCCCAGAGTCTGCAGCTCCCTGATGCTGTGGCTTTGGTCAGACAAAGGAGTAAAGCCTTAGGAAAGTCACCGCTGCATCCTTAAGCCAAAGTAACAGGAAGCAGGATTCAGAAAGGGCTGCGTCGGTCAGTGAGACAGTCCTCTGCCCACTGAGCAAAAAAACTGAAAGGCAGGAGTCTCAGTCGACCGTCCACCCACCCACCTACCCACCCACTCACGCCCCCTCCCCTCTGTCTCCTGTTTTCCCTCTCGCCACTCAACCATCCATCCATCCACTCAGTCATCCAATTACCCAACCTTCCAGCCACAGTTCAACTGCCCCGGCAATGGCCATCCATTCACCCACCAGCCCAGCAACACCCATACCCACCTGACCATCTACCCTCTCACCTCCATCTCCCACCCACCTCCCATCCACTCATCGACCCCTTGTCTCCACAAACCATCTAGCAAGGCCCCAACTCACCGCTCATCTAAGCACACCTCTGCCAGCTCATCCTGTTTTCACAACCACGTCTCCAACTACCCAAACACCCGTACACTCCCCCAACTTCCTATCCACCCCTCCAGCCAGCCGTCTCCTGCGCCTCCAACCACGCCACCACTCACTCGTCCACCTGCTCGCTCGTCTACTCACAAATCAATTCGTACATCCACCCAGTCTCTCCCTGCCTGTCTCCCTTCATCCACCACCCACTCATCTCCCAGACTTCCAACTACCCCTCCATGCCTCCTCTCCTTTGCCCACATGCCCACCACTCGCACTCCCAATCATACACACGTGTGCGTCTGTCTACCACGCACCCACCCATCCACTCACTCCTAGACTCTACAGAGGGTGAGAAGCTCCGGTGAAAGACACAGACATGACAAAGGTACTACCCTTTCCCTTGCAAAGCTTAACAACAGAAGAGGACCCTCCCCCCTCAAATCCTCTACCTTAGATCTTAGAATCACAGGATGTTGGGGTCACAAAAAACTTTCAAACTTCCATGATTGCCCTGGGTGGTATAGCTCCTTGGTTTGGGAACTGTCCCGCAAACCAAAAGGTTGCCGGTTCAATTCCTGGTCAAGGCACATGCCTGGGTTGCAGGACAGGTCCCCACTTGGGGACACACGAAAGGCAAGTGATCAACGTTTCTATCTATCGCACATCAGCGTCTCTCTCCCTCTCTCCCTCTCTCCCTCCCTTCCTTGTTCCCCAAAAATAAATAAATAAAATATTTTAAAACAAAAACTTCCATGACTGCCTCAACCTACACAGTCCAACACGGCAATCACAGCCACATGTGACTATGGAACACGTGACGTGTGGCTAGGACGACCTGAGATGTGTGGTGAGTGCAACACACGGGGTGAGGCAGAAGTGGGCTTGCAGCAGTCTGCATGGAAACTAGTAATACTCAGTAAATAGTAACACGAGAATCAGCTCTGTGTTGCCCATACGCACCACTGTAAACCTACTTTTGCCCCACCCTGTGCATACCCCACTTTGAAGACTCGGTGTAAAATTTTTTAAAAGAATGAAAAATATCTCTTTAGTAATTATTTTTAAAGGTGATTATGTTAAAATGATAATATTTGGGAACATAATGGGCTAAACAAAATATATCATTTAAACTTATTTCACTGGTGTCCTTTCACTTCATGTGGCTGTCTTAAATAGCCACTTTAAGTTTTAAATAACCTAGGTGGCTCACATTATATTTCTACCAGATAGTGCTGGTCTAGAACAAAGCCCACGGCTCAGAAGAGAAAAGGAGGCCCACAGAGGGACGTTGTCCCCGTGAGAAACTGTCAGGGTTGGACCCAACCCCAGCTGTCTGCCCACCTGGGCAGCCCTGCCCCCGGCAACTCACCTGGATTTCCGCTTGCAATAGACCAGGAGGTTGTCAAAAAGGAAGAAGGCCCTCTCCTGGATGTTGCCTGCGGAGATTTTTAACAAAGTGCCTTGCAAGAGGAGCTGGGTGCAGATGTCCGTGAGGTTGGAGCCCTAGGGGAGGGATGAGGGCACAGTGGATGAGCTGGCAAATCCAGAACACCTGGGGACATCCCCTTCCCTCCCAGAGAGAGAACCTCCCACTGCCTCCCTCACACCCCAAAACCTAAGTGCACCACTGTGGGCAAACCTGTCAGAACCAGTACAGGCTGACTGATGGCTTCCTGCTGTTGAGCGAGCCAGAGTGACACTGGGAACAGCAGGTGGAGGTGACCACCTCACAGAAGAGGGACTCCGGGCTCAGGAAGCAGAAGGACTCACCCAGTCACACAGCCCTGTCGGCATCTAGTTTTCTGTCGGGTTTTTTGCTATGCCTTTCTCTCTGTTTATTTATGTCTTGATTTGTTATTCCATCTTCCCCCCACCCCGCCCACCCACCACCAAGAACCCTCTTCCACAAACATAGGAAGTATTATCAAACATGTTCATCAAGCATTCGCCATTGTATTCCCAGCACCTACTACACGGTCTGGCACACAGTAGGTGCTCAATAAATGCTGTAGAACAGGTAACAAATGCAATGTGAATGGCATGAAGGCAGGATTCTGACAGTACTCACTCTAGCTATAGATGTGACTCTAGCTGGGAACAGTTCCCAAACTCTAGCTGGTCATCTATCTAAGTAACGAGGGCCAGGGAGGGTGGGGGTGGCTGAGATGCTAAGAGAGTATGATGTTCACTGAACCTCCACGAGGTTCAGGGCACTGTGGTCTGGAAAGGCATCAGTGGGGAGTGAGATGGGCCTGGGAGGAGAGCTAAAATAAAGAGGCTGGGGGCGGGGTGGGGGAAGGTCCCTGCAGGGAAGAATCCTCAGAGCCGGGGACCATACATGTCTGTCTGGGGCTCTGGGGGCACCGAGGCAGGGGCAGAGAGACTCCCAAGCACTAAGGGAGAGGAAAATAGAAAAGATCTAGGAGGGCACACAATGCCAGCGAAGCAGGCCCTGGCCATCTCCAAAATCCCTGCTCCTCTTGTGCCACAGGAATAGGTTGAGCTGGCCCTTGGCTGCCCAACCACACACTCCATTCCCCAGCATCCCTGGTGCCAGGTGTGGCCAGTGTGCCTCACTTCCACGTCATTTCCCTGAAGGGAGATTGCTCCCCTTCCACTTCCTCCCTTCCTTCTGGCCACAGGCTGGGACACAGCCACGGTAGTGGTGGAATCCTGCAGCAGGTGGGGGAAGGAACCTGGGTCCCAATGCAGCAGAGTGGCCCCACCTCCAGCCTGTGCTGCTACAAACTTTTATCTCATTGAAGCCACTGTCTCTCCTTCTTACAGCAGCTAACCGTATAGCCTGGAGCCCCATCAATAGGTGGGGCATGGGTGCTTCTGACACTGAGGCCCGAGGGACAGTATGTAAAAGCTGTGTTCTGAAGGAGATTCGTTCCACAGGCCTGGTGATCACAGCCAAGGGAGCAACAAAGAGACATGATGTTGTCTCTGCCTGGACATGAACTTGGGGATAAAAGAGGGAGAATTGTTCATAGAACCTCCTTCCCCAAACACTCAACACCCAGAACAATGAGGTCAGACCCCAGCGAGATCTACTGACTCAGGTAATTCTGAGACCCAATAAGGGAACTGGTTTTAACAACTCAGAAACCAGGTTGTGTGGTGACTGTCCACTGCGGTTACCCTGCTGCTGTCAGAGCTGGTTTGCTCTGTGCCCGTGGTCCAGCTGGGCACAGAAAATCCATTCACCCAACAATGTCAGGGACACCTCTTGGGCCCACTCAGGGTCCTGGAAACCAGCCTCTTTGTGGTCACGAGCTGTGTAGCCCAGGGCAGCAGCAGGCAACCAAGAGCAGGAATCACACCCTGCGTGCTGCAGGCCGCACTCGGTACCCCAGCGAGACAGTGAGCCCACTGCACCAGGGCCAGGGGCTCCCCTATCGGAGAGCCCTTGGACCCCAAGATCCTTGCAAACAGGGTGAGTGTGACTCCCTGGGTCACGAGGCTCCATCAGTGGCCCTGTGAGCCAGCTCAGAGCAGACAGCAACAGTTCGGCAGTTCCTCGAGACCACCTGCCTCCCTGTCTCCTCCCCTTCCCCCACTCACGCTTCCCCCCCAGCCCCTCCAGGCTCCACAGGGGGACTTAAGCTGCCTATATGTGAATCTGAGCCCTGGCCCATCTGCAGGGCCCAGAACCGCAAGGTCACGCGGGCCTAGACCTGACCCCTCTGTCAATGTCAGGGGGGCCACAGAAGGGAAACGTGCCCAGCCTCGGAAGCTAGCTCTCCGGCCTTGGCCAACGACCACCCAGCGTACCATATCTGAAGTGCCAAGGGTGCTACAGGGGGTGCACCTTCCACCCCAGCCCTGCTGAGAAGCCCAGCTGGCCCTCGGTCTCCCCAGAATTCTTGAACCCAGGTCAGGGATAGTGCTAAGGATCAGTACAGAGGGAAGAAGCCAAGCACCAAAGCGTCCGCCAGGCAGGGCTGCAGGCCTCCTGCAAACAGTACAGACTCGGCTGAGCTGAAGTAATAACACGCAGCGATGACCAAAACTAATGCAGGCACATGGCTGACCGCACACCCGCTACTGTTCTAAGTGTCTTCCACAAACCCAGTTACTCCATTTGGCAACTCTTATTTTAGAAACAAGGAAACTGAGGCACAGGGCAGTGAACTAACCTGTTCCAGCTGGGATTTGAACCCAGGCAGGTGGACCCCCGTCCTACCCACTACCTACCCACTACCTACCGACTAACCTCTGCTACCCCAGGGTGCATCTTAGACGGTGACCTGAAAGATTTTTGTGTACAATCCTTGGTCAAAAGCAGGGGTCTCAGAAGAGAGAGAGCAGGGGTCTCTGGAGAGACCACTTGCCCCTGGGTGCAAAACACATCCCAGGCAGGGTGGGAAGAACACACGAGAACTTCTATTCATGGTCTTTTTTTCCAACGGCTTAGTTTCCTTACTCCTGTTTCCTTCTGTCCCCTCCTGGCTGAGTGGCTGATAGGCTCTTAACCCGAGGCTCCCAGAGGCAGCAAGAGGAGTGTGCCGCATTCCTCTTTTAACACACATTCCTCTCTGTCACGGTGGCGTCACATACCAGTATGTGGGGCTTCCATCCGGAGCGTCCCCCTGCAGGAGGGTCAGCCCAGGCTGGGTGTGAGCTCTAGCCAAAGCTGCATGATGGTTTGTTCATCTAAAACAATTAAGAACAAAATCCTGCTTCGCTGCCCTGGCTCGTCCGATGTTTACTGAGCGTGTGCACCGAGCCAAGAAAGAAATCGCTGTTCTGAGTGCTTTGCATGCATCCACTCCCTGAATCCCCAAGTGACTCATTAGGGCTACAGCCATCATCCAGACTTTCCAGATGAGGAAACTGAGGCAAAGGAATCCCTCCACAGAGAGAGGGGTGGCTCATGCACTCCTTTCCCCAGTACTGCAACATGCTGCCACTTCCTTGTGCTTATTAGCAAAATGAATTCATGGATTGACTTATCTGGTTTTAACTAAACCAGTCTCGCAACTAAAAAAGACAAGCGGCTTACAAAGGATCAGGCCCCCCAAAAACCCAGATCAGATATCAAACTAAATGATGCAAGCCCAAGCACACAGCAAGAGAGTAGCCCAGAAGAGACTCCCCCTCCTCCAAAAACAAGTCCCTTGCCAGCCATGTTCCGAGAGAGACAATAGCCATCTAATCGGATTGGCAGGAAGTCAAACAAAAAAAGATTAGGAATTATCAAGAAGAGTGTCAGAAAGACGGTTTTGTAACCACTATCATTCACCGTGAACAACACCCTAACTCACGGTGTCCCCTGAGATCGTAACTACTAGTGGCACGAAGCCAAGGCAAGTAGCTTCATTCCTAAACATCATTTTTTCTAAGCTAAAACGTATTATTTTCACAAGTCACCTTGAGGATGAAACTCTATTTAAAAATTCTTCTAGTGTACAGAAAACCACTTCACATTTTCCAAAGAACATCTGTATTCCACACTTCACCGGCAGATAACTTCGGAGACATTATTACTGAAATGAGACAACCAGGGGGACCGAAGACCAAGAGAGCAGGACACACAGGCCTGAGGCAGGGCAGTCTGTGAGTTACAGTGCTGAGCTCCAGGGCCAAGGAAGGCCCTGTGCCTCACGTTTCCTCATCTGTCACACCACCTCTCTTCTGTTGGTAGAAACAGATAACAGGTGCTCAGTAATGGCCAGCAATTCTTACTCTGGGCCACTTCCTTTCCTGCTGTACTGATCAAAATAGAGGCCATTCTCAAATTGCAGAATTTCCTGGGACAAAAGAGGCCCCAAAGACCCTTAGTTCCTATTTCCCTGGGCCTTTACCAGAAGAAGAAATCTGGAAATCACTTCTGCTCTGGCTGCCAAATTGCTTGCTCAATACCCTCTCCTCAGGGGCCCATGTGAGAAATTTCTTTTCCAGCTGGTTGCCAGGAAACTCTCTCTATCTTCCAGAACTGCTCTACTTCTTCCTTTTTTGACAATGAATGTTAAGTAACTTGTGTCCTCTTTTCATCTTGGCTGCCAGGAAGCTCAAATCCAGACAGACAGATGCTTATATATGTCAACAATATTTGCTCTTTAGAGTAGCACATTTACTGAAAAGTGCCCATGTGACCCACTGCCGGCCAATGAGATGAGGAGAAAGTTTCTCTGGGGCTTCTGGAAGAGGTTTTCCCCTACTGGATCAAGGAGCTCCCTCTCACTACCCTGGCTACGCCCTTGTCTCCTGCTTTGGACACATGATGCCTAGAGCTGCTGCCATCCTGGAACCATAAGAAGAAGGCCAACAGGATCACAAGAGACCAAATCAGAGCTCTGACATCATGAGGCTGAAAGAAGAGCCCTTACAGAATACATCCTAACAGACATGTATGATGATCAGGCAATTTTCCGGTGTAGGAAAGAGAAACCAAGCTATAAATTTTAAGCAGAAAGAAATGAGGGGCTTCTCAATCAGTGAGGGACTGGAAGAGGGAGGAATCCAGGCCCGGGCTCCCAGCAACCCAAGAACACTGCAGAACTGCTTCACCAGGGGCAGCCACCTCTGCCCAGTGGGGAAAGGGAGACTCCGAACAGCACCTGCCTGAGCTGATACTCCAGAAAAATGCCAACCTGGCTGCAGCCAGGCTCTCGGGAACTATTGCCTCAAGTGTCAGCTGCAAAGCCACCCTGTCCTGCTAGATGCACACCACCAATGACAAAAAAGAAAGCCCAGGCCCTGCCTCCTGACCCCCAGGAAGCTGGAACCTGGCCCTCTGCGAATGCTACCACAGAAAGCCAAACATGACCAGGGCTGTGCTATGCTGCAAACAGCATAAAGGTGGCCTCCTTCCCACTCCGCCTTCCCAGTGTCAAGCAGCTGGATCTGATCTTGGCCAGTCACATCCCAATCCTGAGCTACCGGGTGCTGTGAGAGATGCAGCTGAAGGCCCAGGGGAAGGAGGATGGGGTCTACAATCCCCGCCTCTTCCCTGAACACCAGCCCTCTCCTCTCTGCAGCCAAACCCTCAGCCTCTTACTCAAGACAGAGTCACATTTAAGGTTCCTCCACACAAGGAAAAGAAGTGGAAATCCCAAACACAGCAAGTGCAAGAAAGCCCAAAGGCAGATGATTCAGAGGACAATCTGTGTCCAAAGAGGCTTTGATCTTTGCTCTTAATCTCCCAGTCCAGCTGTATTCACTCTGATATTGATGTTTTTATTTACTCAGATTTTTCCATTTCCTTCTACAGATTTGGAGGAAATCTCCAATAATCTAAAGAAGATGTGGAGGTTTAAGCAAATAAATTACACACAATCAGAAGATCTCAAGAATCCCACCCCCTAATAAGAGCATGATGATAATATCAATACCTACCATGTATCGAGCACCTACTATGTGCCAGGTATCAATGAGGAAACTAAAGTTCAGAGAAGTTAAGACATTGACTTAAAGTCACCCACTAAGGGAGTGGCAGAGCCAGAATCCTGGCCTGGACAGGATTCTGACCTTGGTATCAAAACATCAAAGGCCTATGGGGAATCACGCAGATAAGGCCGCAGGTGAAGGAGAATGATTGGGGAGCAATGGGGACTGGTGGGGACTGGGGAAAACTGGTGGCTCCAGTGGCTACTATTATAGAAATTGGGGGCCCAGTGTTACTGATTTTTCAAGAGAAACTCGAAGTATAGATTTTTTTGTGGACTTAACTGGAAAATCACTGAACGATATATATTTTTTTTTTACAAACATCATACAGGCCAAACAAAACTCGCTGAGGGCTGGGTCTGGCGCCCAGGCCGAACCCTGCTCCTGCAGCTGCATACTCCCTGGGCCCTTCGCCGAGCCAGGGGCCCCTCCTGCCCCGGACTCACCTCCCAGCCTTCGATGTGGGACTGCAGCTGCTCCAGGGCCTCCATCTTCTCCATCTGCCGCTTGGTCTCATTGATGTTGGAGCACACGGTCTTCATGGCCTGCAGGGCGCTCTGGACCGCGGGGTGGTCTGGGTGCTTGCCGGGGGTCCTCTTGGCTAGCTCCTAGGGAAGAGGCGAGGGCAGGAGTGAGAGACATCAGCCCAGAGGGGACCAAACGTCGCCTCCAGGTCACCCATCCTGGGCCAAACCCCAGCTCTGCTATGTGCCAATGGTGTGATCTGGAACTGGGGAACATCATTCATTCATTCATTCAGCAAATGTCCCTTGAGCTCCTCTTCCACAGCCGGCAGGGTCCTAAGATCTGGGGACAAAGCTGTTAACAAAACAAGAGAGAAATTCCTCACCTGGTGAGTATTATAGTCTATCAAGGAGATCAGCCAAAATAAAGAAGAATCAAGTGTATAATTCAATATCAGGCAGTGATCAATTCTCTGAAGACAAATCAGGATGAGGGGACAGGAGGGTCTAAGGAAAGGAGGTGTTCCTCCCAATAGGGAGGTCAGGAAGACCCCTCCAAGGAGGTGACAGCTGAACAGAGGCTCTGAGGGAAGCAGAGGGGAGAGTCCTGCAACAATCCGTGGGAAAGTGAGCCTGGCAGAGGGGACAGCAAATGCAAAGGGTCTGAGGTGGGAGCATGTGTGGTAGGTAACAGTGAGCAGTGAGGAGGTGGTATGGCTGAGTGAATAATTTAGAGAGAGAGAGAGAGAGAAGAGAGAGGACAGAGAGAGACAGAGAGACAGGGCAGAGAGAAATCAGTAGGTCAGAACAGTGGCCGCTGATACTACCCCTGTCCAGCTGTTTCCTCATCTGTAAAATGGCTATAAAAATGCCTTGTCTTGGGGGGTCTGGGTGAAAAAGGTAAGGGGATTAAGAAGTACAAATCAGCAAGAACAAAATAGTCACAGAGATGGAAAATACAGCCTGTGGATACAGTCACCATCGTGACACCACGCACGGTGTCAGGTGGGAACTAGACTTTTCAGGGGGTCCCTTCGTGAATTATATGAATGTCTAACCATTCTCTATGCCGTACTCCTTAAACTGATATAAAACAACATTAAATGTCAACTGCAAAAAAAAAAACCACCATACCTTGCCTCCACAGGGACAGGGCGGGGAGTGTAAAGAGGCCAATCAGGACAGACCTTGAATCCATGAACCCCGCCCCCAAGCACAGACAGCCTGGACCGAAGGTCAGGCCAGTCTTACTCCAAGGCTTCAGCCATCCGCTAAGTGGGATGAGAGAGGAACTGAGAAGGAAGGGAGTAGCCGGGCCTGAAGATATCGGGGAAGGTGTTCTGGCCGAGTCACTCCACCAACAGGACCGTGCCCGCAGACCTAGGTTTCTTTAGTCATGTGACCCAGACATGCCCAGTGGTTCCAGAATCTCCCTCTCCCTCTGCTCCTTAAAACATCACAGAGGTGACATTCAGGTGTGGTGCTTCCAAGCACAGTCACACTCGGTAGCTGGGTGACCTTGGGCCAGTCACCCTCTGTGCCAAGCCTGTTTCATCACTGGAAAACCAGTGATGATGAGGATGAAGATGTGGATGATGGCAGTGATGGAAGTGAGGATGGCAACCATGGGCACCTACTGAGCCCTTCCTCTGTGCTGGTGAGGCAGCTTCTATCATTACCCCATTTAACAGATGGGGTGACTGAGGCCCAGCAGGACAGCCCAAGGCCTCCAGGAAGCAAGAGGAGGAACCTGGATTCGAACCCAGCCGTCTGGTTCTGCTCGTGGTCATGGTGAGGGGTAAATCAGACACTGCAGGAAATGCCCCTCCATGTAAAGCACACACTTGGTAAGCACTCAGTCTTTGCACAAGCAGAGGCTCGGAGGCAGCAGGAAACAGCCGAGTGAGCAACAGGGAGCAGAATGGGGCGCACTGAGGCCAGACCACACAGGGCCACGGTGGGTCTTTGGTTTCAACCCAAGAGCATGGGGGAGGGGACGGGGATTATGAGCTGTGGCCTCATCCTGTCCTTTAAAGGAGCCCTCTGGCTGCTGAGCTGAGGATGCCCTGGAGGAAATATAAACTTCTGGGAGGCAGAACCCGGGCCTTGATGGCAATGGGCCACCGCGCTCCCCCTGGACTGCCTAGTACAGAGATAAACTTACACGGAAGTCACTGTTAATCGGGTCCCTGTCACTGCAGCTAAAATAGATGAATCCTACTACAAAAGAGACCCTGTCTTGGGATGTGACTTGGGATAAGCTGACCATGACACTGTGTTCTTCCATGGCATTGGCTCTAATGAGCTTGGCGATGGTGAGATGCAGTGAGTGAACTATCCCCACTTAACAGATGAGGAAGCTGAGGCTCAGCCAGAGGTGGGGTCACTTGCCCAAAGTCATAGACCACTAAGTGGTACAGTCAAATATCAAAGCCACACAGTCTAGCCCTGGAGGCCATGTATTTGACCACTGTTCCCTGCCTCTCCATCCTGTGTCCCTGGTCCCGGGCCACAGAGAGGTGGAGCCAAGGTCACAGAGCCAGAAAGTGGGACTGGTGGATGCCTAACCATGGCTACAGACCCCTCCAGAAAGAGCCATAGTAAAAAACAAACACTCCCCAAAACCAGGCTCTTAGAACACAAACTTCTGAGCATGGGCAAACCTTGAGGAATCCCTAGAAAAACTGAGGCCCGAGAAGGAAGGGGGTGTGCCCAGGGCCACCCTGCATATGGCAGCAAAGCCCCTCCAGAGCCAGGCAGGCGACCTTCCCCCAACATCCGCCCTGCGAGCCCATGCGGTTTCATAAGCAGGAACTGAGGTAAGGACTTCCTAGAAAAGAGGATGTCGGAGCACAGGAACCGGCCCTTCTGCAGGCTCCCTCACCTCCCTCGCTCCCCTCCAACCACACTTTTACCAAGAGGGAGCCACGGTGCAGGCTGCCGGCAGCCCCATCCTGCCCCAGAGGCGTGGGCTGTCCACAGCGAGGCCACAGGAGGACAGCCTGGGACACAGGGCCTCAAACGCCACACCAGCCAGAAGACAGATCCATAAAATCACAGTGTGAGAACAAAGCTGGACTTGGCACTGGGAGAAGTGACAATATCCATCACTCGCTGTGACATGGGGTTGGTGGAGGCCCAACAGGAGACACGGCAGTTGGAAAGCCATTCTGTCCTCTCCAAAAAGAGAAAACGGTGGCTTGTGGGAGTAGAGGCTGTCACCAGTGGGGGCTGGATCAACAGAAGACATTCACTTTCTGAGGACACTTCAGCCAGCCCCAGGACAGACTAGACTGATCCTGCCCCCAACTCCTGGCTCTGTCCAAAGACCTCTACCCAAGGTGCCATCAAAGCCCAGGAGGCTGAGCTGTTCTATCAAGCACTTTCCTGCAGCTCTGGGGTCCCCTCATGCCACATCTCAGGTGACAGCAGGATTCAAATGCAGAGGCTCTGAGAAGGCCACTGCCACTTACAGAAAAGAAGAAGCGAAAGACATCTGGAAGTCCAAGAAAACCCAGAAGTGAAAAGCTGTCCAGCACAGCAAAGAAAACCTCCAAGCCTGCGAACTCTACGAAAATGTCATGCAAATATATTTCCAATTTTAACAATTTTTATCCCCTGCTTTGAGGCTAGGAGAATGGTGGCCCCCACAGATTAGGAATTAATGGAGGAAAAGAAATAATGCTCACGGGTCTCAAAAACTCCATCCTCCCACTGGGAGAGGTAAGGGGACACAGTGGGGCGAGGGCTCAGGACTGGGAGTTCAAGTTCTGGCTTTGACCAGAACATACTACGTGACCTTAGGCAAGTCGCCTCCCCTTTCTGAGCCTAGGTCTCCTTGCTGTGCAGTTCAGGGACTGGATCGAAGCCCAGGTCACGCAAACCAGGCCCCACAGGCCAGAAGCTATTGCCAGCCTCTCTGGCCACCCTGGGCCTGTGTTTCCACCTGGCAGTAACAAGTGGCTGAATGGTGACCACCCCCTTAGATGGGACATGTGCTCGGCAGTCTGCCACAGTACCCACCCCACCGAGTCACATCTCATCCACTCCCTTTCTGCACGTGCCCTGTAGGCGCTGTGGCTGACACACTGGATTGGCGGGTCTCTAGTAACATCCAGTGGTCGGACGTCAACATTCAGTGGCTCTTTATCCAACTTCCCAAGGAGGCCTAGCACGGCTCACTGCTAGGGGTGCTACGCCCTGCACTCCTAGCTTCAGGCATTTCTCAAGAAGAGAGGGTGAAACTGAGAAACGGCAGGGATGCTGGTAATGATGGCAGCGCCGAAGTCCAATTTAGCAGAAGCGAAATAAAAATGGAATAAAAAGAGAAGAAGGAACTAAACCAAAAACAAAACACTAAAACTATGCAAAATAAAACAAGAATGGGTGGAAAAAAGGAAACAAGTAAAACTCAAAAAGAAAGATGGGAGAAATCGGTTCAAATGTCTCGACAGATACAATAAATATAAGTGGGCTAAACGCTCCCGTTAGAAGACAGGGACTGAGAGATCAGAGTTTAACGTTCTAACTTCGTGCAGTTTACAAAAGAAGCACCGAAACCCTGGGGGCAGAGAATGGTCAATAGTAAAAGGATGAAACAAGACGTATCATGAAAATACTAATCAAAAGAAACTTGCTGTAGTTCTATTAATATTGGGCAAAACAGATTTTGAGACCATAAAAAATAGCTAACACTTCCTGAGCACTTAAAAGCACGTTACAGGTATTATTCCGCCGAATCTTTACAATAACCCATGTCTAAGGCACTATCTGATAGAGGAGGAAATTGAGGAACAGAGAGAGCACTTACATCACTTCTCAAAGAGGCAACACTAATAAGTACATGAGCTAGGAGCCATAAAAAAAAAAATCACTGAGATATTAGAGTAGCTAACATTTACCAAGCATGACTATCTACCTGGCAATATGCAGAGTGTTCTCTTGAGTTTTCTCATGCACTGTTTTTCCAGCAAGCATGGGAGGCAACCACCATCCACATTTTGCAGATGATGCAATAGAGGCACAGAGAGGTTAAGCAACTGGCACTTGGCCACACAGCTAAGAGGCAGAGTTAGAACCATAGGGCATGGCAGAAAGCAGAATGCAGGCAGGACACCCAGGTAGGGAGATGTGGGAGGGCTCCTTGGAAGATCAAGTATACAAGCTTGGCTTAGAAAGGAAGAAGGCAGGTCTCCCACCCTGAAAGAGGAGGACTTCATTCCTTGAGCTACTGCTGTTCAAGGGCTGATGCAGGTTGACATGCTGGAACAGCTGTGGGCAAGGTGTCTGTTCTTACACCAGGAGGCAGGATGCAGGGTGGGCACTGTGGTTGGGGGAGGACAGGGACCTGGGCAGAGAAAGCCACAGTGCAGAGACCTCCAACTTCCTGTGCCTGCTCAGCAAGATGGTGACAGTGCCAGATCCCTGGCAGATGGCAGGCTCATTTCTTGAACATCAGAGGCAGACGAGAACTCCAAAGAGATGACCCGAAGTACCCAGGATAATATAGAAAACTCTGGCAAATCAATACAAAGACAACTACCCAATAGAAAATGGGCAAATGATGTGAAGAAGTAATTCTCATATAATGCACCCCCCACCACTGCTGCCACCCTGGTCCAGCCACCTCCTACCTGGACCATTGAGGTTGACTCACCCCCAGCCCCCTCCACCCCTGTCTCCCCATCTCCACCCAGTCCAGTCCCCACAGACAGCGGAGGGATGGCACGCAAACCAAATCAGGTCCTGTCCTTCTTCTGCTCAGGACCTTCCCAAGGTACCCACCTTGTTCAGAGATGACGAAGACGCTACGGTGGCCCGCAAGGCCCTGCACATTCTGGCCCCTCAGCTCCCTAACCTCACTCCCCACCCTCTCCCTCACCTCTCTGGCCTCCTTACTGTTCCTCAGACACACTCCTGCCTCAGGGCCCTTGCGTTGCCTTTCCCTCTGGCTGGAAGACTCTCCCCCAAGGTACCCTCCTTATCTCCTTCTGGTCTTTGCTCAAATGTCACCTTCTCAGTCCATCCCTGTTAGCCTAACATCGTGAAACAAATATATGCGTTTCCTATTTATTTGTTGTCCGCCGCCCCCCCAGAAGAACATCCGAACACAGAGGGTTTGGGCAGTTTTTGTCACTT
This sequence comes from Macrotus californicus, assembly GCA_007922815.1. Lineage (NCBI taxonomy): Eukaryota > Metazoa > Chordata > Mammalia > Chiroptera > Phyllostomidae > Macrotus > Macrotus californicus. The sequence goes on along the minus strand of VMDR010000223.1, from coordinate 256,554 downwards.
TGTATCTCTAGCACCTACTACACCACCTGACACGTGATAGTTGCTCAATAAATAGTTGGCGAGTGGATAAACGGCTTCAGAAACCCTACACACCGCAGCACCAAGTGCGGCTCTCTCGGACGGAATCAGGAAGGCTGTGTTTTAGTGCTGCCCTCTCCCCTCCCCCAACCCACCCTACTCACTCACATAAAGTTTTCTTGCATGCCACCTAAAATCCTTTGGAGAGCTGTGATTGGTGCTCATCCCATGCTCTGGGAAACTTCCCTTTTCCAGCCATCTTCCTGCACCAAGAACTGAGGCCATATCTCCTGAGTGATGGACCACATCCATCCCCAGGGGACGCCACAACGTTGACAACCAAAGAGAGAGAGGTGACTATCGAATGGCAAGGTCCTCCCCCTGAGCGTGGGTGACAGCCGTATCACCCACAGAAGGATATGGAAGATGGAGAAGACACCGGAGATGTGCGGAGCCCCGAGGCTACACCCTGAGTGGGCTCTGCAGAGTGCCCCTGACCCCCACCCACTGCAGCCGCTGCCCCCAAACAGACAGCTGGCTTGTTTGGCCCCCTGGTCAGGTGTCTGACAAGTTTCAGATCAAGCTGGTATTTGGAAATCAGGCACTTTCACCAAGAAGTCCCAAGTTCTGGATTCAGACACAGTTGGCACATGAGGATGACATTTCCACAGTCATTCAATTGTAATTGGGAGGCGCCTACCGTGTGCCGGGCACCATTCTGGGCACCAGGGAAATTTCCTGGGAAATTCCCAAGCCCCTGCCCTTGTGGAACAGATGTGCTAATGAGGGAGACAGAAAGTGACTCCGTACACCATGAGTTACAGGGCAGAATGGAGGCTGGCAAGAGGTGCTGTGAAGAAAAATGAAAGCAGAATGAGGGGACAGAGAAGGGCAGAGGCAGCTCTTCCACAGCTGGGGCGGTCGGAGGAGGCCTCTCCGAGGAGGGGACATCTGAGCAGCAGGGGCCTGAGAAGACTGGGAAGTGAGCCTCAGGATTTCTGGGGTAACAATGTCCCAAGCAGAGGAAACAGCAAGTACAGAGCCACTGAGGCAGGAACCTGCCTGTGGTGTTCGAGACCAGCAAGGAGGCCAGTGTGGCTGGAACAGAGTGAGAGACAGAGGGGGGGGCAGGGAGAGGGAGAGAGAGAGAGGGAGGAAGGAAAGAAGGAGGCCAGAGGGGAAACATGGATGCGATCTACAGCACCTCGCAGGTGGCAATGGTGAGGAATCTGGATTTAGATGTGGGTGAGGAGGGAGCTGCTGGGGGTTCTGAGTGAAGCGGTGTGAAGAACTGAGTGAGATGTAGCGGCTAAGATGAGAAGAGACTGTAGAGGACAAGCGTAGGAGGCAGGGAGGCCTGCCGGGAGCTGTGACAGCAGCCCAGGAGAGAGATGGAGTGCCAGAGCTAGAAGGGCTGGACTCTGGATGGATCCGCAGGTAGAGCCAATAGGAGGACTCCAGGATAGGTTAGATGTGGGGTAGGCCAGAGAGAAATCCCAGGTTTGGCCTGAGCAACCAAGAGAGAAGAGAGGCCATTTACAGAGATGGAGGAGTAGGGGAGAGGAAAGACAGGTTTGGGGGAAGGAGAGAGCCAAGCATTTGGTTTGGGACATTTTGGGTAGGAGGGGCCTGTTAAGACATCCAAGTGGAAAAGCTGAGTGGGCAGAAGGAAAGTCCCGCCCGAGGTGAGTGGACAGACCCAGGCTGGAAGTCGCTGGCACAGAGATAGAGTCTGAAGCCACGGGAACGTACACAAAAACTTGTAGGTGGGTGTTCACGGCAGCACTATTCACAACGGCCAGGGAGTGTCGACAACCCAAAGGACCCTCAGCAGACGAACAGGTAAAACAAAACATGGTCTGTTCACACCGCAAAGTTTTGTTCAACCACAGAAAGGAATGAAGCTGTGATCCCTGCCACCACGTGGAGGAGCCTTGAAAACACCACGCTAAGTGCAAGAGGCCACACGCAAAAGGTTAGATATTACATGATTCCGTTTATGTGACATGGGCGCCATTTGTGACATGTGCTCTGTTTATGTGACATGTGCAGAACAGGCCGTCCACAGAGACAGGAAGTAGGTGAGTGGGTGCCAGGAGCTGGTCGGGGAGAGGAGGGAAAAGGGAAGTGACTGCTCATGGGTCCAGAGTTTCTTCTGGAGGCGATGAAAATATTTCTAAAATTATTATGGTGGTGACTGCACAACTTCTGAATACACTTTTTTCTAAGGACACACAGTGATAAATAAGGCCCCCAGGAGCAAGTCTACATAGAGCCAAAGCCCAAGGACTAAGGCCTGGGGTCTACCTACACTTAGAGGTTGAGAAGGCGAGGTCCCAGCCAAGGAGACTGCAGGGTTAGAGAGGTGGAAGGCAAAGGGGCACGCGGGGACTCCACTGTCAGCTGCCCACATTAGACAGCTGTCCCCTCCAGTCTGCCCCCTGCCTACCTCACCCACTCCTGTTCCGCAACAGGCAGGCAGGCCCTTGTGGTGCTCAGTCCAAGACCAAAAGCCCTGAGGTCTATCTTGTTCATGACTGTGGACCCTGAGCCACACCAGCAGCTGGTGCCCAGTAAGGGCCCCAATGAGATCTGTGCCTCCTCACCAGATCTAAAAGGGTCAGGGACACTCGGTCTCGCCTTGGGCACCTGCCAGTTGAGCACCAGGGGCATCACCCCAAATATGAATCATTTCCCTGGAACTGTTGATGGAAAACTCAGCAAAGCCTGAAAATGCCAACTGTCTATCCCGAGCCCGGGCTGAGGGCTGAAATAGAATGTTCCGGCTATTCTTAGGCAACATTCAAGTTCAGCTTTTTGGGGCTGTTCCCAAAGAGGCTTTCATTCTCGCCTCTTCCCTCTTCCCACCCAGGCCCCTCGATCCTGTTCGCCCACTCGATTCAGAGTTCAGCTCAAACAAGGGGGCTCACAGGGCCACAGGGACATCTGTGAGGGCATCAGAGCCAGAGGGGCCACGGCAGGGGAACTGCCCCACAGCTCATAAGATTGTCTTTTAAAACCCACTGGAAAATGTGACAGGAAGGAGGAACTCCGGAGGGGTATGAAGATTCCCCGCAGTGTCCCAGCTGTTTTCTGATGCAAACACTCCAGCTGTGAGTGCCAAGGGCCGGACACTCTGAGCAATTTGGTCGGGCAGGCAGCATGGCACGGGCCCGCGGAATCTGAGGCCCTGCTGGCTGATCCCCCAGTGCTCTCTGGGCCTCGGATAAACACAGCTGGAGACCGAGGAAACAGGGCCTGCAAACAGCCATTTGGTCAGGAGAACAAACCCACAGCCCGGCTTCATCACCATTTCCTGTGGGCAGTTATTCCTCCATCAGCTGCCGGCTGGTTCTGTCCCCCCCCTCTCTCTATTTTTCTGGGAATCCGGAGCCCAGAAATCCTGCCAGACCAAACGGTGGCCCCTGGGGCTGAGCAGACCTCAGAAACGCACGGGCCTCACACTGAGAGCTAGAGTCTACCCGTACACACAGGTCCAGCCCCAGTGGCCGTTAAGATACTTTACGGAAACTGCCACTCCAGGTGCATGCTGGGATCCAGGACATTCCCAAGATCCGGAAACCAAAGGGTTAACACCTAGGGAACCTCAGCTGCTGGTTCTTCTAATGGGTCAGATGTTTAAGGTTTTGAAACCCAGGAAAGGAGAAGCAGACCTGTCACGGAGTTGTGAAACACAAGCCTACGGGACCTTCGTGGGCCCCCCACTCAGGGAGCTGAGAAGGTCAGCATCCCCAGCATCCGGCCACTGTGGCAGCGTGAACACTTCCAAGTGCTTCTCAATAGGCAGTGGCGCTGACGGGGCAATTCTGGCATCAGCACCTCATGGCTCTTCCTCTGTACCTAACGCGTGGCCTTCAACGGGCCACTTCCTTCCTTGGGCTTCAGTTGCCGCATCTTGGAAATGGGGCTACTGAATGCTGCTCCCTCGCGGTGCTCTGAGAAGTAAATGAGTGCCTAATCGTCATAACAACACTGTCCTTGCTATTAATACACACTCTGTATTGCAGATGAGAAACCGAGGCATGGAGAAGTGACTGGCCCAAGGTCACACAGCAAAGAAAAGGCAGAGCTGGAATCCGAAGCCAGGCACCCAGGCAGCCGGGGCTGCAAAGCGTGACTCTAATCTAGGGGTCGGCAAACTCTTTCAGTGAAGGCCCAGAAAGTAAACATTTTAGGCTTTTCGGGCCACATCCGGTCTCTGTCACACAGTCGTCTTTGTTTTTTGGTTTGGTTTGGTTTGGTTTTACAGCCCTTTGAAAAACGTCAACACCACTCTTCACTCGTGGGTTGCACACCAACAGGCATGGGCTAGACCTGACCATAAGCCACAGCTTTGCTAGCCCCTGCCTGAAGCCAGGACAGAAGTCTACCTCTTTAGACGCGGGCAACTACAGGTCAGATAAACAGGTCCAATTCTGGCTACAGGTGACAAGTTCCACATGGAGCTGCTTCTGCACCAAGGTGAAGAGCCGAGCTACATGTGGCATTGCCAGCACCCACTTGGAATCCAAGCAGCTACAAGGAGCACTGTAGAAAGTCCTTCCGACATTCCTGGAGGGCCAGAAGATGTGTACGGAGAGCCATGTCCCACCTCCCACCGCTGCACACATGCCAGGCCTGTGTTCACGGGCAGCGCTCATGGCCCCAGGGTCTGGGCCAGCTCAGAGGCTCAAGTGTCACCCACCAATCCAGCAGAAAGCCAAGTTCAAGAATTCCCTAGTGCTTTTTCCCTCCCCTCACCCTTTCAGTTCATGGAGCAAGGATGCACGTGACCCCAGGGAGCAGGTGTGTGGATGAGGCAGCACGAGCCAAACCAACCCACCAGCAGGGACTCCAGAAACAGCTGTCAGACACAAGGCCTTGAGGATAGAGCCGGGGCAGGCTTGGGTCATCGGCCACCATTTCCAAGGGCTGAAAACCCTGGGCTGAGGGCAGCAGATGGTAACAGAGACATCCACCCAGCTGGGGATCTACCCAGAAGCCAGCTCTGAAGCTGAGAATTAAGACTTCTTGGGTCCCCACACAAGCAGCCAGCCTTGCCCTGGTCTGCCTGACCAAGACTAAGTCAAACGTGCTGAACAGTAAAGGGAACAGCAGTGAGTGCAGGCTGTGGTTTGCCCACCCAGCATCTGCCCACCCTCTTCCGCAAACAGCCCAGATTTGGGTGAGGGGAGAGTCCAGTCTGTCCCCTCACTGGGCTTTTGGCCTGTGGGATTCAGTGACTGATGGACACAAATCTAAGCCAATTAGAGATCCCTTGCTCAGAGTGATTGGTTTAGGTATGAAGCACCTGACCCTGATCTCAGCCAATCAAAACACAGTACTGCCCTGCTCACTGTCATTGGACTATGTCTTAGCCAATCAGAGCCTAGTACTGCCCAGCTCATAGTGATTGGGGTAAAGCCCAAGCCCAAGCATAGAGGACGAGGAGAAGTATCACAAGCAAAGGCTTCATGTCACTGGTTCAAATGAAAGCACATGACCCAGGCCCAAACAATTTGGAATACCACATTCTCCTGACCATAGATGGCTCAAGCCTGAATCGCCCTCAGGACTTCAGTCAGAGCTACTAGAGGAGAGGTTCACTCTTTTCCACTGTCCTTGAACTTGAGAGGGTGTGAGGCCAGAGTCGCTACAGTCCTTTGCTACCACACTGAAAATAAAGCCGAGCAGCTAAAAGCAGAAGTGGACAAGGGAGAAAGAGACAGGGTCCTGGTAGGATCCAGCCCAGCCCAAAGCCAACACTGCCCCAGACTCAGCTACTGGAATGAACAAGTTTTATTTTATGACTAAGCCAATCAGAGCTGGGTTTTCTGTCCCTTCAAATATGGGGAAAGGAGTGGGGTGCAGGTCTCACCTTGAGAAGGAGGGGGTACTTGCAGATCCTCTGAATTGGAGACAGCAGGTAGCCCTCCAGAGGGATGTCCGTGGTCTTCCGGCCTCCCAGAAGCATGCAGCTCTGCAAAGGGACAGCAGACCTTCATTAAAACCCACCAAGGACAGCAGAAGGATTGGGCCCCCCTCAAACAGCCATGGGAAGCACTCTCCAAATGCAAAGTGACTTTGGAAGAAACTTTGCAGCACCCAGGAGATGGAAATGTGCGCACAGGGAGGGGCAAAAGTAGGTCTGCAGCTGTTCATGTGGAAAGCAATGTAAAAATCAATCAATGATAACACAAGAATAAACTGTGGTTCACAGACGAACAGCTGTAAACCTACTTCTGCCCCACCCTGTACTCTACAACCCAGCACAAGGCCTCCGTCGGGGTCGGGGTGAGCCAACCCCTGCCCAGGCCCTATTGTGGTAATTAACGTTTTATGGGAACACAGCCACAACCAACCACTGACATTGTCTACGGCTACTTCCAAGCAATCCTGAGGAGTTGTAACAGAGGCCCGAGTCTCTGAAATATTTACCACCCGGCCTTTCACAGACAAGTTTGCCCATCCCTGGTCTAGGGAATCTTCACATACAATACACAGCGGGAGACAGAAACATGCACATTCAAAACTGCCTTGTTTGGAATAGCAAGAAAATGAGAAGCAACCTAAATATCCATGGATTGACGAATAGAAAAACATGTCTGCAAGAGATCCATACAAGCTCACTGCACCGTAGAGACAATGGAGGAACTAAAGCTGCTTAGAAGTATGTGGGTGAGCTTTAAAAACACACTTTTGAGCAAGAAAAGGGGGAAGGCTAAACAAAGGCTATGTATAATATGAACCCAGTTAAAGCTTTTAAAGGCACACCAAACAAAATCGGGCACTGTTTATAGAGAGCAGGTCTGCAGTGCAATATAAAGACACGCACGGGAAAGAAATAATGTACCAAAATCTACTGGGAGTCACCTCTGTGGAGGGAGGGTTACCAGATTTGGAAAATGAACCTGCCGTCTTCAACTGCTACTGGAAAGGCTTTATCTCTACCTGGAAGGCGGGACATGAGCGTGTCGCAGGAGCACCTGTATTTTGGTTTGCAGTGTACAGACAGCAACGCTTCAGGAACCGAACATACTCACCCTCCCGCTCCTGGCCACATAGGTCACCTCACTGTCCACCTGCAGCCACCCACATCAGCATTTCCTTAGTGCCAGCCCCTTTCCTGGGCTTATTCTAAGCCCCCTGCCTAACATGCTTTTACTCCCCCCAGGTTTAGTGTTTCTCCTCAAGGTGAGCCCAGAACAAGTGAGCCACAGAGGTGACATCTGCACCCAGGCAGGCTGATGAAGAACCTGGACTTGGAACCATGATGCTGGGCTACCCTTGCCCAAACCTAGCATTCCTCAAGGCCAGCTATCCCTTCCCCCCCACCGCCTCCTGGAAGCCTGTCCCATCTTCTCTCAGTTCCCAACACTCTTTCCTCGTGGCCCTCGATAGTAAGTCATTTGTTCCAGGCGGCGAAAAATCCCATGCACGTGTTGTCCTTTCCTCTGGAGGGGCTCCAACTTCAGAATCCGTGTTTTGGATGCCAGCATTCATGAGCTGTGTGTCTGTGGTCCCCCACCTTCCCCTCAGTCCTCAGCCCCGAGGGCTGACGACGAGCCTAATGTATGCATGAAGGAATAAATGAATGGGTGAACTAATGAATGGACAAACCGCCAGCACATCCAGCAACGAAGGGGGTCTCAGCCTTCCTCTTCAACACCACGCTAGCAAATGGGAAATGAAACGGGACTCTCGGGAAAAGAGGATTCCCATTTGTTCATTCAACAAATTCACATCATGTGCTTACTGCGTGCTGGGCACAGATCCAAGCACCGGGGGGACTTCCCAACAAAGCAGACAGACTCCCTGCTGCAGTCAGGTGGAAACAAGAACAGAGAACATTCACCGCGTGCCCAGCATGCGCGAGGCACTGTGCCTCATGCTTCACCCATCGGTCGAGTTCATCCTCACAGCCCTCAGATAAGCACAGGGGCTGCTGTCTCCCTCCCAGGTGGGAAACTGGCACAGAGAGCCCAAAGGACCGGCTGCAGACTCCTAGGAGAAGCAGAATCCCAAGGACCCTGGGGCCCTGTTAGGGAGGGCGTTCATGGCTGCCACCCCCCGTGTGCACCCCTGGCACAGATGGGGGATCAGGGCTGCAGCAGCTGGGAGATGCCAGGCCCCACACTGCTCACACTCAGGCCTTTGTCCTCAGAGCCAGGACTCCCCACAAGCTGCCCTGGTGATGTCAGCTCTGGGCAGAGAAAGGGGAGCCCGGAGGGTGGGGAAGGACTTTCCAGAAGCCCCCAGCGCTTAGCCAAAAAAAGGCCTGCCTCTTTGCCCAGAATCAAGGAGTTTTCACAGCACTGTCACTACCACCAACCATGCTTGTCCCAGACACCCTGGGGAGTGGTTTCGCTCTATTTTCATTTTTTAAAAGAAAGAAAGCAAACACACACCCTGAGCTACCATTCACTATTAGGATTATACTCTGGGCCCTACGGGAAGAACTTTTGAGAATTATCCCTTTAAAGCCTCCTAATTGACAGAATTGATGAGAACTGATGACAAAGGTAAGGTACCAAAGTCCTCAATTTCCCAGCCTCCTATGGCAGCAGGCCCTGCGCGGTCCTGGGTTGTCCTTTCTACCCACATTAGCTCCCTGACGGACCTCACCCAGACCCGACACCTTAGCACCGGCCTGTCTGCTGCTGCTCAGATTCCTCTCTCCACACTGGCCCCTCCCTCCCTGACCTACACTCGAGACCCAAAGCTCTGATTCCATGCTCACCTCCCCACCTGGATGTCTAAGAGGCATCTTAAAACTCACACATCCGAAATGGCCTTTTTAAATTTTCTTCTCCTACCCGCTCCTAACCCAGCCTTCACCACCCCGGGAAACTTCAATTCCATCCTTCTGGTTGTTTGGGCCCCAACCCCAAAGTCATCTTTGACTCCTCTCGTCCAGGTACTCCCCAAACCCAAGCACCCCGCAAATCAGGCCGCTGGACCTTCACACTCTATTACTCCAACCACCTCCTGTACCACCACCACCATCCTTACCACTGTCACCAGCATGGACTGTTGCAGCAGCCCTGTAGTGGGGTGAGAGTGTCCCCCAAAGCGCCACACCCATCCGGAATCTGAGAATATGACCTGATTTGGAAATAGGGTCTTTAGGGATATAATTAGTTAAATTAAGATGGGGTTTACTAGATTAGAGCAGGCCCTTGATCTAGGACTCATGTCCTTATAAGAAGAAATAGGACCAGAGGAAAAGGCCACAGGATGAGGGAGACAGAGACTGGAGCCCTGCTTCCTCAAGGCAAGGAACCCCCGAGGCCACCAGAGGCTGGAAGAGGAGAGGCAGGACCCTCTCCTAGAGCCTGTGGAGGGAGCAGAGACCCTCCAGCACCTGATGCCAGTCTTCTGGCCTCCAGGACTGTGGAACGGCACATCTGCTGTTTTATACCACCCGGCTGGTGGTCACTGTAACAGCCCCAGGCCACTTATACCAGTTCTCTACCCACCCACCCCCACACTGTCGGGGGGCGGGCCTTTCAAAATGCAAAGCAGCTCCAGTCAATCCTCTGCTCAAAACCCTCCCAGGGCTTCCCCTCCCACTCGGACTAAAACCGAATATTCTATTCAAAGTACTGCCTCGTGCTCCAACACAGATGGATCTCACAGACACTATGTTGAGCAAATGAAGCCAGACACAAAAGCACCCGTACGATTCCAGTCACGACTGGCATCGTGAAGGTTTGGCGAGAGGAACCAGCACAGAGGTGTTACCTCTGCATGCAGAGAAGGAACCTTCTGCAGTGCTGGAAATGTTTCAATCTTCACCTGGGCAGTGGCTTCACGGGTGTACATGCGTGAACACTCATCAGGCTGTGAGTGCATTCACTGCATGCATGCTAGACTGCGATAAAAAACCTTTGTAAAAGTCTCAGATCCTTTCCATGGTCTGAGGGCACCGTCATTATCTGGCCTCGCAATCTTTCTGACCTCACTTCCTCCCTCTCTTAGACTCTCCACGCCAGCAATTCCCCAAACACACTCCTACCTCAGGTCCTTTGCACATGCAGCTCCTCTACCTGGAAGCTCCCCCCGCCCCCAGATATCCCTTGCCTCTCTCTCTTACTTTATCCAGGTTTCTGCTGAGATGTCACCTAAGACATCATTTTCCCAAAGACCAATCTAACATAGACAGGCACCACCCTAATCCCTCAGGACATCCTGTCGTCCTCAACTTTATTTCCTGCGGAGAACTTAATGCCAGGTGACGACATATCATGTCAGTCTCCCCTAGTTGAAGAGCCACTCCACGAGAGTAGGGCCTTTTCTTGCCTTGGTCACTCTTGTGTCCCTGTACTTAGAATGACCTCTACCACACAGCAGGTACTCAGTAAGAAGCTGTTGAGTGAATAAATGATCCCCATTTTACACACAAGGAAACTGAGGCACAGAAAGACAAAGTTCCAGCCCCACCTTCCAGCTAGTGCACAGCACATTACGTCATGAATGGAAAGCCAGATTCTGTCTGTTCCCACTGCCTTAATAGCCCACGATGGACTGAGATGACGCTTCTGCAGGTGGTCAAAAGCTGGGAGATGCCAGCAAAAAGGGAGACAGATGGCACGTGTGCTGGCACCCCACACATGCCCCCCCCCCGGCCAAGCTGTCCCAGCCCAGCTGCTGCTAGGAAAAGGGCAGCATGGTCCACCAGGAAGGCTGCAAAAGAGAGAGGAAGGAAGGACAGAAAAATTGAGGTCCTTCCCTTCCCACACCCATGGAAATACCTTCTTGCTTCCCAAGACACTGCTGAGCCCCAGGGGACACCCCCAGAGGGTGGGGCTCTGTGCCAGCGAGCCCAGAGCCTGGGCAGCACCACTAAGGGGTGCCACCTGAAAGTCACCAGGTCCATCGCAGACACGTGTTCATGTGCGTGGTCTCACACGGTATGACTTCATTTTTGCTTTTTGCCAAGACTCTTTTATTAGTATAAGTGCAAAGCTAGAAACGTGAAGATGCAGCTACCCCAGTGAAAAGCATCAGTCCCCAATGCTTGAGACAAAGGCAAAGAATCAGCCAACCAACCTGCCCTTGCTCAGAGGCTCACTGGAAGTGGGCCAAGCAACACGAACTCATGAGTGAAGCAAACATACATTTTGAATCAAAATTCTGAGAATTCTTTGTAGGAGACTGTGCATTAGGAGGAAGTGCAATGGAGAATTTTATTATATAGTTGAGCTTTCCAGACACATGGTTAACACTCCTTATGCAAGGTTAGCTAACTGGTCTTTGTCTGCTGAAGTCTGTATGTGCTATCAGGAAACAGTACGAGGGGGTGCAGACTGAATGAGCAGGAAGTTAGAGATGAAATACCAGGATTCAAACCCATGAGAAGTTCAATCACTTTTCAAATACGTATTCTTAGAAGGTGGCTTAATAATTTGGAGTCATCAAAATCACCTTTGGCAAAGGCCTGAGGTGTCCCCTAACATATTCTTCCTCCACAGCAACAGGATTTCCAGCTGGGCACATGGCTGCCCAGAATAAAAGCTACATTCCCCAGCCTCCCTTGCAGCTAGGTGTGGGCATGTGACTAAGTTCTGGCCAATGGGGAATGAGCAGAAGAGGTGTGTGGCTTCCTGTCATGCCCTTACAAGGAGAAAGGCAGCCCCTCCCTCCCCTCCTGTCCTGCACACCACTACCTGAAGGTGGAAGTGGTAAGAGGTCACCTTAGACCACTAGGGCCTCGGGCCTGATGCCAGAGACTCAGACTGTCTACATCATGTTATTAACACGGGAAAGAAATAAACGCTTATTCCGTTTAAACCACTGTTATGTGGGGTGTCTGTAAAGCACACAGATGTCTGTCCTAAGTCATACACAACAGACAGTGGCTGGTAAAACTCCAAGGAGGTCACAGATGGGAACCCACTTACACACAAGCAAATCTCTCTGCAACTGTAGGGAAGACCAGCATGGATGTCTATGGCTTTGCCCGATCAACATCCATTCCCAGCTTACTTCCACAAGAACCAGCCAACTGGCCTTGAAAGATCCACCACACCCTTAGGACCTGTGGTATGTGTGGAGGCGACCCCGCCCTCCAGCTCCAGAAGTGACCAATCAGAGCCCCAGCCAAACTTCTCTCTACAGCAACTGGTTCAGGAATAAGGTCTTGAGCCAAGAGAAGCCAATGAGCATTATCAGACCCAGGATTTCTGCCTTTCTATTGGGAAAGAGAAGTTGTCTTTATCCCGGAGTTGCTCAGCTACGGGTGGGTATAAAGGCAGGGTTGCTAAAGGCCACCTAAAACTACTTGAGGAGAGCCTACCTGGGAATGGAGCCAAGTCTGAGAAAAGCAGAGTCAAGAGACACATTCCTGATGGAATCACTGGAACACCCAGATGCTGCTATGCCTGAAGCCCTCTCAGGTCTTAAACTTCCCAGGAGAGTGAACCAGTAAACTTTTTTTTCTTTTGCTTAAGCCAATTTTAACTGGATTTCTTTCACTCATAATGAAACAACCCAAGCAGCACAGTCATCACCACTGTCGCCACCACTCTCACCAGAATCAGCACTTTAGAACAGGAATTGGCACACTTGTCCCTAGAGCCAAATCCAGCCCCCTGCCTGTTTTTGTAAATAAAGTTTTATTGGAACACAGCCATGCTCTTTTCTTAATATATTATTTATGGGTGCTTTTATGCTGTAACAGCAAAGGTGAATCATGACAGACAAAGGCGAGAGTATTCACCCTCTGGCCCTTTACAGACAGTGTTTGGTAACCCTTGCTGTAGACAGAGTACTCCAGCAAAGGAAGGGATCAGGCAGCAAGGGTCAGCGTGAAGGGGTCAGCATGAAGCTCTCTGGTGCCTAAGGATGCACACGGCTGAAGCAAACAGAGAGGAACAGGGACGACATATAAACTTACCAAGAGGAAGGCGCGCACGGTGGGGATCTTGTTCAGCTCCACAAGCAGCCGCAGGGCCTTCTCGTGGTTGCTGCAGTATTCCTCATACACGCAGAACTTGTCCTTCTGCAAGACAAGGACAGAGCCTGAGACAGGTCGCGGTAGGCAGGCAGACGCGCTGAGATGTGCTGCCGAGCGGACTGGCAGGTCAGGGAGGAAGGGACCCTGAGAGACCCCAGGCCCTGTGAGGGATTTCAGGTAAAGAGTCTCCCACTGGCTGCAGGCCTCTCAGCCTGCACTCTGGGCCCAGTTCTGCACCCATCAGCCTGAGTAACCTTTCAGGATGCAGCATGGCCCAGGGTCAAGTGCAGAGACTCAAGCATGACCCTGGCGCAGCATTTCCAGCTGGGAACTTGAGCAAGTTACCTGACTTCTCTGTGCCTTGGTGCCCCCACCTGTAAGCTACAGGTGGTAACAGTCCCTAATTCATAGGGCTGTTATGAGGATTGAGGAAGTTAAAGATATAAGCATTCAGCATGCAGTAAGTGCTCAATAAATGTCCAACTTTATCACTCCAACACAAGTCAGACTGTGTCATGCCAACGGCAGCCTATTACACTCGGAATGAAATCCAGCACTTGGTTAAGACCTGCAGGGGTCAAATCATGTGACCCTGTCTTGTTCTATGACCTCATCCCCCCTGGCTTTCTCTCTGCTCCTTCTAGTTGCCAAGCCTGTTCCTACCGCAGGGCCTTTGCACTTGGCCATCCTCTCTACCTGGAACACGCTTCCCCAAGGCCTGGCCACTTCCCACCATTCAAGACTGCCACCTCTCCAATGACACCTGGACTACCCTAGCTTAAGTAGCCACCCTGGTGTTCTCTATCATCCACCCACCTGTCTTCATTTCCTTCATAGTCCTCTTACAATCTGGAATTATCTGGATTATTTGTTTATCTTCCCACATGACACTCAGCTCCCTGAAGGCAGTGAACACGTCTGTCCTGTTCAGTGAGCCCTAGCACAATGCCTGGCACACCGTACACCCTCAGCGAAGACTTGCTAAGTGAATGAACCCTGCACACCTACTACCTGCTCTGTCCTGTATATATGGACCAGGAGAGTCAAGGCAGGCTCCGGAACTTGGGGGAACAAGCAGATCTCTGCTTACAGCCACACCCAGTGGCAGTCCTGTGGCAGAGGGATAGTTCTGTTAACCTCCAGATATCCCTAAGCCCAAAGCTAGACGCTTTTCAGCCTACAGGTCACCCAGGGGTCATCAGGTCTATAACCATCAGTCAAGGTTTCCGGGACTGGAAGGGACAGGAGCCTTCTTAGCAGGAAGCTCGCCACAAAGCATTCTCAGTTTCAAAAGTCTCACAGAACACTGCCTCCCAACCAGCCAAACTCCAAACAAGGATGTCCTGGGCAAGGCCACTGGAGAGGAAGAGCTGAAGGGCCTTGACCTTGGGCTAAGGGATGGGCAGAAGACCCCAAGCAGTAGAGGAAGGAAAAGGTGGGTCTGCAGCTCGTCTCTTTTCTGAACGAGCCCCCAGTCATCCTGCCGATGGGTGGCTACAGGAAATAGGAAACCAAAGAGGAGGGAGACTGGGTTTCAGAATCAGTCAGCCGCCCCAACACCCCCAGGGCACTCTGGGGGCTCCGTGTGCAGCATCTGAGCAGACGCCTGAGCAGCAAAGGACGCACAGCCAGAGCCAGCAGCTACCACGGAGTCTGGGCCGGGCACCTCGTGCCTGCCACACTCTGCTCTCCCAAAACGAGGGTGGACTCGTGAACACCTCACAATGACCTGACATGGTAATCACCACATCCGACCCACCCACACACAGGGAAATCGCGGAAGAGTCATGAGCCCGGGGTCTCACACCTAGGGAAGGGACAAACCGGGATTCAATCTCCCTTCATGTCCATGCCCACATCCAACCCAAGGTCACAGCACGGGACAGGGATGGGAATGGCGGCCAAAGCAATGAGAACAGATCCCAAGCCACCATCCACGGACTAAGCTCCAAGGGGCACCACAGCACAACGAAGGGCACAGGGACTCCAGACCAGACCACCTGGGTCAGAAACCCAGCTCCATGCCCCCTAAGTGGTGAGTGACCTTGGGCAAGCCGCCTCACCAACTTATGCCTCAATTCCCTTACCAATAAAATGAACACGGTAGCAGACCTCCTTCCCCGCCCACTGCTTGGCCTGCTGGAAAATTAAATAACAGCACATGTAAACCAAGCGGAAGCGTGCCTGGTACACAGTGAACACTTAACGACGTTTCAAAATACTCCAGCCCTGGCCGGGTGGCTCAGTTGGTTGAAACATCATCTCAAACACCAAAAGGTTACAGGTTTGATTCCCGGTCAGGGCACTTACTTATTAGGCTGTGAGTTTGATCCCGGGTCAGGGCACCTACGGGAGACAACTGATCGATGTCTCTCTCTCTTACATCAATGTCTGTCAGTCTGTCTCTCTCTCTCTCTCCCTCCCTTCCTTTCTCTCTAAAGTCAATTTTAAAGAATTGTAACAATAATGACCTCCCCACCATAAGGCTGTTGTGAGAATTACCAGGTGAATTCATAGCAAGTGCTTAAAATGGCGCACAGTAAGCGCTCATTAAATATTAGCTATTAATTATCATTGCTGTTATTGATGCTGCAGCCATTATTACCCTCGTTTTATGATTTCAGCCAATTCATTATCCCATTGGTGAGTCAGTCTGTGGAGCAGCAGACATGTAGGTTCGATGGCAGGAAAAGAAACGGGCAGAGAGAGGACCCAGGGAGCTGGGCCGGCTCGCAGGTCTGGACGGGGCCACCGGGGGAAGGCACCAGGCGGATTTTGAGAAATACGACGGGTCCAAGCCCCGTGTGCCTTACTTCTCACCCACGCCCCGTCTGTCTCCCCCGCCCACCCGCTCTGTGGGCTCCACGGCACTGGGTTTGCTGGGGTCACGGCCAGGGTGCAGTGAGGACTGAAGTCCCAGCAGAGAGCAGGAATTGCAACTGTTTGATGAATAAAAGCCAGAAAGCAAAAGGAGGAACTGAGAGGGCCTCAGAGCCCGCAAACCAGTCCCATGCTCCTCCTTCCAGAAGACCCTGGGTCCACCACACCCACAGTCGGCTCCTCATGGGAACATCTGTTGTCTTACCCGCCCAACATCCATTCTGTTCTGGTCACGGCCCACAGTTCTTCTCCTGTGGAACCTCCTCTACACTCAGAGCCCACACACCCCACTCCACTCCCAGCCACCACAGGTGAGCATGTCACCCAGGCCAAGACAATCAAAGAGACCCCTGTCCTAGCACCAAGGCCCAAGCTGAGCCAAGGTCAGCCCTCAAGGCCTCATGCTAAAATCAATATAACAAAGCTCTCTTTGAACTGTTGCTGCTGAGCTGTATCAATTCGAAAAACTGAGGACCACTTCTGCCACCCCATGAGGCATCCCCGGCCCCACGCCTCAAGGATGAAGTCCGTCCTGAGGAAAGCAGAGCCTAGAGACACAGAAACACCAAGTCCTAAAAACATCATACGGGGTCCTGGATCCAGCTATGCCTGAAGCGAACCCACTCCTGAACATTTCGTTTGTATGGGCCATAAAGCCTTTTTTTGTTTAAGCCTATCTGAGTTGGTGTTTCTGTCACTTTCAGAAAAGAAAGTCTTCACACATGCACAGTCTGAAAAGGGGAAGAAAATGAAAAAATGGACTCAAGTCTGGTGAGGTGACAGGGTCTCCATCTGTACTATGAAGGGCCTGGGCCAGAAAGCAGAGACAAAGCTGTTTATTCTCACAGGCCAACCCTAATTAATGGGGGCTGCTGGCTGCAACACTGGCGGGAAGGATTCTGGAGGCCCCCAGGGAGCACAGAGGCAGAATTCTCAGATTGATTAGCGATGTCTGCCACAGATGCAGGAAAGGGAGTTAAGTGATAAGATCACCACAGCTGTGTCATTCCTCATCCCCTGAGCCCCTTCTCTCACACTGGGCAATGTCATCCTCTCCTCCAGCCTGTGAAAAGGGCAGGGGACCAAGGCTCGAGGCTTGGAGAAGTTAAATTTAGCAGATGAGAACACCCCTCTTAGGAAGCATGCCCAGCTCCATCACTCCCATGTCCTTTCATTGAGCCCAAAGCCAGCTGCATCTCAGGTCCAAGACGCGCGAATCTGGAAATGCTGCTTCTGAAGCTTCGAGTCCAAGTGTTCAGTTTCCTCCGAGGGGCCTCAAGTGGGCTTTGGTTGCTTTGCCAGGAGGAAACAGTTGTGCACACACAGATGTGGTGGGTAGGGAACTTGAGGCTGTGGTTTGGGCTGTGAAGGAGGAGGAGGGTCCAGCTACCAGCTGGGGGAAGCTGGGGGTAGCTGGGGTAGAGGGTTGAGGACTCAAGGAATGTCAGAGGTGGTGACTGCTGTCCCCAGTACCTGGGGAGAGACACTGGCTCCACAGAGACCATCTGCTCCGAACCACTCGCTTCAGACAGAAAGACTGCAACTCAGCAAAAGGAGCTGGCCATGGGGACATCTCTTCAGATGGGAAGGGAGCATGAGATCCAAGTTTCACTTTTGCAAGGGTTTCCCAAACCTATCCACACAGCTGCAGGAAGAGGAGGCTCAGGCATAACTCAGACCACACTGCTTCCCTGCTGAAAACTCAGAATGTAATCCCCACGGGCTCTGGTCCAGACATCCCTGACCCTCCTCCATCGCCCCTCCACTCCGGCCACCCTGGTCTCCCTCCACCGCAGGGACCCTGCCCTTCCCCCAGGTCATCCCATTCACTGGCCCACCCTGACCGGGGTTCCCAGATGGAACACAGGGCGCCCAGCTGAGTTCTCGTGTCAGATAAGCAAACAACTTTTAAGTATAAGTATGGCCCAATTACTGCATGAGGTATACTAAAAATGTGTCATCTACCTCAAATTTACTCAGCTGTCCTGGATGTTTTAACCTGCTAAATCTGAAATGACCCCCTCTGTTATCTTCCTCGCCCTCCATTTCTCTGGTCTACAAGCCTGGAAGCAGCAGGGAGCAAGTCTGCCTTATTTAGGGGAGCATCCACAGGGCCTGGTACCATGCCTGGCACACAGTAGGTGCTTAGTATGTATTTCAGGGGAACTTTATCATGTAAGATGGTGAAGATCACAAATGCTGGAGCCAAACTGCATGGGTTCAAACCCTGGCTCCAGCACTTACTGGCTGTGGGCCTCAGTTTCCTCATTTGTGAAGTGGGCCTAATAACAGTAGCCACTGTTTAAGGTTCTTGTGGAGTTTTAATGAATTCCTATACCTAAAACACTCAGAACAAGGCCCAGTACCAAGAGAACGTTCGCTCAAGGCTAGCTTGTGATCGCGTCAGTAGTAGTGCTTGGGTTTGGGCGTGAGGGGGTGAAGGATTCTCCTACCATCCGCTGATGGATGTGGAACCCCCAGGGGCCAGTCTGCCAGCCAGGGCCCTCACTGGGTCTGATGCCACCCTTCCTCTCCTGGAGAGCCTGTCTGCAGGGTCATATCACCCTGACATACCACCTCAGCACCCAGATGCTGCCTCGGCAGGGAGTCAACAAGCCTGGGCAGGCGGCTGACCAGGCAACCCTGCCCCTGGGGTTGTGGTGGATGCTGTGGTCCATCTGGACAGAGGCACCCACAGCTCCCAGCACGGCCCTCCCCGGGAACTGCCTGCGCCTGAGGCTTTCCACGCGCTCCCAGGACAGCCCACGTCCAGGGACTGGGCAGCACAGGGTAGAGAGGCCCACCCACATCGCTGCAATCCGGGGCGACCTGAAGAGCCACCCCAGCTCCAGAGTTCCTCCCCCTGGGGACTATGCCACCTCTCCTTCGATGGCTTCCAACCGCCCACATGCAAGTCTCCAGCTTCCAGAAACCCAACCTATGGCAGCGGCTGCTTATAAAAAGTATTCACTGCAACTCTCCATGAGCATGCAGAAAGAGAGGACTGCCAATTTAAAATTAAAAAGGTGGTTTTAATTTAAAAATACTGAATCGCGAGAGAAACGGAAAAAGCTGACTCCTTTTCCAATTGTTCCAATTACCTCAGGGAGAGGTCCCAGCCAGCGTGATTTGATGGGAACACACCTTCTAACGCTGATCATCTTCCCTTTGATCAAAGCAAGGCCTGGCCTCAGGCTCAGAAACCCAGGTGGGGGAGTCTCTAGACAGAATGCGGTGCCTCAGTTTGGTTTCTATTGCATTTCTTTTTACAGTTACCGTCTATTTATAGCAATCATTTTCCATTTCCACTGATGATGCAAATTTCCCTTTTGAAATGTCTGAGTTTTTTTTCAAGCGAAACTATTTCTTAAAAGATGAATCGAGTAACAATATGATGGGTACCCAGATACAGTGGAAACTATAAACAGTGTGTGAATCAGTGAATTCCGGCTTTGCCATGAGGAGGCTTCAAATCCCAGCTCTTCCCCCTATCTAGACCTGACCTTGGAGTCCACTTGCTCTGGAGTTGCTTGCCTGTTGAGTAAGCTGGGGGCTGGGTGCTATTCTCAATGCAGGGACAGAACAGTGGACATAACAAAGTCCCTGCCCTCATGTTGCTGATGTTCTAGGGGGGATGTGGCTGATATCCCAGGGGGAACAGACAACAAACAAAAAAAAAAGCAAAATATCCAATATACCAGAGGGTGATAAGGGCCCCTGACAATAACAAGGGGTTGGGGGGCTGGAAGGTAGGGGAGCATGACAATTCTGAACAAAGGGGCATGAAAGGGCTCATGGAGAGGGAGGCATTTCCGTAAAGATTTCAAGGTGGGGAGGCTCCAAGTCACAGAGATGGCCAAGGGACCTGGTCCAGGTGGAGGGAACAATGCACGCAAAGGCCTGACATAGGGGTGGGCCCCCCCGTGTTCCAGAACAGCGAGGAGGTCAGGGTGGCTGCAGTGGCGACAGTGATGTCCCAGGGCCTGGCAGGGACTGATACATCCCCAAATGCCCCAGACAAGCCCGGGAGGCGTCAGAGAACGCTGGCTCCCATGAACAAATATGTACATAGTACAAATGAGCAAACACTCACTGAGCACTTATCAATGTGCCAGGTATTGCTGCGTTTAACTCTCTCACCACCCTAGACAGTGGGTTTCACCACTCCCACGTGACCAATGAGGAAACTGAGGCACAGCCAGGTGAGGTCATTCTCCCAGCATCACAGAGAAAGGAGGCAGCGGAGCCAGGAGGCAAGGTCAGGCATCTGACTCTAAAACACCCAATCTCGAGGGACCAGGCAGGATGTGTGCTGGGTCCTCAGGGTTCGGGGGAGGTCCGGCCCAGAATGACTCCCCACAAAGGCCTGAACGTCAACCTCAGGTGCATCAGGACTGCGAAGGTAAGTACTGCCTTCGTTGGTGCCCAGTGTGATGAGGCTACATGAGGAGGGTCCGGGCAGTGCAGAAGCAGAATGTATGGAGAGGTTGCCTCCTGAGCATGAAACTCCCCACCCTCTTTCCTTCAGCTGCCTGTCCCTGCATCTCTGTATGAGTTAGGGATCCTATGGAGAGAGTAGGGAGAGCCCAAGTGGACACTCGGGAGTCAGAGACCCTCACTGACTGACCAACAGCGAAACCTGCTTACCATGCCTCTGTGGCTCAGGCAGAGAAGTCGGGGACCAGGGGGCCTGGGGTTACTGGCAAGCAGATAATACACCTGGAGGACCCCTTCCCCGACTTGGGCTAAAACAGGGACTGTCTGACTCTCAGGTGTCATCACTTCATGGCCACCTCCTCCTGAAAGCCATCCCTGGTGCCCCGGCTGGAAACACGCCCCCGGCTGGCACTCACACAGCATCAGCTGGGTACCAGGCTGGATCTAAGTGAACTCACTCACCCGCACAACGGAACTGTACAGCAGGCACTCTCCCTCCTTACCCGGTTTACAGAGCTAGAGACTGGGGCCCAGGGAGGTAGAGTGACTTGCCCAAGGTGGAACAGGGATTTGAACCTACTAAGCAGTCGGTGGGTTGGTGTTTACCCCG
Source organism: Macrotus californicus (assembly GCA_007922815.1). Taxonomy (NCBI): domain Eukaryota; kingdom Metazoa; phylum Chordata; class Mammalia; order Chiroptera; family Phyllostomidae; genus Macrotus; species Macrotus californicus. The sequence continues at coordinate 235,651 of VMDR010000223.1, read as the reverse complement.
TTTCAGACACTACGGAATGGAGACTACATGAAGACAGAGGCAGCGTCCAACACTCACTGAGCACCGCCTGGTGCTGGGAGCCGTTCCGAACACTCTCCTTACATTACCTCACTCGATCCTCAACAACATCACGGACAGGTCTAGCTTTTCTGCCCATCTTACAGGTAAGGACACTGAGGCACAGACAACTTGCTGAGGGAAACACAGCTTTCCAGCAGCTGGGCAGCCCCGCCCCTGGGAGGACACCATAGGAGCCCGGGGCTTCTGGGGGCTGTAACTCCCAGAGGGCAGAGAGAGCTACAGAGTCTACCCACCCAGAGGCAATTCTTCAGAGAAGGCAGTTAGTGACGAGGATGACGATGGTGACTACGCAAGAGCCATGGCAGACCCAGGGCTGCTATACGTACGCCAGGGTCTCCCGCTCCAGCACTGCTTACATCTGAGGTCAAACAACGCAGTTGCGGGGCTGGCCTGTGCGCTGTGGGGCATTTGGTGGCATCCCCGGCCTCCACTCACCGAAGTAAGTAGTCGCCCCTCCAACCCCAAAGCTATAACAATCAAAAAGGTCTCTAGACAGAGCCAATCGTCCCCAGGGGCAAAAATCACCCCCTGGCTGAGAACAACTGCTCTACGCTATGCCCTGTATTGCTTCATCTCTTGGAGTCTTTCCACCAACCCGAGGAGGCAGGCACGACCACCCCTACTTCTCAACCTGGGGAGAAGCCTGCTCCCCAAAAGCTGTAGGCTCCAGCCTGGGCTTGGCACTGTACTCACGAATTTTAAGAAAACATTCCCAAGTTCGTGCTGAGACTGAGGCTCCGGATGTAAGCAATACTCCAACGCAGCCAAGAAATCCTTGTGAACTTCCAGGATGTCTTCGATGTTTGAGAACAGGATCTGCCAGGAAGAGTGAGGCCCAGGGACAGCGTCAATCAAGGCACGAAGGATGAGCAAAATCAAGAATAAAAAATATGTATCGTCCGCAGTGCAGGTGAGGGTATGCTGAAACAGGCACTCCCCCCACTCTCTGCCCCCCCGGAGCCACCCCACACTAATACGAACAGGGACGGCAACAAAAATATTGCCAGCATTGACTCAACAGGATCAATACCTAATCCTGCACTAAGAACTTTACATGCATTTATGGCGTCCAATCCTCTAACTCCAAGAGGTAGAAACTATGATTATCCCCAATTTGTAGATGAGGAGAAACGGAGGCTCAGAGAAAATAACTAACACCGCCAAGGTCATGCAGTCGGTCCAGTGAGCAGCAGACCTGGCTGCACACTCGGCGTGTGGGGAAGAATGTACTAGACGGTCATCACAGTCTTCATCGTGGCCACAACGGGATGTCCAACCATGAAGCTGGGAGGTAGCACAGTGCAGGGGCACGGGCAGGAAATAAGGAAATACTACTCTGCCATCCGAGCAACAAATGCTTACGGAGCATCTGTTACTCCAGGCCTTGTGCAGAAAACTCCCCAGAGCCCTGCCCTGCTTCACCTCCCATGGGCCCCTCTCAGACCAAGGAGGGCACTTCAGTGAACCATGAAAAAGGTGTGTTAGAAGAAAACACAATAGGGAAGGACGTCTGAAATATGCTGTTTGAACTCTCACAAACAGCATATGGATGCCCTTATACAGCTGTGAAGCCTGAAAGGCACACACATTCTCAACCCAGCAAGTCTACATTCTAGAATTTGAACTTTCGATCCGTCCGTTCCCATCAGGAGCAATTTTGCCTCCTGAGGGACGTGTGCCAATGTCTGGGGACATTTTTGCTTGTCACCAATTGGGGGACAGGATGCTACTGGCATCTCATGGGCAGAGGTCAGAGATGCTGCTAAACATCCTATAATATACAGGACAGACCCTTCCCACGGCAAAGAATCATCCAGCCCAAAGTGTTAACTGAGCCAAGGTTAAGAGCACTGGGTGGGTGGGTGGCCACCAACATATACTGCAGCTTTACTGTAGTAGCAGAAGATTCAGGGAAAGGTCATTAATGAGGACTCATCAAAGAGTTAATAAACGGGACCAGTTACAATTAAGCACATTCCACACACTGAAGCCCTGGGAGGACCCTTGATCTACACTGTTGAGGGGTGGGGCAGAATCCCAGTGCCAAAGAGAATTTCCAGACGGGCCCATCTGTGCACAAAACACGCAAAAAGGCTGCTCTCCTCTATGCTGGCAGAGTGGCAGAGTCGCCTGGACCAGGACAGCAGCTGGTAACTGAAGGAGCCTCTGGGAAGGAGGCTCAGGGGAGACTTTCATTTACTTTAGGTCCTTTTGAACTGCATAAATTCCTTTTTCTGTTTCTTTAAAAGAAAAGATGCATTTTTATTAAATTTACTGGGGTGATGTTGGTTAATAAAATTATACAGGTTATCACGTGTACAGGTCTATGATACATCATCGGTACACTGCATTGTGTGCCTGTCACCCAAAGGCAAATCTCTTACACAGGTGCATTTTGAACTTAATTTTGAAGAAGGCACTCACGTGATTCAAAAGTCAAAACACAGTAAAGTAAATCGGGTGAGGAGGCCCTCTCCCATCCATCTCCCCACTCCCTACCCACCGTGGCTCAAGGTGACCAGTGCCACTGCTGGCTTATGGGTCCTTCGAGGGTTTCCTATGCATTCATTCATTCAGCAAGCATTGACTGAGCACCTACTATGTGCCAGGCGCTGTTAGAGGGGAGACAGCAGGGAACAAATAAGTGCCTCCCCCCTTGTAGGTGAGACGCAGTCAAAGGGTACAGACAACACACAAATGACTCTAGTTTTCTAGGTGGTAAGAAGCAAAAAGAAAAAAAGAAAACAGGAAGTGGGTCCCAGGGCAGGGCAGGGCAGGGCAAAAAACTTGCAAATTTAAATACGGAAGCCAGGGACAGCCACTCTGAGAAGGTGACATTTGAGTCAAGGCCTGAAGGAATGAAGATGGCCCAAAGGACCCTGGGAATGCACCAGCAAGCGTGCAGAGGGATATGGCCTGAAGGTGGGCAGGGGAGCTGAAGGCTGAGGACCACCCATCCACTGCTGCAGTCTGACAGCACCAGGCCTCGCCCCGGGGGATGCTCCCGCTGACAAATGGCTGGAAGAATCACCCCACTGTGTGGCTGGTTTTCTCTCTTCTGCCGAGATCACATGGCTGAATCTCTGTTTATGCCAAAGACGCATATGACAGGTCCTACTGTTCTACTACTTGCTTCCAGAAGTGGCTATAAAATTTCAAAATAAAGATCTGTCTCTTGAGTTTACGCTAAAAAGAAATGAGAGCCTGTGTCCACCAAAGAAGCAACAAGAATGGTCGTAATAGCCAAACCTGGAAATAACTTACATATTATTTCCCATCCACAGGAGAGCGGGCGAGTAAACTGTGGTACCTACGTACCATGAAATGGAAAACAGCAACGAAAAAGAATGAATCGTGGATAAATCTCACAGACATAAGTGAGCAAAAGATGCCACACACGATGAAAGAGCTCATTTGTATACAAAATTCAAAGACAGGAAAGGCCAATCAATGCTAACCCATCAGCAGCTATCCTTGGGGCAGGGGGGTATGTGCTGGGAGGGGCACCGAGGAATCCACCTTTGGGACAGCGCCCTCTACTATATGTGAGTTACACCTCATAAAACAGGTAATTTTTTTTAAAAAACTAATACAATTTGAAATTATAATAATTTTTAGGTTGTAATGGACTGTCATCACAAATAGACGCGGCAAACAGTAAGTGCTCAGTAAATACTTGCTGAATGAATAAGTGAATGAACGAATATACAGAAAGCTCCAATCCCAGCACTCCCAGGGACCAGCCGCACCGTGACCCCGAACAGGTCTCTTCACATCTCTAAGCCTTAGCTGTCCTATCCCAAACACTGGGCTCAGAATTGTCAACGTGCAAGGTCACTGTCCAGATTAATCAGGACATGTGAGCGGGCAGGGGGGCAGCTCCTGCTTGACCAAGTCCTTTGTGCATGCACATGCTGGCCCTGCCAACCGCCTCCCTGCCCTGTCTCCCCTCCCCTTGAGGACCAGGACCCTGGAGCCCCGAGGATGGAAGGCAGTTTTCCAGAGAGGGTGAGGTCACACGAGAAAGCCAGGCCCGGGGAGCACCAGGGCCTCCACCATGCACACAGAGGGCCCATTGACGTCCTCCTGAAACTCCCCAGAGCCACTGCCAAAATGAAGCCTGGACCCAATCATTCATCGTCCCAGCCTCGACATTTCAATGCCGGGAGTGGGGCAGGGGCTGGGGCTGCCAGGAGGGCAGCTGGAGGTGTCAGGCTCCCGGGGGCGCTGGGGAAGGGATTTTCCGCTGGCTCGAAGCCAGGGGGCCTGGCCCAAGGCGGGTGGAAGGCAGGATGGTCGTGCTGAGCAAGGGGAGAAAGTCTTGAGTTGGGGAGCGGAAGCCTGAGACTGAGTCCTCCTGACATCCACCAGGCACGGTTGGCTCACAGGACTGAGAGGCCTCTCGGGGCTGCGGGGAGCATGCGCAGGAAGACCAAACCAGCTGCCAGAGGGGTGGCTGTGCCCCTGAGCCCCCAGCACCCTCTAAGCATCACCCTGAAAGGAAGCAAGGCGCCCAGCAGCAGGGACAGTGTGCAAAGGGGCAACCCAAGTGTCCACACCTTGACATTCTCCTCCGTGAGGCCCTTCTCCACTGAGTCTGCCACATTCTGCCGGATGCGGTGCAGGAACGCCTGGAGGAGAGAAGCAGGAAGATGTGAGTGTCCACACCTCGATCTCCCGGGGATGGCTCAAAAGAAAGGTCACAAGGTCGAGTGCCAACTAGGACCTGGGAGGTAGCCCAGTGCAGGGGCACAGGCAGGAAATAAGGAAACACTACTCTGCCATTCGAGCAACAAACGCTTACTGAGCATCTGTTCCCCAGGCCTTGTGCAGAAAACTCCCCAGAGCCCTGCCCTGCTTCACCTCCCATGGGCCCCTCTCAGACCAGTGCTCCTTCCCTTTTTTCTTTTTAATTTAACTTCTAAACAGTAACACATTCACATGGTTCCAAAGTCATAAATACAGAAAGTCTCTCTCCTACACCCATCTAGTCCCTCCGCTCCCCACCCCCCACAGGACCACAGCTGCTAGCTTCCAGTACATCCTTCCAGAAGATCTTCATGTAAAAACACACGCACATGCCGGTCGAAGAGCACGACCGTCCCGGTGAAGGATGAACAAGCTCGGGGGAACTGACGCGCGCCCCGTGATCCCGGTGACAGTGCTGACATTGTCCTTGAAAGCTGCATGCACTGTGGTGGTGGTCACGGCGCAATAGATGAGTGACACCTTAAACTTCCAGTGTCACAGGTCAGAGATATCTCAACGAAGCCAGGAAAGCGCGCACACACACACACACACACACACACTTAGTTTTCCCCCTGTTCATATTCCAGAAAATGGCAGCATAGGCAGGACGTGCTGGCCCTGCCTTTTCCGCTAGCCAGCAACGCTTAGGGGCCTCTCCCTATCGTCCCATGCAGGGCTGCTCCGCCCGCTTCCACAGCTGCCCAGGGTCCTGCTGCAGGGATGGACCCGTTGTTCTGCCCCTTCTTTCTGGGGCTCGGAACACAGAAATCATTTCTGTCCTCGGTGGCATGACAGGTGACAAAGGAGAGCAGCAGTGGCGACTGTGGGGAGTGGGCAGCACATGCCCATCTCAGGGGTGGCCGCTCGTCCCCGCCGAGCATGCCCAGGTGGGAAGGAGGCAGGCCCAGTATCACCAGATGTTCTGGGCTTGGGTTTTGGTTCTTTTCTGACAGAAACCAGAAGTTATGATTTCTTAAAAGCGAAGTCTCCCAAATTTTACATGTTGGCCAAAGAGCCCTTCCTTTCTTTTGAGGAAATGGATTTTAGGGGTCAGGCATGAATGTGGGGGGACCACAGCAGAGGGGTGTAGCTGTCTGAAATGACACTGGCCTGGCTGGTGTGGATGGGACAGCAGACAGAAGAAGAGCTACTGAGAAGGTCCAGTGGGCAGGTGAGGGGACAGGAGTATGGGGGAGGCAGGGAGACGGGAGATAGCACCGGAGGGAGATCAAGGCCGGTTACGTGCAGCAAAGCCCACGTGGTTTGCACAAACTCAGGACGTGGCCCCAGGTTGACCTGGCCACAGGCAGGTGGTCGCCCTACAAAGGTGACTTCAGGGTCCTGCCACAGGGCCAGGAGGAGCTATGGTGGCCAGCCAGTCGCCCTCCTTGCAGTGGCTGATCACAACACAGGGGACTCCACGAGGGAGGCAGGGCGGATGAGCACACGCTGTCCTTGTCACAGAGCTCAGGTGCAGCTTAATTAAGGGCACGAGCCATCCAACCATGCTTGTCTGGAGAGATCTCTGAGGAGTGGGGAGATGAAGGGGCCACCCAGGATGGAGGGAAGCAGGGGAAGATGACAGCTGTCAGGTCCTTTCCCGTCACCGGGACAGACACCGAGAGCTATCGTGAGGAGCTGGCCACCCGCAGGTCTCCACACGGCAGGTCACGGAGAGGAAAGTCAGGGACACTGAGCACAGCAGCCTCGCCCCGTCACACTCACTGCAGGCACTCCCCACCTCTGTTCCCTCCACCTCTGTGCACCTCCCCGGCCCGGGCTCCTCCCCTGACACCCAGGCTTCCACCTGGATTTCTGCCCACTCCACATCCCCACCTGGCCAGCCAAGGAGCATCTCAAATCTAACCCACCCGAAACCTAGGATCTGACCCCCCTCCAACCCACAGCACTAAGCTCTTCCCGGCCTGATTTCAACGGCACCTTTGCCGGCGCTCCAGCCACCCCCCGCCGCCCGACACTCCATTTCCATCTACCCACAGATGCTATCAGCTTCACCTTTACACGTATTAAAAATCCGACCACTTATCCCCACCTCCTCAGCCACCCACCTGGTCCCAGTCACCATCACTTCCTGCCAGGACTAACGCGGCAACCTCTGCCCTGTTCCCCCTGGCTTCCCTCCCCCACCAAAAGTCCCTTCTCCACACAGACAGCCAGAGGGACCCTTTCAAATACGTAAACCAGGTCCTGTCTACCCACGGCTTTAAACTCTCCAGGGCTCCTTCCACAGCCCATAAGGTCCCATGACCTTGTCCTAGTTAATCTCTCTGAACTCACCTCCCAGCACTGCATCCCCCCCCCCACACCTCGATAATCTTCAGCCATGCCTTCATTCTCTCTGTCCCTTCCACCTGCCAGGCACATTCCTTCCTCAGGACCTTCACACATGCTCTTCCTACCAGCAGGATAGTCTCCCCCAGCTCTCTCCTGGGCCAATTTCTCCTCATTCATCAGGCCCTAGCTCAAATGTCACCTGCATGAGGCCCTCCTGTCTTCCTGCACATATCACCTTCCCATCGTGCATGAAGAGCGTATGTGATCAGCGAAGAGGGAAGTTAAGCCATCCACACCAGCTCCCACTGGAGGGCCCAGGTGAGAAGCAGGTATGACTAGGATGAAACACCCTCGTCCAACGACAGAGGCCAGGTTTGGACACTGACGGTCTGGGTTTAAACTGCGGTCTTCTTCCCTCCTGCTGTGCACGTGACCTCAGGACAGGGCATCGGCCTCTCTGAGTCTCAGTTTACTCTTCTTAAGTACGGAGAGCCTAGCAACACTGTCCTACCTTTCAGGATGTATCAGCATCAAGGGAATGGAAGCCGCATGAGGGCAGGGGCCTCGCCTCCCTGGTTCCCAGCTGTCACCCCAGGCCCAGACTAGCGGCTGGCACACAGTAAGTAAGCACTCAGAAACCAAAGGAAGGGATGAAATGTGCCTGGCACAGGATCTGACACATGGCCAGAGCCTCAACTCGGGCCACTCAGTAGCCTGCTGATTTTTCTTTTTAAGGGCAATGGGTGGTGGGGACAGGGGACAGGAGTTCCTAGAGGTAGTTTTAAACAGGGCCCATGCTGCTGCCGGGAAATCCAGCTCCCAGCCTCCTCAGACTGGAGGGAGACAAAGGCAGCCTTGCCGAGCACCGCCAGCGAGCGCAGGAAGCCGGGCATGCAAGGAGGCTGACCTAGATCTGGGCTTCCTGTCCCGGTTTCTTCACACGAGCAGGGCCACCACTATTGTGCTGGGACAATGAGAGGCTCAGGCCACCCACAGAGGAGCCGCAAACAGGCCAGCGTGATGGGCTCAATGGGCAGCTCGTGAACCGGAAAGAATGGGCAGGCAGGGCTCTGGGCCCAGCCCTCATGCTACCCAAGGCACGGCTGGCTTTTCCAGCCGACGCTGATGCCCTCTGTGCAGGTGGGAGTTGAAGGAACCCTTGGGGCAAATCCTTGTCTCAACCCTGCCAGCTTTGGAACGCTCATCCTGGAAAGCGGAGACGAGACCATTCTCAGGACCGCCAGGGCTGCCTGGGACTTGACCTCAGCCATGGATTCTCACCACACCCTGTCCGTGCATCCGCAAGGGCCACTGCCCCGCATCTGCCCAAGTCCTTCTCTTCTCCTTGCTATGATCATGAGGACGCCACATGGCAAAGACCCAGAAAAAGATAAAGAAAAATTTAACAAACACCCACAGACACATCATTACTCCTCTTGGGCAAATCTTAGCATTAAGCCAAATTTGCTTTAAACCATTTTCTAAAAGAAATGCATCAAGTCTGGAGAGGCACAGACTAGGAAGGGGCACCAGGGAGCCCTCGGGAGTGTGCGAATGTTCTCCTTCTGGGCCCGAGTGGTGGGTACGCAGGTGAACGCGTGTGCGCAGCCTCCTCAGTGTGCACCCAGGACTAGTTCACTTTACCCATGTGCCCTGTGAATATCAAACTCCCTCCCCTGTGAATATCAAACTCCCTCCCCTCCCTCCAGAGAGAGGTGGGCTACTTGTGCCCCTGCCCTCCCTGCAAGGCACCACCCGCCCTGGAGGTGGCGCCTTTGCTCACTTCCCATGCATATGTGAATCAAGAAGCAATAAAGAATACTGTTTCACAGGCTGCGGAACACAGACATTTCTGAAAGTGGTACACACACCTCTGTCTTCCCATTCACGGCAGCTTCCACAGTTATCCACATCAACAGATACACCTGGCAGCACCCAGGGGACGGGGGACAGGGGTGCATGCCAGCACCACGTCCAGACACCAGCACCCACAATCTCTTGGCTCACCCACAGCCACACAGCTAGAAGAGGCAGAGCTGGGCCTCAAATCCAGGCAGCCTGGCCTGGTGATGTCCCCAACACACATCACCAGTGAGTAACTGCAGACAACACACTGCACAAGCATAAAAACAGGGAGCAGCTGCCCTGTGGGGTGCCCCCAGGGACCCGCCATCTGTCTGGAACCTGTGTCCACAGCCTTGGGAGGATAAATGTCTCCCTGGAGATAGCAAGGATGGGAAGAAGCTTCGAAGTCACTCTCTGAGACCAGTGCTGGCAACCTGATCGCTGAGGGGAACAGGCCCGGGTGCCCCCAAGGACACCCCCGTCTTGGCCAGGGTGACCTCACCAGACATATGGTGAAATCTGAGAAGGCCAGGGGACCAGTTAGAGGGAAGGGGAGATGGGAGGCAGGGCAGTCCCACACCACAGCAAGAACAAAGGAAAGGGGGTGCCCCAAGGACCCCATGCACCCTATGTGGTCTGGGTGGCAGGGGGCCAGGGAGGCAAAGTGTCATGGAAGAGCTGAGGCCTGAGTCCAGGTAATAATAACAAAATAATGGTAACCACACAGAGGAGGGCCTTGCTCAGCCTGCTCCAAGCAACCCCACACAGGCCAGAGTTTGGGGAACTCCCGATGCCCACTGACCCCTTCACAGACCAAATGCTGTGCTCCATCCACTCAAGTTGTGGGCATTTATCCCTCAGGGAAAACTAAATCTCACACGTGTCATCAAAGCTTAACTTCAGAATCTCACGTCTAATGCTGTCACTTGAAGTTTAGTCAAATAAATTGTCCACCTTGACAAAGGAAAAACTAAAACAGGTTTGCAGGAGCCCATTTAATAATACAAAAAAATAAGCTGTTGATGTATCCCTAGCTGTGAAAACAACCCAAGTTACAGAAAAGAACATAAAATGTAATCTAATTTGGGTTAAATCATCTCTACATAAGCATAGAAAAGCAAAGTACAGACTACCCTAAATTATGTAGGAGGGTGGCGAAAATTACTGTCCCCCAATATACGATCTCTCCTTTTCCTTTGGAAATAGAGCCCCCGATTTTAGAATAAAGGCTGTATTTCCCAGCTTCCTTTCAGCTAGGTACGGCCACGGACTAAGTGTGGGCTCTTGGAGTATAAGTGAATGTATTATGTACAACTACTTGAAAGTATCCTTGGGGATGAGGGGAGAAAGGAAGCAAGGATTCTCTTCTCCTGCTCCTCCTTCCTACTGATTAGATAGCAAATGTGATGCCTGGAGGTCAGGCAGCCACCTTGTACCGTGAAGTGGCGGCCATGGGTTGAAGAGGATGAAGTAGCAATCCAGAGGAGTTTAAGTCTCTAATGAGAGTGGAGCCTACATATCTGCTCAGAGTTGCCTGTAATTCAGTAAGAAACAAAGAAACTTCCATCCCATTTAATGCACTGTTATTTGGGCCTTATCTATAGCCATGAAACCTAATGCTGAGAGTGGAATTATCAGTTATTTCAATTTTTTCTTCATTTCTGTTTTTTCCAAAGTTCTACCACAAACACGCTGCCTTTAAATCAAAGGTCCTTTTGTAACCGTTGGTTGGAAGGCAGTAAATGTTTTTAATTTTTTTTTTTTTTTGGACAGGAGGTTACTAAATGTACCAGGCTCTCTCTTGCTCACCCCAATTATCACTTCCTCAGCATCTTTCCCCAATTATCACCTCCCTCAGGAAGCTCATTCTGCATTCTCTTCCTGGAAAACACGTGGCCCCGTGCAAACGGGCTGTGTCCACAGGCAGAGAGGAGAGTAGAAGCCAGGCAATACGAGATGACAAGGCTTTCCTTCTGCAGTAGGGCCTCTGAGCTGCCCACCCCTCCTTCTCCGTGTTGACTTTGGAAACCACAAAGCCCCCCCCAGGAAGGTGCCCATCCTGGCCAGCCCACACGAGCTGGCCTGGCGCTTCAACAGCCTGGGGCGGAACACCAGACCAGCCCCATCCGCACCCCTGATGCATCCCAGGCTGAGATTAAAAACCTTCCCATTCCATTCTCAGCAAGCACCCCCATTAGGGCTGAGAACAGAGCCACTGACCCAGAACCAGCTTGTCCAAAAGATCCAAATTTCAGATGTGAGACATCATCTCCAAGGAAGGTTTCATACTCAGTCACAGCTGCTGTGCCAGAGAGGACTGAGAAGGTAACATCCCTTCACAACTTCGAATTTACTCCTTTATGTGGCATCTCAGATAGCACATCATGAGTTATACATTCATGTCATTCTACAGTCACAGCACAAATACTTTACATTGCATTGTACCTTTAACAGATGGGTTTCTTCCTGTGAGCACTAAAACAAGCTACCCTTGAGAACTCCATACTGTTCCATGAACATACCAAGCACAGTCCTACCTCAGGGCCTTTGCACTTGCTGTTCTGTCTGGAAGACTCTCTCCAGATATCCACGGGGCCCTTTCCTTATTTCATTCCCACCTAGAATCAAACGTCACTCCTTCTGAGAGGTCTTCTCCCACTGCCCCATTTAAAGCAGAAGCCCATGCTTCCCCTCCACTCTCTCCCTTCCTTATCTCCCCTTGCAGCACTTACCTCCACCTACTCTTATCTACTCCTTTGCCATCTGCCCCCTGCAATGTCAGCTCCAGGAGGACAGTGCTCTGTGCAGGCGGCATCACCCCCCACCCTGGGCCTAGACCGGTGCCTGGCACAGAGCAGAGCTCGGTAAAACGGGCTCAGCGGGTGGCTGATGACCAGTTTGTCTCTCCTTCCTACAATCCCATGGGCAGTGCTGTGAGGATCCCCTTTTTAGGAAAGAAGAAACCGGGGCATGAAACACCAAAGGAGCTCGGGGTCAGATGGCCAGGCTTTGCCTGGGTGACGGGGCCTTACCTTTCAAGGTGCCAAAGTAAGGACTAAATGGGACACAGTGCATCAACAGCCTGGCACCTCTGTGTTTCCCTTCACCCTGATGCTGGGAGCCAGGAGGTGCCCAAAACACGCTCAACACAGGAGCATGGAAGGGGTGGGCACTTCTGATTCCACGTTGCCCTGCACAACAGTGGGCCCCTTCCCGCAGGCCTCGGCGTAGGAGGCACCATTCCTCCGACTTTCGGAAACGTTGGAGGCTGTTTCCTCCAACATGAGCACTGGCACCAAATTAAAAAAGAAGACAGCGCTGTCATAATTACTACACTTTGATGTAAATGTCCACAAAGCATAAGCTAGGTCAGCGCGTTGAATACCAACCAGCTCTGTTTACTGTAGCTGCAAATGCAGAGGGTGTGACCTGGGGCACAGTTAGCAGGTTTGCTGTGACGGGAGCCTAGGCCGGCTCCGCAGAAGCAAATCCTGAGACAAGGATTTGAGTGCAAGTAGGTAAGTCAGGAGATGATCCCCGCAAACACAGGCAGGGGAGGGCAGTCAACAGAGGGAATGAGATCGAGCAAGTGGTCGGGGGGGTGATGGGGCTCGATCCCTTTGAGGATGGGGAGCCAGTGTAGAGCATGCACTTCTGAGTGATCCCCAGGGGTTGAGGGAGCCGGGACATTTATACACCAGTCCTATCGGCTGTTAGTTGGAAGGCAGGAGGAGGGTGTTAATTCCTGCAACTTGCGATGTGCCCTAAAAGTACAGAAGCCATCCTGCTGGACAGACAAGGCCACCAGGCAAAGGACTGCAGGTGCTGGAAGTGGAGTATAAAAAGTATCCACAGGCAGTCCAAGCCCTGATGTAGATAAATCTGAACCCACTGTGTTTCCCAAGGAGACTTCTGGAATCGGACCGGCCCCATTTATAGACCTCCTACTATGTGCCAGGGACTTTTATATTTATCCTATGTTATTTTTGCGTATTGCCATTTGGTTTTTCCATCCTAAAAGCAGTACTGTTCTCTACTGCTTCCAAGTGCCCTGGAGCGAGCTGAGCAGGGACGGCGTTATAAACTGCAGAGTGCCAGCACATCCCCATCGCTACCGCACAAAGCCGTCCGCTGCCTCATCGGCACACCTCCCCACCTCACTGCGCCCAACTGCCAACCACGTGACCTCAATGGGTCACCCAACTTCTCTGAGTCTATTTCCTCATCAAAAAAAAAAAAAAAGAGGCAGTTGTGGAGACTAAAGCAAGAGGATTCAGGTAAAAACTCTTTAACTACAAAGACTTTCTGGAAGAGGTAGTACAGGGGCTGGGTAAGACAGGTGAACTGGACTACAAAGGAAAATAAGGAATTGCTTATGATTATATTCCAGGGCGGGGCACGGAGAAAGCCGTCACCAGGTATTGCCCATGCCAGCAAATGTCACCCAGGGCCTCCTGTGCACCGGGCATCAAGCTGGGCACCAGAGACACGAGACGTGACCTTGTCACGGGGAGGGGGGGAGAGGGGAAACGGGAGGGTATTCATTCCTGCATCCACCCGTTCAGTCAACACTGACCGCACACCACTACGAGCTGGGCACCACACTAGGAGCCAGCAAAACGTCAGTGAATGAACAAATCAGACCAAATTCCCGCCTCACGGAGCAGTAACAAGACAGAATATAAATAGGTTTTAAAATAAAATGGCAGGTCGGGATAAGTGCTATGAAGAAAAATAAAGCAGGAGAGAATAGAGAGGGACAGGGTTGGGGGTAGCTATCAGATGTTTGGAGAAAAGCTCTTGGAGATGACATCTGAGCAGTGCTGACCCCCCCCAAAAAAAAATCCCTACCAAGAAGGGCTTGTGGTGGCTAAATGGGCTTGAATTTAAAAGCAGAGCCCAGCAGCCACTGCTGAACAGGGACCTCTCATGCAAGCCGTGCTCCAGGGAGAGCCCCGCACTGACCTGCCCACCTCCCATACTGGCCTGCCTGCCTGCACTATCCTCCTGACCTCTGAGCCAACCCTTATAAAGGCGGTCCTGGAATCATATTTCAACCAATAGGACCAAAGCTTTCCCTGTCCAATCAGGACTATGCAGTAAGATCCTCATTAACATCTTCACTGACCAATCAGAGTGGCTCCAGTCCAATCAATCAGGACACTTACTTATTGGGCCAATCAAACTGTGAGGATTTGGAGTCCTCATTTGCATGAGGGCAGACCAATCAGGGACCAGAGGCAGGAACTTCTCTTTATATAAGTCAGCTCCCCTGTGACTCAGGAAGCCCACCCAAGGCTGAGTTTCCTGGACTAGACCTGTGACACTGAGGCTGTCTCAGCAGAGCAGAGTGGCCTTAGGTAGTGGGCTGGAGCGGACTGGCCCTCTCTGCTAGACAGAGGTCCCCTGGAGCCACCTCATGGCCAAAGCAGTGCCAATCCAAAGCCATGCCGTGCTGAGCTGGAACACTGCTGAGCTGTATCACAGCCCCGCTACATCACCACTGAGCAGTTTGCACTGAGCAGTTTCCCCTTCATCTCAACCCAACTGGGGACTCCCGTTGGCACTGAAGAGGCATCAGTGACCACTGGTTCACAGCGCCTGTTCCGGGACCGAGGAAGGGGAGCAGTTGCGTGGGTGTTTGAGGGAAGGGCATTCTGGGTGGAGGGAGAGTCAGTGTGGAGACCCTGAAGCATATTCCTCCTTCCAGGACCATCCCGACCGAGTTGTCTGTCCCTACTCCTGCCCTGCCTTCTTCACAGCCCCTGCGAACTCACGCACATCTATTCACCAGTCCACTGGCCATCTCCCCCCCCGCAGCACATCAGTTCAAAGAAGGCAAGGACATTTGCCTCTCTCGGTCACTTATCCCCAGATTCTAAGACTGGGCCCAGCACCCCATAGACCCTCAATAAATATGTGTTTAAGTGATTAATCAGTCAACTGTCTGGAGAACACTGCCCCCACCCATCCCCACCCAGCTTCTAAGCCATGAAGAAAGGTGCTCAGATCTCATCCAGCCCCCACCATGGGAAGTTGAAGCAAAAACAAAGTTGCTACAGCCTGCTGTAAACAGGTCTGATGTAACAATGCCGAGAGGGGAACCACAGAGGGAAGGCAACACTCGGCCCCACATAGCCCGCACTACAGGGGCCCAGCCTGCCACCTCCCTGAACTCACCCTTCCTTCAGCAAAAATGGGTGCAGTACCTCCTGCATGTCACTGAGCTCTAAGTCACTCTAGGGGGTCTCAAACCGGGGGGGGGCTCACAGGTATGTTTCGCTTGACCTGCCGTGGGCTTCAAGAAAATTTAGCTCTGTGTTTGAATATCAGAGTTCCCATTCAAATCTCTGTTCCCGGCTTCTTTTGAAAAAGTTCAACACTTGTCTCAAATGCCCACAGGGCTGTAGGAGCCTGCAGGAGAGTGGCAGCTCTCATCTTTACCCAGAGAGGGTGCTCCCCAGTTTTCTACCGCCCAGCCTGCTCCCGCACTCACCTTCCAGCCGGGCCCTGTGGGTAGTGGAGTGTGGAACCCGCATCCCAGACACAAGCCTGGCAAACATGAAGACTTCCACTTCTCCTAACGCCCTCACCTGGACCAGAATCACTAGTGGAGCACAGATCTCCCTCCTGCTGAGACTTCTCTGTGCTCCTAGGTTGCTGTCAACTACACCCATAATGTGGTTTGAGATCCTTCCTACTCTCCCCTCAACTTCTCCCCACTCCTCTGAGCCGCTCAGCCCTTTTTCCTGAAGAATAGGCTCATCAGAGTGAGATTACAGCAGGGCCCACAGGAGTGGGGCCCTGGTTTTTGAATAAATAATTTTCCGTCATGGGGGCCATCCTGTGCACGGCAGGATGTTGGCAGCCTCCCAGGTCTCTACCCACTAGATGCCCACAGCTGCCCCTGGTTGTGACAACCGGAAATGTCTCCAAACATTGCCCAGTGTCCTGGAGGGCAGGGGCGAGCAAAATCTCCCCCCAGCTGAGAATGACTGCACTACAGCATAGCAAAGAAAATGTCCGCAGAGCTGAGTATTTGGGGCACAAATCCTGGCTCAGTCATGTACTGGCTCTGTGACCCTCAGCGGCTTCTGCATCTGCTTCCTTCACTATGAAATGGGTGCTAATGGGGACGGAGTTTCTTTTGGGGGTGGTGAACATGTCCTTAAATGAGAAGGTGGTGATGGTTGCACAATTTTGTGGATATTCTAAAAACCACTGAATTCTATACTTTCAGTGGGTAAATCGGATGGTATGCGAGTTCTAGCCTAATACCCTGTTATGTGCACACACAAAAAAGGCAGCTCCCTCGTGGGGTCTTGTGAGAATTTGGTAAGTCAGGATAAAGTATGTTAACAGGCACAAAATAAGTCTTAGTCTTATTATCGGCATCAGCCCAAGCTGATCTGGGGCTCGTGTGGGTGGGTGGCTTCGAGGAAAAGCCTAAAGTCACCCAGACGGTGGCTGGGAACAGGCTCCGCTTTGGGTGGTATTTCCCGCCGGAATGTCCCAGACAAAGCCAGCTAAGTCATTCAGGGCCCCAGGATGCAGGGCGGGGTGGCTGGACGTCCTGGGGTCCCTGTGCCCATCTGCAGCGGGACAATGGGTGGAATGCGGTCTCCTCTCCACGGGGCTGACACTTGACATCTGAAGACAATGACTTTCAAGAGGTTTTGTTTTTTCCTGGCCCAACGTTTTTTTCCATCTCCCCAAACAATTGTGCCTGGGGTTGGTGGGGGAGCCGGGTGCCCCCTTAGCTTGTGAAGGATTGTGTTTGGTGAGTCGGGAAACAATGCACAAAAGTGAGGGAATGTAAAAATAGGGGCGTTCAGGGAACAGGCCAGGGAGGCGGCTCAGCGTGGAGGTTTCCTCTGGTTTCTTTTTCCCAGCCCCGGCTCGGGCCCCCGGGAGGGAATTCGGGCCCGTGAAGAGGCTGCTGACAGCCACGTTTGGAGTTTTGAACTTAGGGAGTGCCGGCTACGTTCCCACTGCTCCCCACACATCGTGGCGTCCCAGACAACCCCGCCCCTGTTTTAGAGAAAAGGAGACCGAGATGCTCAGTGGAGGAAGCGCCAGCCCCAGAACACAGAACAGGTATCTGATTTCTAGGCCATCAGAGTCCTGACACTGACCGTCTGCCACGTCCACTCTGACCCAGTCTTGTCCGGTAGGCCCTCACTTAATATCGTCAATAGGGTCTCGGAACTGCAGCAAACAGCATGTAAGAAAACCAATTTTTCCACGGGCTAATTGATATAAACAAGAGTCACATTCCTGGGCATCTCATCAACATTATAATGAAACGATGTCGAACAAAAGGATGGGATTCGAGGACCTGCTGTACTCTCAGCTTCCCTAACTACCCGCCCACCGCCCACTGGTGATGGGGCCACTTCACTGAAGTTGTCTCTCCCATGCTCCACAAGGGCAGGCACCTTTGTCTCCATGGTCCAGCACAGTGTCCGGCTTTCCAGGCCCAGGAGGTAAAGGGAGGGGGACCTTCCAAGGGGGCTCCTGCAGATGCCGTGGGGCAGAGAAGGCCCCAGCTGCCCGTGCCCACTGTGGCTGGCTGAATAATGGCCCCCTCAGGATGCCCACGTCCTAACCCCTGGACCTGTGCACATGGAACCTTCGCTGGCAGAAGGGACTTTGCAGATGAGATGTAGCTAATGGTCTTGAGGTGGGGAGATTATCCTAAGACAAAATAAGTCTTAGTCTTATTATCGGCATCAGCCCAAGCTGATCTGGGGCTCCTGTGGGTGGGTGGCTTCGAGGAAAAGCCTAAAGTCACCGAGATGGTGGCTGGGTACAGGCTCTGCTTTGGGTGGTATTTCCCACCGGAATGTCCCAGACGAAGCCAGCTAAGTCATTCAGGGCCCCAGGATGCAGGGCGGGGTGGGCTCAGTGTAGTCCCAAGGGTCTACAAGAAGGAGGTAGGAAAGCAGTGTTGGGGGACACAGCGAGAAAGGCTGCACTGGCTACTGCTGGCTTTGAAGCCAGAACGGGGCCAGGAGCCAAGGGGTGCAGGCAGCCTCTGGGAACCAGAAAAGCGAGTAGATGGAGTCCACCCTTGGCCTCCAGAGAGAACGCAGCCCTCCCAATGACTTGCTCTAGGCCCTGCAAGTCCTATTTCAGACCTCTGACCTCCAGGAATCTAAGACAATAAGTTTGTGTCGCTGGACCAACTCCGTGGCGATTTGTTGCCACAGCAGTGAAAGGAAACTAATAAAACCGCCCGGCTTGAGACGTGCCCATGAAAGAGAAAGTAGACCTCCATCATATCTCCATTCATCACAGCTGAACGTAACCCTGGTATCCCATTATTACTATGACTACATAATACTATTATATAGCACAGCTATATAGTTCATACATTGCTTATTAGTCTTGTAATTAGTAAGCTGTGAAGTGTCTTCTTTCCTCACCCCAACTGTCTCTACTAACAAATATTCATAAGGACACGTGGTCTGACAACAACAAGTACTATGATAGGTACGATAACCTAAACTGTCCCTAACTACCCAGCTCTATTCAGCTCCCGAGTTCACACAACAAGAAGCCGTTTCCTAAGATCAGATGAGGGAAACCTGGGGACACCGAGCTACCCGAACTAGATGACACCTGGGTGTCGGATGGAGTGTGGACACAAGGACCAGCTGCCACAGGTACTAAGCCCTTCCTGTGTGCCAGCACCAAGGGCATATGAGGAGGTGACCACTGTGCCCCCATCTCACAGACCAGGCAATGGAGTCAGGGTCATTTGCTCAAGGTCACACAGGGAGGAAAGGGCCAAGGCAGGACTGAGCCAAACCAGGGGTCTCCAAAGACAAGACTCTTCCCCACGGGACTGTAGTGCCTCTCAGGTTCAAAAGCTGGGAGAATTTAGCTGGGAGTAGGGGAGCGGTGTGGCCAGGTGGGATGGTGGTCAGGGGTCGAGTGGACTAGATCATTAGGCAACTCACAAAGGGATGTTTATGAAATGCAAACGTGATCACCCATTCCCTTGCCACGCCCATCAATGGCTTCCCATTGCTCTGAGAATGACAACCAAATAGGCCACACTGAGCCCCACCTCACCACCACCACCAAACTGTGCTGCAGCCAGCTCAGGCCTTAGGCCCTTCAGTCTACCCCAAAACTATAATGAGCTTGCTCCTACCCCAGGGCCTTTGCATGTGCTGTTCCCTCCACCTGCAATACTCACCTCCCTCCCTTCACCTAGTAAACACCAACTCACCTGCCCTGCCCTCCCAACAAAGGCCAAAGCTCACATTCAGACTCCAGCAGCAACACGCCCCTTTCTCAGCACCACCACACCTGCAACTTAACCTTGATGCACAAGGTTATTCAATTAACGGCTATCTCTCTCAGAGTTTCCAAAGGTCTTGCTTAGTCGGATTTATTCCTGTTCCTTTCACTCTGCTTTATTCATAATTACACAGCCCCAGCACTTACCACCATGGTGCCTGGTATTCAGTGCATTTTTGATGGGTGGAAGGAAGGAAGGAAGGAAGGAAGGTAGGAAGGAAGGAAGGAAGGAAGGAAAGAAGTCCCTTTCCTCACCTGTAAACAGGAATACTAATAGTGCCAGCTTCAACCCTCACCACAAGGTGAACGATGCCCACCAGCTGGTTGGTTTGGGAGACTGGCTCCTCCTCTCCGGTCCCAGGTCCCCTGCTGGCCTGGCTTCCAAAAGCAGCCCTGATACAGACCTGCTGTGTGCTCCTGGGACAGCTGCTCCCACGCACCATCCTCTGTTCTCTGTTCAGTGAGCTGAGAGCCGTGGAAGTCAAACCAGAGGACCCCCAAGGGCACCTAGCTCTGGAGTTGGGGGGTGGGGAGGGCCCACATGCTGTAACCACTCCCACCCCCACCTTCCAGCCAGACCAGTAACAACCAGCCCCACTCTGCAGACGGGCAGGTCACCAGAGATTTTGCAAGTGAGTCTTTCAACAGCTCCTTCTCTGGGGGACCTGACCATGGCCCAGGTGACCTGAGGACAGCAGGAAGAGGAAGGTGGGGAGAGGCTCTGGTTGAGCCCCCACCTACCAGCGGGGGAAGGCACCGGAGTCTGAGCCTCAGTTTCCTCTCCTGCAAGTGGAGACTCAAACACCTACCTCAGAAGAGGAACAGATACGGAACCTCGACTTAAGTGTCATGCCAGAATGAGGCTGAGTGACAGGCTGCCGCTCACTTCACCACCACCAACACTGCTTCATCTGTCAGCACATCGTGACAAAAGAAACCCCCACCTCAACACACCAGCCACACCAACCATTCCTGACATCTCCCTGAAGCTGCTCGCTGCACCTCGACCACACTGGCTGGGCTGCCTTTCCCTAGGGCACACCAGGCATGTTCCCACCTGTGGGCCTTTGCACACACACTGCTCCTCCGCCTGGAAGACTTCTCCCGTAAGTCACCACAGCGCAGGGACAGGTCAGCTGTCACCTCCTCGGAGAGCCTGTCCTGACTATCCTGGCTGAAGCAGCCTCCCCTGACCCCTTCCGGTCCCTCTCTCCCACGCCTTGTTTTGATTCCCTGTAGGGCAGATAACAATCTACAGGTTATTTTGTGCGCTGGCTGGCCATCCCGCGCTCACGGCAGGTCGGCTCCCTGCGGGCACGGATCCCCGCGTGTCTGGTTCACGGCTGCATCCACAGCACCTGGCATGAGGCAGGCAGAGGATGCTCAAAAACTACTTGTGACAAGAAGAAAGGAGGGAAAGTTACAAAAGCCCCCAAGCCTCTGTCCCTACACACGTAGAACTAGATAAATAAGCGCCTCTCTCTCAGGCTCGAGGATTAAAGGAAACAGTGCATGTAACATAAAGTGCTGAGCACAGGGGAAGGAACACGATAAAAGCTCCCATTTGTTTGAAATCACAAATGTCCACCGACAGGAGAATAGCTAAACAAGTTGTGGTTTAGCCGCACAATGGACTGCAGCTCGGCAATCACAGAAAAACTGTGACTCACGCAACGACACGGATGTGTCCTAAAAACGTGACCCGGGCAAAAGCAGACAGACACAAAAGGGCGCATCCTGCGTGATGCCGCAACCACGGGAGCCAGGAAGCTGGCAAAACATATCGCCGTTCCTTTTCTAACCAAAACAACAACAAAAAGTCTTTACCTTCCCTTGCCAGGCACTGACCGGCAGGAGGCACGAGGTGACCGCTGGGGTCAGGAAACGTTCTAGATCTTTGCCTGCTGTTGACACACAGGTAAAAGCCCACAGAGATGGACACTGAAGGCTTGTGCATTTCATTGCAGGTCGTTATACTGCGATAAAAATTATCCCCCCGAAATTTTTTCAGCAAAGTGATGGACAAGGGAAGGTTCCTCTCCACCCTGGTTCATCACCCACCTGCGCACACAAGGGTGTCCCAGGCTCCAACAGTCAACACGCCCCGCCCACTTCAAACCCAGCCCCCAACCTGCACACCCCTGGCTTCTGGAGGGGTCTGTGGACAAAAAGACAAGCCACCCTCCACACTCACCCTCCCACTGCCCCCACCCTGGCCCAGCTTCTGAGAAGAGGCGAGAACAGGAAGACTGTCTGCTCCGAGGTTCTGAAGTAAAAAGGTCTGTGGGGGTTGGGGGGAGGCAGGGAGCTCCCCACTAAGTAAGACATGCCATGAATAGTAGGAGGACCCTCTCGAGGCACTTGCCAGGGGGCCCCCACCCACCCCAAGCACAGGGACAGCAGGAGCTTCGGCTCTACAACTGCCCACGGGCATCTCTGGACACCCCGCACTGAGCACATCGCCGGCCATCACACACCACTGCTTGGTGCGTCCCGCTTTCAACCCTCCAACAAAGGACACCACTCTCAGAGCAAAGCCACACTCGTTACCGCATGCACGCACGCAGCCTTTGAAGGCCTTCCACCACTTCGCTCCCTCCCCGCCTCCCCACCCAGCTCCCCACTCCCTCCTCTCCTCCCGCTCTGGCGTCCCACGAACACACCTAGCAGGCTCCTCTCCAGGCCTCTGTCTAGAACCCCTGTCCCAGGGATGCACAGGATTCATTTCCTCGCCTCTTTCAGGTCTTTGCTCAAACAGCACCTCCTCCATGAGGCTCACCCTGACCACTCCCCTTAAAACGGCCACAGCACCCCATCGCCCTCACCTTGCTTCGTGTTTGTCCACAGCACTTATCACCCGCTAACGCTACAGACTTTTATTATTTAATATCTTCACCGTCCGTCTGTGTTGTAACTGATGGGGGTGGGAGCCTTTGTCTGCCTTGCCCACAGCTACATCCCCAACACCTGGTTCATAGCAGGTGCTCAGTGAATCAGGTGCAGGTGCACGGAGATAAACCAGAGGCTTGTCACAGGAGGGACTATTCCCGTAATTTTCAGGCTTGTCACAGGAGGGACTATTCCCGTAATTTTCGGCATCATTTCAGTTCTCTGTTCTGAGTGCGTGTTACCTTTACGACTTAAAAGGCACTGTTAGAAATCTGGTTTTAAAAGCTAGGTGGGGCCAGGCCTAGGTCAGTGGGATGGGCATAAAAATTACCCAGGGAGCTTCTCAAAAGACACATTTGCCCAGGAGGTACACCAGGAAGTTCGAATCCGATTCACGAGGGCAGGGGAAAGCCAGGGAACCCATGTCTCTGTGAGAGCTCAGGAGCACGGGGAGGTCGGGAGCTGACAGGCGGTCAGGGAGCGCTGCCCAAGACGGGGGCGGAGAGGCAGGAGCAGGCTGAGCCGATTCCCAGGCCCTGCTTCACAGAGGCTCCGACTCAGTGGAATGAAGGAGCCCAGGCACCTGCATTTTTAATACACCTCCCCAGGTGCCCGTGACAGACACGGGGGTTTGGGTGGCACTGGCTGAGTCTGATCTTCTGGTTTCAATGTGCACAGTGGCCTTTCACCACAAAAAATCAAGCAAGTCACACTAGGAAAACTGGAAGTCACACATTCCAACAGCACCCACTGCTCCTACTTCAGTGTGTCCCTTTCAGGGGTTTTCTGAGACGCTGGGAAGGTACAGCTTCCATCGCGGGTTGTGCGTTATTCGGAGTGTCACCTTTCCCCGGCTCTGCAGAAGCTGGAAAAGAGGGTGTGGCCCGTGTACCTCACCATTTCCCCATTTTGGGGACACTTAGGTTGTTTCCAGTGTTCTCACGCCCCCCCCCCCCCGCCTGGTACTTAGGTTGCTTTCTTGAACTCCGTTTTCAGCGTGGGGCCCTGGGGCCCCAGGGGCATCATGTTCGGGAGGCTCTCCTGCTGAGTTTGCTACATGTTTCATCAAAGGGTTTGCACCAAGTAACTGCCCCCAAACAATGCCAATGGCAACAGGTTCAAGCCTTATCAGAGGGCGGCCCCATCACCACACAGAGGACCACCCCAGGCTCAGAGAGCGACACGTTCAAGGCTGCTGCTCATTGAGAGTTGACTTCATGCTGGACGCTGTCCTGAGTGCTCTATCAGCAGGACCTCACATGACCCTCACCGCCGCCCTGTGAGCTGGGGCCGGTGCCCACGTACCGGCACGCACTGAGCACGCACTACCATCATCAGCTGTGTTTGATTTCCCTACAAGAATGATCTGTACAACCACATCACGGAGAAAATTCCGTGTTCCAGAAAGCTGGGCCGAATCTCTCCGGGGGCCCAGGAATGGCCCAGGGGGGTGCCCACACCCCCAAGCAGAGACAAGAGGGATCTCATCAGTCCACACCCTGTGGCAGAGCCGTTCCTGGCAAAGAGGCCAGCCTTGGTCCCTGGGTTACCGGGTGAAACTGCCTGCTGGAGAGTGTCCCAGCCCCGGGCACAGGGCCCTGGGCCAAGCCCCCGGGGATACGACAGAGGACTACGACTAAATGAAGCTGTGAGTCTGCAGACGCATCAGCGAGCGAGGCGGTGGCAGAAGAGGAACGGCACCTCAGTGCCCCAAGCATCGCCCTGGCCACCAGCCACGAGACACAGATGCAGAGCCCTGCAGTCAGCTCCAAACAAACCCCCAGTTCTCCTTTTCCCTTTGTGGGGCTTCCCACCACGCTGCGCTGAAAGGAAGTCGGCAACCCAGCAACACGGATCCTTCCGTGTCCGCAGAAGAAAGAGGAAGAGGCAGCTGGGCTAGGGCTTCTCTGTCCACTGCCGTCCAGCCATGGAGGCCACGGGGCAGCGTGCCAAGGCAGGAGAGGAAGTTGGAGAGATCAAACAAGCTGACTCAGCGACCGTGTGTCCTCGGGCAAGTCACTGCCTTCACTGGCCTCCGTTTTACTCCTCTGTCAAATGGGCAGAACAGGACCTACCTCAAGGGCGACTACAAAGATTTAAGTCAGAGAAGACCTGCCAAGTGCTTGCTGGCACAGGGCACAGCACGCAGCACATGCTCCAAAAGGTCCCTAATGATCATTAGTTCTAGCTTCTCGCCCGGGCATCTGGCTACCAAGTCCGATCAAAGCCTCTTCTGGTGGAGCTGAGGCCCCGCCCACTAGCCTCCAAGTGCCCACAGTAATCCTTTCCCTGACCACCACTAACCACGGAAAGCAACCAGCAACCTGCCAGGCACAGAGAGGCACAGTAACTTTCTGGCGACAGAATCTTTGTCTCTTCATTCAGCAAGTGTTTGCTGAGGAGGTGACACATGGACTGAGCCCTGCATGAAGTTAGGGAGTGAGCCATGAGGACCACCTGGCTGTGCGTGGAGACTGGACTGTCGTTTGGGAGGCAGGGGGCAGACGAAGAGAGCCCAGGACAGAGGCTCCTGCCATCGTCCCAGTGGGAGATGACAGTGGACTTGACCAGGGTGATGGTGTGGCGGTGGGAGAAACGGTCAGATTCTGGATGTCTTGTGAAGGCAGAGTCCACAGGGTGTGCAGATGGAAGGGGCACGGGGGATGAAAGAGGCAGGAGTGGAGGCGGACTCCCTGGCTGGAGACGCTGGCAGGACAGGGGTCACTTTTACTGAGACAGGAAAGACTGCGGTTTGGGAGGGAGGGAACAAGAGTTCAGTTTGGGACATTTTAAGTCTGCCTTCATGCAAGCCAGTCTGGCATGGAAGGCAGATCATGAGGAAATCATTGCACAATGTGGATTCAACTGCAGTGGTGCTGAGTGCTAGGAAGCAGGATGGGTAAGGTGACCCAGGAGGGGGCGTTCCGGGAAGGCTGCCTGTAGGAGGCACATTGCAGTGGAGGCCGGAAGGCTGATGAGCCCGAGAAGAGCAAGGGAGTTGCAGAAGCAGCTGCCTCTGAGTGTTCTCTGCCGTCCTCACCACTTCACCTCTCACTTCACACCCAGAGGGACAGAGTCCCAGAATGAAGGCCGTGTGGTCTCTGAGGTTGAGCGCTGGGGTCAGAGAGAGTAAGGGGCAAATCCCAGACCCTCCTCTTTCTTATTGTGTGGCCCTGAGCTGGTGATGTTACCTATGCCTCAGTTTCCTTATCTATAAAAGGGGGTGACTGTGCCAACTTTTGGGGGGCTAAAACTCTGGAAACCCAGATGGAGATGCCACCTCCCACCCCAAACGTGGTGTGCCTGCCCCGAGCCTCAGTAAAAGCTGCTTTGTCTGGGAGGCTGGACAGGACGGGCAGGGAGTGGCTGGACCCACCGGGCTGAAACCACAGGCCAGGAGCACGGCTCCAGGACAGCCTCCTGCCCCCACTGCCCAGGCAGGCCATCCCTGCTGGGATTTTCCATCAGTCCCAACAGGAACGCTCTGAAAACGCACAGCCTCCCAGTCGGCTGCAGGGCAGGGGTATTTTTCCACAGTGATGCTGAATTTAGTGTTAAAAGGCTGTGCAGGGCAGCAGGGGCCACTGCCCTTTGAGAAAGAGGAGAGGGGACTGGTCAGCAGGCAACAAGAACCCAATTTTTCCCCAGCTTTGGGGAAACAGGGCGCCTGCAGGCCGACTCTTCTACAAGCCAGTCCCTCGAGCTCAGACGCTTCTACCGCCTGGGACACACCACTTCTGCATCCTTGATAACGCTATGAAGTCACTCGCTCACTCACTCAGCAAGGAACTGATGTAGCACCTAGTCAGAGCCAGGCAGTGCTCCCGTCCTGGCGGGAACGGTGAATGAAGGAGACAAAGCCCCCACCTGCACAGAGCTGCAGGGTGAGGCACAGGTGGTAAACCACACACCGGAGGAATGTTATAAAAAAAAACAAGCACAAAAAGGAGACATAAGGTGGGGAAATGCGGACTAGTTTAAATGTGGCGGCCAGGGGATGGCCTCTCTGCAAAGGGGACATCCAGCAGAGACACAGAGGAAATGAGGGAGTGAGCCACAGGGTACCAGGGGAGAGCACGGCCCAGCAAGTGCAAAGGCCCTGAGGCAGGGGCCTGCTTGGTGTGCCTAAGGAACAGCAGGTGGCTGGAGCAGAGCAAACAGGTAAGAAGGACTAAGCAAGGTGACTCAGGTGGGGAGGGAGAGGGGAGGGGGTCAGAAAGGTACCTGAGAACCAGATCGCACAGGCTAAAGAGACAGGATTCTCTCTGAGCACGGTGGGCAAGGCCCTGAGGAAGGACCCTCAGCAGCTCTGATGGCAGGGGAAGGATCCCAGTCCTCAGGGCATCCCTGTTGGAGGGTGCACGTGCCCCATTTTCCCCAGGGCAGTGGAGAGGACGCCTCCCCACCCACCACTGGACCTTCCCCTCACCTTCCTGAGCCTCATTTGTCCGCCTCCGTAAAATGGCAACACGAGCCCTGCCAAGCCCCCGTGGGAGTCCACTGAGGAGCACCCTGAGATACGGAGGCCGGAGGCTAGGATCCCAGACCCCCGCGGGGGGGCTGCTCTGACCTCCCCACCCCCGAGAACAAACCTCCCAGGTTCCAGTGTCCACTGGGCCCCCTGACACAGTCCCAAACAGGCTCTCTGAGAGCCAAGGTGTCCAAGGAGGCAGTGCCTGGCAACCAGATGCCTGCCTAGCAACGGTGGGGTGGGATGGCAGCCGGACTCCATGGCAACCGTCAGCTGGGCCAGGACACCAAGCACTACTTCAGAGGGGGAGTCAATGGTGATGGAGAGGGGAGTGAGGCCAGGCTCCTCTGTAAAGCAGAGTGACTCACAAACTCTCAGAAAACGCAGCCGGCACCACTTAGGGGACTGAGGACCCCAGCTCCAAGCCCCTGCCCGGCACTGGGTCCCTGAGCAGTTCACTTTGCTTCTCTGCACGCCCCGTCTCCTCTCAGGAAGGGAGACCAACGCTTACCACGTAGAGACACATGAGAATTCAACAGTAAGACAAAGAACAGCAAGCACTTACGGGGAGCACTGATTTCGTGTCAGGCTCTGCGCTACATATTTTATGGACCATTATCCCACTTAACTCTCCTGAGGTAAGTGGTATGATTGATTCACCCCATTTCATAGGCAAGGAAACTGAGGCACTGAGAGGTGAGCATCACAGGCAGCGAGGGGCCGACCTCCAGGCCAGGCCTCTGAACCACACCATCACCCTGTCTCTGGGGTGTAAAGGGCCTTGGGGTGCTTGTCTCGCCCATCAGCCCAATCGGCCAGTATTGCCATGGTATTAATAATAATGGCAATGAAAGTGGTTAAGTTCATCAAGCGTGTTTTGTGGGCCAGGCACTGTGCTAAGCCCTCCGCCGCACTGGCTCACTTAACCCTCGCACCTTTGTGAGACGGCCACTATGAACAGCCCTTTCCACAGAGGGGCAAACTGAGGCCCACCCGAGAGGCGCGAGGACGCTGTGGTGCAGCTGAGCACCAACGCAGGCCCGCGGACACCGAAACCCCCACTCACACCGCACACTTAGTGAGTGTTTGCTCAGCGCGACCTGGGTCGGACCACAGAAAGGGTTCCGAGCCCCCAAGTCTCTGAATCTCCAGGCTCCAGCCTGAGGCCCAGGGTGCCCCTCGCCCAGCCACACCCCACCATTCTCCTGAGGGTGTGACAGCTTCCTCTGGAATCCCCACCCCAGGCTGCCACACAGTGTCCCTCGGGTTGGCCACTAGGCTGGACATTCGTCCCACCTACCACCACCACCTGGAATTACCCTCAGACAGATCCTACTAGCAAACAAGTGACTCCTTAAGGCCACATCACAATATCTGAGGACACACTTAGCATAGAGCGGGTGTGGAGGTAAGAATCTTGGAGGCTGACAGGGGCTCTGTCCTCGGTCTCCAGGCAGCCAGGCTGACACAGAACGGACTCTGATAAAACGACCGGAGGCCCCAGGATCACAGCAAAGCCAAGCTGCCCGGCCTGGAACCAGCAGCTGCAGCTCTGAGACGTAGCTTCCACATCTGTGAACGGGGCCCCGAGGGCAGAGCACCGTGGCGGCAAAGAGCGTGGAGAGACCGTGGACGGAGGGGCGAGAACGGCGCCCAACCCACAGCCCTGACTGCACCTGTTACGGCTCCTCTATCGTCACTGTCATCGTCGTCATCACTGTCATCACCACCACCGTCCTCGGGATTGTTAGTGCCTTAGGTTCCTCGGCCAGAGGTGCCCCAGGTGTCTACACCAGGGGCTGCAAGCACCAAAGCCCACCAAAGCCATGCAGGCAGCATGGATGAGTGGGGCCAGCCAGGGGCAGCACAACAGGGAGGGGCAGGGACTGCGGCAAACCGGAGGGCAAATGCTCGTCACCCCAAGCAACCGCTGCTCTGCTCCGGTCACTGTCACCAGGCAGAAAAGCGGCCGGGTCTCCCTGTTTTCCAAGAGAAACTAAAAGTCCAGATTTTTGTGGCAATTTTCCTAATATTTAAAACCCTGTGCTAGCTAATTCCGAAATGTGTGTGAAAAGCAAAGAAAGTAGAATAGCAAACATGATTTTGAGAAAGAGCAGTATTAGAGGGTTCACACCTGGTTCATTCAAGAATTACTCTGAAGCTTCAGGAATTCAGACAGGGCAGTGTGGTACCGGCCGAGGGCCAGACCCCTAGACCAAAGGGAGGGGATGAGTCCAAAAACAGACCCCCACGAATGTGGCTGTTTGACTCAGGACGACAGCACAAGGGCCATTCAGCTGTTAAAGGGAAGACATTTCGACAGATGGTGCGGCAGCCACTGGCCTCCTGGGCAAACCAGCAAGCCTCGGCCTCAACAACAAAGCTCACACAAAAGTGGGCTCCAACCGGATCACAGCTCTAACCGGATCACAGCTCTAACCGGATCACAGCTCCAACTGGATCACAGCTCTAACCGCAAACCTTTTAGAAGAAAACACAGGAGAAAATCGTTGCGGCCTCAGGTTAAGCGAAAAGTTCTTAGACATGACATTGAAAGCTGTGGACGGCCATACCACCCTGAACGTGCCCAATCTCGTCTGAAGGCCAGATCCGTAAGAGAAAATAAGCAATCAATCAAAATGTAAAACTTCTGCTCTGCACAAGACACTGCTGAGAGAACGAAAAGGCCAGCTACAGAATGGGAACAAATATTTGCAAATGACATGCCGGACAAGGGATCTGCATCCAAAATACAACTCTGAAGTCAACAGTGTGAAGACAAACCACCCAATAGAAAAATGGGTACAAACCTGAACATACACTTTACCAAAGAGGATGTAAGGACGATAAATATGCGCATGAAAAGACACTCAACATCATTAGCCAGGAGGGAAGGGTAAAGTGAAAATACAATGAGACAGCACTGTACTTCTATGAGAATGGCTTCAGAAAAAAAACCTGACAATAGCAAGTGCAGACGAGGATGTGAAACCACTAGCTCTCGGAGACGGCCCGTGGGGGCCGCTGGGAATGGGAAATGGTACAGCAGCTTTGGGAAACAATTTGGCAATTTCTCAGAATGTTAAACATCCACTTAACATACGGCCCCATTCCTGGGCGTTTACACTAGGCAAATGAAAGCTTATGTTCACACAAAAAAAAACCATACACAAGTGTTTGCAGCAGGGAAACCTGGAAACAAAACACCGGGACACTACGCAGCAATGAAAAGGAACAAACTACCACGGGGCCGCATCGATGGATCTCAAAGGCCGTACGTGGGGTGAAGAAGCCAGCCTCGACAGGCTGTGGGCTGTGTGATTCCATTTCTGGGGGACACCTTCGTTCTGGGAAAGGAAAAGCCACAGGGACAGAAACCAGACGAGTGTCTGTCGGGGGTTACAGGTGCAGGAGGCTGAGACCTCTCAGTGGCTGCACAGGAGAGTTTTTGGGGTGATGGAACTGTTCTCTATCCAGATGGCTGTGTAGGAACGTGGCCGACACGCGGAAGAATTACAACTACATCAGAGTCTGTGCATTTTACACATATTAACGCTTACTGTTCACGGAAACGCCATCGGCGGGTACTATCATCATCCACATTTTACAGAGGAGAAAACTGACGCCCAGCGAGTGTCCGTGACTTACCACTTACACACGGTGGTGAGCCCACACTATACAAAGGTCAAGGGGGCGAGGGTCAGGAAACCTGGGCTCTGGGGCCACCTGTGCCTCCATCTGGCCACCCCATCACTGCCCAGCACCTCCCCTCTGAGCCTCGGTACCCTCGTAGGCCACTCAGCCAACTATCAGCAAAGAAAAAAGGAAGGCTCAGGCCATGTGTCCATTTCTAGATCCTAATCAAGTGGTAAGAAGGCCCCTCAACATGTTCAAAGAGTATGTCAGTGATGATCTGACTTCCAAAAACGGCAGGTCAAGGAAGGCCTTCGGACAAGGTAAAGTCTGAGCAGGAAACGGAGAGAGTGACGGGCACAAGCCATTGAGAGGTCAGAGGACAGGGCTTTCCAGGCAGAGGGGACACAGCAGAGGCAAGCGACTAGAGGTAGGGCCATGCTCAGAGGGTCCGTGCAGCAGTGAGATCGACAAAGGGCGTTGGCTTCTACTCCGATGTGATGGGGAACCCCAGGAGGGGCAGCAGCAGGGAAGGGTAGGGAGCAGACAGGCATCCTGGTCTGACTCCGGTTTTACCTAGATCCTTCCAGCTGCTGTGGAAGGAGTGGAGTGAAGGCAGTGTTGCTGGGTCCACTGTGAAAGCCCAAGCAAAAGACAAGAGGGATTCAAACCAGCGCGGTGGGGAAAGCATGGTCTCTGGAGCCAGGTGGCATGGGTTCAGATCTCAGATCTGCCACTTACTCGCTGTGTGACCTTGGGCAAGGGGCTTACCCTCTCTGAACTTCAGTGAAGTGCCGATGAAAAGAATACATGCCTGTCAGGGTTTTAAGAAGATTAATGGAGACATTATTATAAAGTACACGAAAGAGATAATGCCATATTGGCGTGTAGAGAGCGCACTGAACGGTTAGCTAAGGCGATGGCAGAGAAGTAGGCAAGAATCAGATGATTTGAAGGTTGACCGATGGGATATGCCACTGGACTGGATGCCTGGGTGGCTGAAGGAGAGGATCGAGACTAACTCCCGAGTTGGCCCGAAGAGCCAGAAGGATGGAGCTGACGTTAGCCGGGAAGGGAAATCAAGAAGAGACGTGAGGTCACTGGGAAGAAAAGAGGTCCCCGGGCAGAGCCTGGCACACCCCAACAGTCAGGGCTCAGAAGGAGCAGGAGAGTCAGCAAAGGAGACCACACGGCGGCACAGAGGAAAACAGGAGCCCACAGCATCCTGTCGCTGCCCCTTAATTATCCCTGCTCGTTCCAGAAGTAAGACTGGTCCCCTCCACTACGGTCACACCTGGTCCTCGCCAGCTTCAGAACTTGTCCAACCCTGTGCTTATCGCATTTTGACAAGAAAAAAATGTTTCGGCCCTCGGCGCTTCATCGTTCGGTACTCGCCGATGTCGGCACTCATCGTGAGTTCCAGAAGAAATTAACGGCGAGCACCGAGGTACCCCTGTACTCTTCAACTTCTCCAGAACACAAGCACATCCTCCAGGGCTCCTCTGTGTCCACTGCACCACCCGTTACCCAAGTCCCTCCAGGGAGAAACACCAGCACATCTTCAAACTACCCCAACCGTGCTGACTGCCTTCTAAATTCACTCCGCGAACAGCTCGCCCTGCGTAACATTCGTGTCGTCACGGTTCCCGCTCTCCTGAATGTGCCACGGTCCGGACACGGGGCGAAATGAAAGCAGAGCAGTTGCAAAGCGAAACTGCAAGCCTTGCAAAAGATGCTGGGTGCTACGACACCGAGGAGAGCGATGCTGGGAAACAAAGCTGCAAACACACGGAGACCTGGTGGGCAGACCAGGTCACGTCGCAAGAGAGAACGGCCAGGGAAGGAAACAAGACAGGAAGGTGTCAGTGGAGGCGGTCCGCCAATCACAGACAGGCATGCGTGAGAACCAAAATGGGCAGAATGTCCCTGTCATACTCTTTATCATCACACCCTAAAGGGCCACCTGACGTGAGTGACATCAGATCGTGCAATCACTGAATTTTATCAGAAAAACGATGCATCTCCAGTGGAGAAAAATCAACACTTGATTCCCTCTTTGCTGAGTCTTAGAATTCACGCCAAGTTGCCACTGTATCCTAAATACTATCGCCTAATACATGAAAGGATGAAATTCAACTTATTTCGAGGATTCTGGTTTTCTCTCCTGGGTGAAGCCCTCACCAAACCCCTCCCCCACACACTCCCAACGTTGCTGTGGCAGGGCCATTTCCAGTGCATTCTCCACGCAGGCCTTTCTCGGTGCCAATCATTCAGTGACGGGAGGGCCAACCCAGGTCTGCAGGAGAATCTGCTGGGCTCTCTTGGACCTAAAGGCCTTCCCCTTTTTCCTCGAGAAACCTCTTCATGGGGATCAAGAAGCTGATTTGCGCCCAGGAACCAGAAATCCACAAGCAGAGAAACCCAAGTGGACTGTCGGGCGTGAAGCCTTGAGTGAGAAGCACTGTATTCTCCCCTGATGCCATCTGACCCCAGAGCAGCCCCCTCCTGCCCTGCTGGCCCAGAGGGAAGCAGCCATCAGCTCCCCAGCCTGTCACCAGTGGGCCCCGACTTGTGAAATCTCGTAA
Source organism: Macrotus californicus (assembly GCA_007922815.1). Taxonomy (NCBI): domain Eukaryota; kingdom Metazoa; phylum Chordata; class Mammalia; order Chiroptera; family Phyllostomidae; genus Macrotus; species Macrotus californicus. Next base: position 202,792 of record VMDR010000223.1, on the reverse strand, counting down.
CAGTGTTGACTTTAAATGAGATATAAGTTACATAATAAAGTTGAGTTGGTCTGCCTATGAGAATCCTGCCAGGGTGGGGGAGTGTGTCCTCTAACAAGCAGGCAACAGGCTGCCCGGCCCCCACCAGTAATAGGTGAGGGCCGACAGCAGGCCAGAGAGCACTGCTAGGACTCATTCATAAAAAATGCTTAGGACGCTAAGGGCTGTCGGTGCCCTGTGCTGTCCACCCTGCCCAAAGAAACTGGCTTCAGGGCTCCTCCCTGGGCAGCGGTGAGGCTTAGCTCCAGCCACTGTGGCGGCCAGCACTCCCAAAACCCCTTCCAGGGGCCAGGCCCCGGGATGGCAGGGCTGTGCAGGCCAGTTTCTAGCTCAGGAACCACTGCTGACACACAAACTCGGGGCTCCTCCTCTGACCCTGCGGACGTGGCCCTCACCTTCTCACAGGTCACAAAACTCATCGCAATGGGTCAGCCTCTCTGGGTCTTTAGGGCCAACCTTCAAGATTGTAGCCTCCTGGCTGCTCAGGCCCCTGCCAGTAGGGCCAGCACAGATATAGGCCACAAGTATCTATGAGCCCCTACCATGGGCAAGGCAATGGAGATGCAGGAACAAGAGAAACCTAGAGCTTACTTCTAGTAAAGGGAGACAGAGTATCCGCAAGCAAACAAATACATACAACAGGGGGAGGGGTAAAGCCGTGGGGACAGGGTGGGGTTCTTCCAGACATGATAACCAGGGAAGACCCCTCTGAGAAGGGTATTTGAGGGGAAGAGGCCTCACAGGGGCGGACCGGGGAACGGTGTCCCACAGGGGGAAGAGGGGTGAGGTGGGGCTGTGCTGGGTGTCAGGGGAGCGGCAAGGGGCGGGGCCCATGTGGCTCTAAAGGAAGGGGGAGGCTGGAGGAGACTGAACTCAGACTCGGCAGACACGGGGCTCTAGGTGTGTTCGAAGTTCCCTGGAAAAGGGGCCTTGTGCCTCACTGAAGGTGGGAGGACAAGTGGTAAGACCTTTGAGGACAAATGAGTGTCCTCAGAGGAAGCAAACCAATCCGCTCCTGGATTCCCCCTGCGGAGACGTGAGGCCCTGTGGCCCAGTGCCTGCCACGCAGAGGAAGCAGAGCTATAGGAGGGGCAGAGTGGTGAAGGGCAGGGCAGGGAAGGGCAGGGCAGGGAAGGGCAGGGATTCTGAAGGGAGGGGACAGGAGGGGCTAAGGGAGAAGAGAGGGGGGTAGGGAGAGCAGACAGAGAAAGGAGAAGAGGCAGGAAAGGGAAACAGGAAAGGAAAGAGAAATAGGGGAGGGTGGAAAGAGGAAGGAGAGGGGGGAGAAGAGGAAGGGGGGGAGAAAGAGAGGACGGATAGTGGGGGAGGGGAAGAATAGAAAGGGCAAGAGGTCACTGGGGGGGTCAAGCATCATGGCCGATGACCCATGACCCTCCCAGCCCCCACTCCCCACCCTACACTCTGAGAAGCTCCCTTGACCACAGCATGCTGATGACCCTCCAGGGATTCATTCCCCAGGCCTCACTGGTGGCCAACCATTCCCCACACCCTCCTTGGCCACTATGGTGGCCGAGTGACAGGTCCCTCCCGCCCCTCATCAGCCCCAGGCCCTTCCAGAAGACAGGTGGGGGAAATTCTTAACCCTGGAGACAGACACCTGGGTCTGCTTGCCCAGACCGCAGGACCACATGTCACCCTGAATATGCCCATCTCAGAACCAAGAAAAAGTCAATTCCAACTGGCCACTGAGTTCTGTCAAAAGGCATCATAAAGGTCCTTTATTGAAAAAAAGAGAAAAAAAAGGCTGAATCCCAAATATTACACATAACAAGTGTCTGTAGGAGCATCAGACGCCCAGATGTCCACTGGCCGCAGAGAGCCCCGGCCAACCAGGACCCACAATCGAACGTTTCAAAGGCCTGAGCACTTTCTGCCTCACTGGCTCTTTCTGCTGCTCACAACATTATAAATTTACATAAAAGCAAAAAGAGAAAGAGAAAGAAAACTCTTGCAAAAAAAAAAGAAAAACCCATTTCTGCAAGGAATTTCATAAGCAGATCTGGAGGGTAGGGGAAAGACTAAAGAAACCCCTAAAGAAGTCTGGTTGCAAAATGTTTAAAAACCAAAAAAAAAAAAAAAAAAACTTTTCATGTAGAAACACCCACTGGTAGAGCTTTTAAAGTCTAATTTTGAAAAATGATCAAAACACTTTTCTTTTTCACATATCCCAAATTACAAGTGGCCACCAGATGCTGGGGTCTGGAATTACAACTGTGGTTTGTTTTATTTTCTTTTTCTTTCTTTTTTTTCTTTTAAGAAACCTAAAAATTAGGGAAGTTGCAAATACCCAGGGAAAGACCAATGAGGAAACGGCCGATGTGGTGACTAAACTTCATTTGCGCCCGGACCGCCGGAGGCTTCGCCATGAAAGCATCCAGCCACTAAACATCTGATGCTGGAGTGAGGGACCACAGCGGGCAAGCCCAAATGGAACTTGTCATTCACTTGATATACTGAAAAGGCCCGTGGGGAGCGTTCTGTAAGCCGAGAACATTTCACGGGTAAGAAGGCATCCACCATGGAACCCCATTTTCCACCACGGAGGGACAGGCAGGCAGTGTCTCTAGCCTCTGTGCAGGATGGAGGGCACATGTCTGGGGAGATGACGTAACCTGGTGAAGTGAATTCATCCGCGAATGAGTCATAAAAGCAGCTTTCAAATGCCCTTCAGAAACCTCAGTTGCAGAACACAGGACTTAGACCCAAGGGCCTGCCCCAAACAGGAATCTCCCCGCTAATTAAGTAAGCTCAGCGCCCCCACTTCAATGACAGACTTCTAGCCTTTTCCCACCAGCTGCTATTTCCCTGTTTTTAAAGTAAAGCACCCCAATGCTGCTTGAAGGGCACTCTCCACCCTCCACTTAAGCCATAGAGGGCACAAGAATGAAGCCAATGGGAAGAGCAGTAGAACTAAGAGGTGGACATTGAGCCCCTTGATCAAACTATACCTGAAGCTGATGCCCTAGCTTCATGAGCACACTTCCTCTCTTGTTTAAGTCAGTTTGGTTTGGGTTTTCAGCCACCTACACAGAAGCTACCATTTAAGGATTTAATAAAACCCTGACTTTAGTAACCTGGAAATCCAGTATGTCCACCCCTTCCAAATAACCACCAATTTCAGAATGAAACCAGTCCTTCATGTGGATGAAGGCAAATTACAGCATTCAGAATCCCCCATCCTCACAATGAAATCCAGCATCGGCTTCCTCAAAGTCTCCATCCACCTTCATTGCCAGGACAACCTGCTGAGCCTAGTCCTCAGACCTGGATCCTAGTCCTCACCATGAGCTTTTCTGAGGGAGGCTGGGGGTGGGGGGAGGAAGGGAAGGGAAGGGAAGGGGAGAGGAAGAAGAGGAAGAGGGAGAGGAGAAGGATAGCATCAACAGTAGACCCTTCCTGCGTGCCAGGATGGGCCAGCAGGTCCTGCTCTGAGCACTTCCATGAGGCATCGCATTTAATGGTCACCACACCCGCAGAGGTAGGTGCCGATATTATCCTCACGCTACAGGTAAGAAAGCTGAGCTGCAGCAGGAGCATCACTGGCCCAGGGTCTCGAAGCCTGTCTGTGGCAGGGCCAAGCTGTCAGCCAGCCCCCAAAATGCTGACCTGCCCCTGCCATGTGCCAGCAATCACCCACATTGTCCCTTTTGCAGACACATGCCTAGATCAAGCTCTTCAGCCTGCAATAACCTGGGGCTCCTCAGCTCCTTCACATTGTCCTCATCAGTTTACTCTCCTCTGCTGTCCAGGCAAGTGGCCTCAGCCTCTGAGTTATGAAGCAGCTTGTGCCCCTGCTCTGCTCCAGCAGGTCCAGTGGCTTCCGTCCCATTGAGAATAAAGTTCCCACCTCGGGTCTGAGCTCCAGCCACTCACCTTGCAAGCTGCTCCAGCCACACCAGCTTCCACCATATACCGGCACGGCTTCCTACCCAGGGCCTTTCACGCACTGTGCCCTTGGCCTGGAATGCTTCCCCCAGAAGCTGGCATGGCCCCACTGCCAGCAAACCTGACTGGCTCTGGGAAGCCATCTCTGCTCAGCCCAACTGAGAAAAGCAACTCACTCCTACCCCTACACTCCTTATCCCCGCCCGCCTTCGTTTTCTCCCTGGCATTTGGCACCAACTGGTACTCCATGTATTTATTTACTTGTTTATTTGTTCACTGTCTGCTCCCCTGAAGTCTCCAACTCAGATGCTCAGGCCAAAACCCCGGAGTGTCCTCAGGGCAGCAGTAAGTGAGAAGAGGGAGGCAGCCAGAGGGGCTCACCCTCAGGGTCCCGCCAGTGCAGGGTCAGCCCCTGAGATGGGCCCCTCCCTCGCCGCACTCTCACCCCCTGAGATTCCTGTCTCTCCCCCGACAGCCAACCACCAGGAGATGCTGTCGTCTCCGCCTTCTAAATATCTCTTCTCCGTCACCTGCCTGGTCAAGGCCACCAGCATCTGACACCAGACCACTGCAGTGCCTCCTCCTCTGTATGCCTGCCGCCCCTCCCGCCCTGATGCACGCCACAACAAAGGGGTCACTCAGAAGTAAAATCCACTCATTCCTCCCCTGCTCTCAACCCTCCAGCGGCTGACAGGCCTAGAAAAAAAGTCCCAATTCCTTTCCTCGTCAGGAAAGAGCTGGCCCCAGCCTGCTCCCTACTCACTTACTGCTCCTCCCACCAGCCTCACGCCTCAGGACCTTCGCACTTGCTATTCCTTCAATTCTCTCCACAAATTCTTCTTCCTGTCTCTCGGCAACACCACCACCTGCTTGCTAGGCCTTCCCTGGCTGACCTGGCTGGCGGAGTCCATCCAGACCCACCCCTGATGCCATCACCTGTTGGAAGGGACCTATGCCTCGTTCCTTCAGTCTCCGTCTGTCTCCCACCCACCCCAAGCACCCCTGAATGTGAGGCCTCCGGGGGCAGGAGCGACTCTCCTCATCTACCTCATATGCCCAGCACCTGCCCACAACAGGAACTCAAAAACTATGTGACAAATCCCAAAACAAGATCCTGTGTTGGCTTCGGCTCAAATGTCACCTCTCCCTGACTCTCCAGCCAGGGGTGACCTCTGGTGACCTCCCAGAGCTCACGGACACGGAGCTCCTGGCACAGCAGGGGGCACTTTCTTGGTTGTCCAGCTGTTACGCTCTTGTCTGACCTTCCCTGTGACAGTAAAAGCTACTGGTGGGAAACCGGCATCCAGAACAGCCCGGCTACCCTGGGCCTGGCGTGAAGACGTGGGCTCACGTTTGCCTTGTGCCGGGTTTCCCTGGGCCGGGCCGGCCCGGCGATGCAGGGAGAGGAGACAGCAGGGCTGCACTTGCGATCATTGTTACTTTGATTATCGATGACTATGGTCACCACATCAAACCCATGATTCAGAAACATCACTGCTTGAGATAAGAGTGAAGTTTTAAAAAGGGGGGAGGGTCAGATTAAGTACAAAAATTATGTGGGTGATGTGGCAGCAGGTACATGAATATGACAAAGATCACGAGACCAATAACAGAATGAGTAAATTTTAGGAAATACTGGGTGGATGGATGGACGGATGGATGGACAGATGGACGGATGAAGGGATGGATGTGTGGAGAGGTAGATGGATGGGTGATGGATGGATGGCTGGATGGGTGGGTGGATGGGTAGATGAACAGGAGGGAAGGAAGAAGTAAAAGAATGAAGTGGAGGGGATAAGAGACAAAAAAAACAGGCATTAGCACATAGTAGGTGCTCAGTAAACATGCTGAATTAACCCATCCACAAAGGAAGCAGCTCAGTGCTGTGGTGAAGAGCCCAGGGCCCGGAACCACACTGCTGGTTCACCTCCTGGCTCAGCCTCTGCTTGCTCTGGGGCCCTGAGCATGTGGCATAACCTCCCTGTGCCTCAGTTTCTTCCTTTGTAAAACAGGACACTAAGAATACCCTCGTCAAGGCTAATGAAGGAATAAGTGAGTTACTGTATGTAGAATGCTCAGAACATAGCTTGGTTCATCCTAAAGGCTTGATAAACATCAACTAATAATAGGATGAATAAATTATTGAACCCATCCTAGGACTGAGACAGGAAAAAAGACCCAAAATCGAACCATCCACTCTTTCAGAAGCAACCTGAAGCTCCACTGGCCTTCCCAGAAAGTTTTCCAGGAATGGAAGGAAGAAGAAAGGGGAACCAGGGGCCCCATTCCTTATAGGCTCAAAGGAGAAAGGAGGGAGGGGGCTGCACGGTAATTAAGGTTAACAGGGAAAAAAAGAACTTTAACGTGAGTGGGGAAACAGATAAATTCAGTAGCCAGGCTGCCTTCCCAGAGAGCTAAATTCTGTTGTGCTAATTCTGCAAGCTTCAGCTTTTCTTAGCCTCCAAGGGGCTCTTGCTTAAATGAGTGCCTGCAATATGCCGAGAAGAAGAAAGGGAAGGTAGAGAAAGTCAGAGAAAGGCTGGGCATGCCCCCAAGGAAGCGAGGTCTGCTCCATCCAACCCAGGCCTGAACACCAAACGGGTGAACATCGGATCCCGGGCCTTTCCTCAAGGCCCAGGCCAGCAACTGTGGGTCACACCCAAGTCCACAGGCCAACCCTCAGTGCACCCAAGATCTTCTCTGCCCCACCCCAACCTCCCGAGCAGCACGGTTCTCAGTTCCTCAGTCTACACGCCACCCGTGCCCACCTGTGAGCACCTGCCCCCATCAGCTCCCACCCTCCCAGCCCACTGAAACATTTCTGGCTGCTCAGGTAGCTGGGGTTCCCTGCCTGGAAACCCCAACATGTACTTATTTCTGGGGATGCTTGAGAGAGAGAGAGCATGATGTCTATTCTCTATGAATGCAGGGTGCCATGCACGCAGAAAACAGCACCCCGGCTGGCCGGCCCAGGACCGTGCGGACTCCTGTGTGCGCCCACGCTAGCAGCACTCCCGGCGGTGAACATGGAGATCTGCACACGGAAATCAGGAGTCCCCCTCGCGCCGTGATCTGCCAGATGGCAGAGCTCTGGCAGTCACTGCGTGTGTCTGCACGTCCGTGCGCTTGTGTCTGTGCAGTGATGACAACAGCTGACGGTATTGAGCGCTGTGCCAGGCACTGTCCTAGGTGCCACATCAACCGCATGGCAGAGGTATTATTATTATTACCCTGCTTGACAGGTGGGAAACTGAGGCACAGGGGTCGAGTCACTTGCCCCAAGGTGACACTGCTGGTGAGTGGCGGCGGTGCGGCTCAAACCCATGTGGTCCAGCCTCCAGGCCAGCATCCAACGTCATTGTTTTAGGCTGCTAGGCCGCTAGGCTCCGTGGGCATGCTGGTCGCACCTTATGTGTTCGTCCCTGAAACAATGTATTAGGCCCATTTCAGAGATGTACACATGAGCAAACTGAGGCACCAGGACATTAAATCACTTGCCCAAGGTCACAGTTGGCAAGTGGCCGGGATGGGGTTTGAACCAGGTACTGAAAGGCTAGACCCCAGGCTCTGCAGAACCAGGCAGCTTCCAACTGGAGAAAGGTAGTTAAGTCCCAAAGTCAAAGGCAAGGGTTGTACAGGGAGCTCCCAGCATGAGCAAGCCATGGTTTTACGACCCTGGGGGTGACAGGGAGGGATCCCAAAAGGACCAGACACCACCGGGGCTCTCGACAGCCCTGCCATGCCCGCAAGGGGCTGGATGTGAATGAGATTGGCACAGACCCAAGCCAGAAGCCCTCGGGGAAGGTGGGTACCCAAGGTCCAGAAGTGCAAGCAGTCAAGGTCAAAGCCCAACAGCACGGCCTCCCCCACCAGCCAGCTGCCCCTAGGGCAGAGTACCCAAACTGGCAACCCACGGGATTGGCCCATAGATGTGTTTTGTTTGGCCAACGGCCGTGTTTGTTAAAAATGTGACTGAGTTGCCAACTTTTAAAAAATTGAGTGATTTCATACCAAAAACTCCACATTTCCGCCTGTTGGGAAACATCTTTAGAGAGTCAGGAGATCTGGCAATACTGGGCTCGTGTTCCCACACGGAAACCGCTGCTCGGGGCTGAGAAGCAGCTGCCCCCTTTACACGGGACACAGGGCGCGTGCTCTCCTGGTCTCCAGAAGGCGCAGGGGTCAGAGGCATGGGCTCCAGACCACCAGGCTCACTCGCATCCTGCCTCTGTCATCTCCTCGCTGTATGATCTTGGGCAAATTAACGCTGTGCCTCAGTTTCCTCACCTGTAAAAGAGTAGCCACTCCACAGGGCTGGTGCCTGGTACCCTCAAAATAAGTGTTAAACAGCATTGCTGTCTTCCCAACATCAAGGCCAAGGGCTTGAAGCATTGCTTTGTAACAATTAGAGATAGCACGTCTAGTACCTGCTACGTGCCTTATACTATCCTAAAAAGAGGTAGTGATTTTCGGGATTCTCTGACCTTCCCAGGAAACCTATGAGACCACTCCTAGATACATACTCAAGAGAAATCAAAACCTCCGTGCACAAAAAAATGTGCACACAATTGTTCACCATTATTCACAACAGCCGAACAGTGGAAATGACCCCAATGTCCAGGAACTAATAAATGGATAAACAATCGCGACACGCCCACGTGGCAGAATATTACTCAGCCATGGGAAGGAATGAAACTGTGACTCGTGGTATAAGACAGCTGAACCTCAGAAGAAGGTTCATCTCGCTGAGCGAAGGCAGCAGACACAAGAGGCCAGATCTTCCTGTCCATCCAAATCTGTCAGGACAGAGCAGATCCGTGGCTGTCAGGGCTGGGGGAAGGGAAGAAGGGAGAGTGACTTCTCATGGCGTTGGGGTTTCTTTGAGGGGGTGACAAAAATGTTCTGGAAAGAGAAAGCTGAGGTGGTGCCCATCCTGTGACTATCCTCAAAGCCACCGGAGTGGACACTCTGGCAGAGTGAATGAGATGGTGTGGCAAGTATATCGCAAATTTTTTTAAATGCTTTAAAAGAAACATGTAGAAAACAGATGCCATTACCTCCATTTCACCAGTGACACATCGAGGCACAGAGAGGTTACAGGTATCTTTCTCAATGTTGACAGTGAAAGCAGGGACACAAAACAGGCGGTGAGTGAGGGTGGTGTGACTTTTCTCACATCTGCTGTGACTCCACGGAGCGGCCAGTTTGGTGAGTTTGCAAACCTCATCCAGGCAAATCACTTCCTCTCTCTGGGCTCCCATCAGTCAAAGGCCAGCCTGGGGTGGCTCTTATCTAAGATTCCCCTAAGGTCCTCGAGCATCCCACAAGTCCAGGCACTGCGGTGAAGCATTATTTATTCATATCTATAGGGACAGCTGTGGCATTAATAAATGATGACTTTTAACTACCCACAGTGGGAACTGGCCCTCTCCCAGGTGCATGGGAAGAAAACGTCCTGGGTTGTCCAAGTCCAAGCCCTTCACGTGGCTGGCTCAGATGTCCGAGCAGGGGGCCTTGACAGCCCATCTCCACCCAAGAGGGTCCAGCCAGGCGGACCACCCCATTAGGCGGAGGATCCCTTACTAATGGGAAGATTGCTTCACGGGGCTAGAGGACCCCCCTCCCTCACCAGGACTCTGCCATGGGACAGCAGGACCCCCCCTCACAGGATGGAAAGACCCCACCCACCCCATCTGGAGCAACCAGGTCTCACTGGGCTGGTGGGGACTGGGGTCACAGCTTTTCTGCAATGTGAACCCCTAAAAAGTATGGTCCTTTCTCGGAGCACAGAGGGGTCCTCAAGGGCGAAGGGGGCTCCAAGCCAGTCCCCATTCTCAGAGGTGGGACCAACCTGCAAATGATGCGCTAGAAGCCAGATAGAGAGGGGCAGGGGAAGAACAGAAGCACAAACAGAGTGAGACAGGAAGAAAACTGAGGGGAGAAGAAGGGGAGGGGAGGGGAAAGGGAGGGGAAGGGGAGGGGAAGGGGAGGGGAAGTCCTGGGTTGACAGAGCCCCAGGAGGAGGCTGAAGAATGGAAACAAGAAGCTCTTAGCCAGAAGCAAAGAGTCCAGGAAGAAGAGAGGAGACCCAGCAGGGCCCTTCCTTTGAGGTCCTTCCCACGCAGCAAGGCAGTGCCAGCCCTGCCCAGGAGTCTCCGTCAGTGGGAGGTTGGGGGCAGCTTCCCCAGCCAGGCAGGAGCCTGCCAAGGCAGACTCAGCAGAGAAGGAAGCCGGCTGGAGGGGCTGGGGGCTGGGCCTGGGAGTGCCAAGCGTCCAGCCACGTTGCCATGGCCACAGAGACAAAGAGAGGAGCTGATGAGAGACCTGGGACAGTTCCCAAGAGGGGCCCCAGCCACCTACAGATCCCAGGGGAGCCCAGGCTCTCTGTAGGACCTGCTTAACCAGGCTCCAGGCTGCTGGCCAACCACACTTCCAAGGGAAGGCCTGCAGGTCAGGCCCTCTCCGGCTGCCCAGGCTGGAAAGGGGCAGTGAAACTCATGACCCAGGCAGGGGCAGCCAAAAGAAAGCCCCCTCGCCCAGCATCCAGACCCTGTTTGCTAACCCTGAGTACCTAACCTGCCTGGGCCTGAATTTCTTCATCCATTAAATGGGAAGAAGATCGCTCAGCTTGTCCTGCCTCCCAGGGGCCAGGAGCTTGTATGGAGAGAACCGTGTGTGGGAATAAGTGATTAGCAAGAAAGTTCACACTCACCCAGGACTGGCTATGACCAGGGCCTGCCCTCAGCACATGGCCCTCTGCCTAACCCCCCAGCGTTCCTCCAACTATGCAGGGGAGAACTGTTTTGCTCTTTAATTTCCGACCCCTTTGAAACTAATGCTTTTGTACAATGCAAGAAAAATAAATGGCTAAAAACAAAGAAAAAGACTCTAAGCCTAATTTTTTCAGTCGTGGACTCAACTGGCATAAAATTACCTCTGCCAAATTGCTATCAAAGTTTTCACATTTCCTCTCCGTTTCTGTCCCTCTGAGTCTCGCTGGCTTAGCCCAGGCGACCCTCACGACCCCCCCCAGGAGTGGGCATGAGGGCGGGGCTGCAGCGGGGGTATGCTAGTAGTCCAGGTTCCGGTACTAGCTCGGCCACTTCCTAGCAGAGGACTTCACCCCCTGTGCCTCAGTTCCCCCACCTGCAGTAAGGGAGTAACACCATCGGTGACTCACAGGGTTTTTTGGTGGGGGTTCAACAAGTTCATCATGTGAAGCTCTTTAGAATAATAACTGACACATTGAAACCCACACTGCACATCAGTTATTACTGTAAAGTATCACCCAACGGCAGGCAGCACTGGTACTGAGATTCTCCGTCTCCTCACCCTCACCTACCACACCCCACCTGATGTGTCAAGTGTCTTCTGGGGGACAGCCTTACTGTCTGTCCTCCCACTCGAAGGCCGGATCTGTGAGGGCAGGGGCTCGGGTCTGCGCTGTCACCCAGCTCGGCCTAGAACTGTGCCTGGCACTTGGAGGCAAGAAGCACAAGTGCAAATCCTGTCTCCGCCATGTGACCTCCGCCTCTCTGAGCCTCAGTTTCCTCATCTGTGGAATAGGAGTATGATAATGTTGGCCTTGGCCCCGTGCACAGAGAGATTTGGAAAAGGATGCTCCCTGCAATACTTCTCAGGCCTGCCTGTGGCAAGGTCTGGAGTCACTTTTGGCTGTCCCAGCTGGGGAAGGGGGTGCTACTGGCATCTAGTAGGCAGAGAGGCCAGGGATGCTGCTAAGCAACCTACGATGCACTAGAGCGCCCTCCACAGCAAAGAACCACGGCAGCCCAAACTGGCCATAGTGCGGAGGTTGAGAAGCCCTGACATCGAAGAAAATGAACGGACTAGATGCCCATCAAGAGGAGAACGGACGTATAAACTCTAGTATTACCGTCCTGTGAAACAGTGGGCAGACGTTTGAATGAACTGAAACTGTGTAAAACTATAGCAAAACATCACCCAGACATACAGTTAGTGAACAAAGCCAGCTGCAGAATGCCAGAGGTCCACAGCCACTTACCCCTGGAGAGCAGGGAAGGGACAGAGCTAGAACTCACACTCAGGAGCGGCCTCGGAGCCTGCCCCTGGGGCCTCGGTCTGACACCTTTTATTTAAATAAATGCACACACTTATGAGTGTCCTGTCGTTTCCATGGGTCCCTATTTCTGTTTGTCAATGGTATGAGTCCACAAGGAAAGATCTGGAAGCCTGCACAGCAGACTAGTCGCTGGAGCAAGTGGAAGTTGAGGTGGCCAGGAATAGGAAGGGGAGGGTTACCTCCTCTGTCACGGCTTGGTGTTCTACAAGGAAACCCCATTCACAGCTGTCAGGTAATTATAAATGAGTGAAAAATTATTACAAATGTACATACCACCTTTCAAACCAGAAATTCCATCCCCACAACTGCACAAACCTGCAAGTATGAAGCAGCCTGTGCATGTCACACGCCGTTTGTAATGGCAAAAGGAGGGAGCGACCTCAGTGCCCATCCCGAGGGGACTAGCTTAAAAGAAAACACAGCCCCAGCCCTCCACCCAACGGAATTCTATGTGCTTTTATGGAGCAGCCTCCACAACAGAGGGTGAAAGGGGACAAAGCCAAGTGCAGAAATGCGAGCACGACCAGCCCCCACTGATGTAACAAAGCGGGCAGGAACGGACCATCCGAAGCGCTTGCACGAAACCAGATCCAGCGCCTGGCTTTGGGGCAGGAACAGGAAGGCTGACTTCTTTTTGGTTTTTGAGAGGTTTTTTTTTTAAGATTTTATTTTTGTCTAGAGTAGTTTCAGGTTCACAGCAAAATTGAGCAGAAGGTGCCGGAATTTCCTTCATATCCCCTTGCCCCCCAAACATGCACAGCCCCCCCCCTCATTATCAACATGCCCTACTAGAGTGGGATGCTTGTGATAACTGGTGAAGCCACATGGACACATCCTCGTCACCCAGAGTCCAGAGCTGACACTAGGGTTCACTCTGGGTGATGTACAGTCTGTGCATTTGGACAAATGCATGATGAACGCACCCATCACCCAAGTACCACAGAGAGCAGCTCCAGCACCCGAACATTCCTCTGGGCTCCAGCCCCGGCAAACCCTGGCCTTTCCACTGCCCGTGTCCATACTTCCGGGGGCTGACTTCTCAACTGGGCACTGTTCATGCCTCTTTCCTCTGAGCCATGGGAATGATTCCACATAGCTATTATATATAAATGACATAGAGCGTACAGACGACATACAGTTTTATGTACATATACATGTATATAGCTACATATACATGGATAGTTGTATTTTAAAAATATATTTAAGATACATAAGAGCATATACAGTATGACTCAATTTTCCATCAAGTTCAAGAACAGGCAAAACTAATGTTTAATCACAGAAATCGGAGCAGCGATTACGCTGGGGGATGCTGACCAGGAGGGAACACCCTCTGTGGAGCAATATTTACTATCTGATGTGGGAAAGGGTTACACGGATAAATCATATGCGAAAATTCATCAAGATGTACACTTAATATTGTGAGTTTTGCATTCGACATAGGCCTAAAATTTTTTAATTAAAAAATTTTTTTACAAAAAGAAACGTTTGATCACAGTTCAGAAGGGATTTGTGGAGAGGCCCCAAATTCTATCATCGCCCCCATTCCCAAAGGGACCTTTTTGCTAGGGGCCCTGGGAGAGGGCCAAGCTGGGGTCGAGCTCCCTCCCACCTCCCCCCTGAAGAAGCCAAATGGGAATCAAGCTGGCCTTTGTGGCTGGGTCCAGCAGAGAGGGACAAAGGGCCAAATGACGGCCCCCTGCTCCCCCAGGACACTGCAGCCCATTCATGCTGGAGGCTGGCCATTTCCCCGGGGCTCCAGCCGCCCTCCTCTCTGGAGCTGGGAACAATATCCCCTTTTACCGTCCCCTTGTCTCCCACTTCCGCATTTAATTGCAAGTTCATGGGTATTAAGTGGCCCATACAGCTGACCTAGCTCCCTCTCCCCACCCCATCGCCCAAAAGAGAGGCCCACAGCCCTGTCTCTGTTCGCTGCCTCGGTGTGCCCACTCTGTCAACGATCTCCCCCGAGAGCAGAGAGAAGGGGGGCCCCCTGCACTCCCCTCGTCACCTTCCTCGAACAAGTCGGTTCTCACCCAGAAAGGCCGCCTTGCAAACCGGGCTGCTCTTGGCCCCGGCACAGGGCGCCAGGCCCTGGAACTGTGCCCCCCGGTCTGGACTTCCAGGCCGCTGGCACACTCACTCTGCACCTCACAGCAACCCCACTGGATGCCTGAGGAAACTGAGGCCCAGGGAGGGCCAGGGACAGGCCTGTCGTCCAGCCAGGGCCAGTGTTAAGAGCCTCAGCACTCCTCTGCCTGGATGTCCTCACTTTCCCTAAGCTGCTTCCTGGCCCCCCATGCAAGGGGGTGCCCACACTTCTGACCCTTAATTTCTCATCTCGCTTTGAAATCCCGGGGACAATTCCAACCTCATCTGGTGACCTACAGAGACCACACAAGCCAATCTCCTGCCCTTTACATGAACTCACTCTTGCCCTAGCTCACGGGATTCCCACACTGGAACTTCCCCAAGCCTGTCACACCTATCCTGAAAGTCTCCACCTCCTCCAGGAAGCCTTCCAGGCTACAGCAGTCAGTAATGCCCCCATCACTGAAAGGCCTCACCTCCCACATTACTCCACCATCAATTCAAGCCTGAGCCAATTTTGTCACTATGCTAAATTCTCTCCATGCCACCTCCTGGTCCAAGCCGCCACCACCATCCTTTTTCGTTCACTGACAGCTGGCCAGGAGCCACCTAACCAGTCCTGCTGCTCCTATGGTGCAGCGTTCACACTCGGACCTCAGTGGCCTCTTCTAAAACACAGACCAGACCACTCTCCCGCCCTGCTCCCTCCACAGCTGCCGACTGCCCACGCAGGAAGCCCCTGCCCCTCACCTGCACCTGCCAGGCCTGGCGTGCTGCGCCGTGACCTTCCTCGCCTCACCGCCTTCCCTCCCTCCACTGCAGCACCTGCTGCACCTCGAACTCACCAGGCTCATCCCCACCTCCCAGCCTTGGCTCGTGCAGTTTCCTCCTGCGAGAACTCGCTTCTCCCAAAAAGTCACATACGTGGCTCCTGCACATTATTCATGGCTTCAGTCCCAGGTCAGGCCTTTCCTGAGCACCCGACTGAAGGCAGGGCCCTTCCCCTCCCCCAGGTCTCTCTTCATCACCCCCATCACGGCTTCCCCCTTGGTCACCACCCTGGCAGGAACGAAGACCTGCAATGGCCCAGCTCCCTGTGTTCCTGGTGCCCCCATCTGGAGCATCAGCTCCCCCTGGGTCGTAATGTTTCTCTGTCTGTTCTCCCCAGACCCTTAAACGGCACCTGGCACACAGCAAGTACTCAACAAAGATGGAAGACCTGAGTAAGTAACGAAAGGTTGCTCCTGTTCTCCTTTAATGTACATCTAATTCAAGAGTTGGCCCACATGCTGTTACAGACCACGCCACACGCCTGCCTCCCTGCCAAGGAGCGCTCTGGGGACCGGCGAGGCCGGCTCCTCTCTGGCGAAGGGCTCCTCCCCTCGAAGGGTCCAACTCAGCCAGGGCACAGCAGAGGCCAACCCTCCCCTGTCAGAATCATCCACTCCCTTTCTGACTTCTCAGCTGGCACCCCACCCAGCGGTACAATTACATGGTCAAGAGCAGAGCTCTGGCACTGGGGGGCCTGGGTTCAAACCCAGACTCTGCCTCTTGTCATAAGACTCTTTTATAAACTCTGCCAGCTGCATAAGCCTGGGCAGGGTACCAAACCTCTCCTTGCCTCAGTTTCCTCTGTTGTCAGGCACCCTGTCTCACGGGGTGGTTGTAAGGACGAAAGGAGTGAATGGCACCCAAACTGACATTTCTCAGACTACAGCGTGCTTGCACATCAGCTGCACCAGCAGGTTTAAAAAGCAGGTTAAAGCAGCTTCTGATACAGTGGATCTGCCATAGGCCCAGACCCACATGCCGGTGATGCCGGGCCCTGGGGCACACCTGGAGCACAGCAAGGACCTAAAGGGTGCTGGCCCATAGTAGGTGCTCAATAAACTTATGCCCTGCGGTTAGTACCTATCATCTGACAAAACTGGATTGTAGAGAGCTGTGTGGCTGCTCCTCTTCCTCGGATTAAAATGGAATCTTTTCAGATCTCTGCAGGACCCTGTCCTAAATCTGTAAACACGAGTAAGTGAAATTTTAATTTCTATTTAAAAGAAACAGCAGCTCTCATTTCTCGATTCCCCACATACTTTCTTCCCTTTCATCTGAAGACTCCCCTACATGCTGGGTCGGGGGTGGCAGACGTTCCCAGCATGGAGGCCCCTCACAGCCACCAGCAAGATGCCCCCCAGGAGGACATGCACATGGGACTGAGTGAGGAAGACTTCGAAGACCCCTCTGAAGCGTGCCCACCTGAGCACGCTGCATGGAGCATCCTAAGAGCGACTTCCATGAGACCCGTAGCGGCCCTTCCTCAAGCAGCACGGCCCTGGAATCTTTGTGTGCTCAGAGTATTAGCTGGTTCCAAGTGAAATATTTCCAGTGCCACCATCTGGGGACCCAGCTGTGTCCTACATGCATTGCTGTTAACACAACCCAAGACCAGAGACGCCCCGGTGCCCGAGCAGTCCCACTTACCGTGGAAGAAAATGAGGCACAGAGCAGTTGCCCAGCCTGTCCGGGACTCCACTGGTGCACAGGCTTCTGTCCACCCCCAAGAGGACCATCGAGGGGCCAGCTGAGCCAACACCCAAGAGAGCATCAGCCAGTACTCTGGGCTGTGTGGGAAGGGCAGGGGCTGCTAGAACAGGAGCCCGCAGCCTCCCCCCTACTGGGCACCTCCAACCACACAGATAGGATCTTGCTCTAATCAGCCTCTGGACCAGGGGCCCCCAGACCCTGCCATAAAGGGGGCAGGGGGAGCTTTGATGTGGTGGAGGACGGAGCCAGCCAGACTCCAAAGCGAGCCGTGGGGGAGGAAAGGACCTCCGAGGCCCCAGACAGGGCCTTCAAAATGGTCTCAGCCTCTCTCCAGTCCAACTTGGGCCTGTGGACAACTTGCATAGGGCTTTCACCAAACCCTTGATACACACGATCTCACTTCAACCTCATAAAACTCTCCGAGGTAGTACCACAATCACGCCCCATTTTGCAGGGGTGGGGAAACTGAGGCACAGGGAGCCTAAGTAAGCTGCTCAAGGTCACACAGCAGGAAGCGGCAGAGCCAGATTTAAATCTAGGCTGAGCTGACACCAGGGCCTGAACTTGGTTATGAGCACTTTCCCAGGGAAGTGACCAACCATCCCAGTTTGCTGAGGACTGAAGGGTTTCCTGGGATGTTTCAAAACCAAGAGAGTCCCAAGCAAACCAGGGCAAGCTGGTCACTCTGTTTATCACTCTACCCACCAATCAGAATAAAGAGAATAACAACGGTCATAGTGACACGTAGCACTCAGGGTGCCAGCCTCTGCCGAGTCTTCACCACACAGTCCTGTGAGGCAGGACCTTTTGCTCTCTTCATCCCCTCCCCCATTGCACAGGTGAGGAAACTGAGGCCCAGGCAGGCTGCAGAATCTGCCCACGGTCAGCACAGAGTGCAGGGAGCAGTCTCTCAGCGGGCAGGTGCAGCCTGGCTCCCCGTGTCCTGAGGCTCTCGGACGGGACAGGACCCTGAGGACCACGGTAAACTCTGCACACTGACATGTATGAGATCCATGCCTTTAGCACACGTGACGTGGGGCCGAACTGCTGTGGACGCAAAGAAGCGTGGCATTTCTAAAAACGTGCTAGCTTGCAATGCGCCCTTTACTGAGTGGGTGGTCTTTGGGCAAGATCCTGTGTTTCTAACTCCCATCCCCCGCCCCCCACTCACGTCCCTGTATTAGTGCCTTCACAGCACCTGTCACTCGCAGGGGCTTTTATTTGCTTTACTGACCACGTCCCCCGACTCAAATGTCAGGCCTATGAGAGCAGGGATTTTGTCTGTTCACTGCTGCTTCCCCAGTGCCTGGCACATAGTAGGACTTAATCGGCATCTGCAGACAGCATGAAAACAGCAGGAAACAAGATTCCTGGAGCCTAAACGTGTGTCTACCGTGGTGGGGACATTCCCTTTGTGACAAGGGCTCTATGAGAAGACAGGCAGTTCTTCAAGCTTGGAATGGGGAACCTGACCCAGGCCAGGGAGTCAGGAGGGGGTGAGCCGAGGAAGGCTTTCCTGAGAAAGTGCTAGACTCTCACCACTCAGAGTGTGGTCCCCAGACCAGTGGCAGCACGGGCCTCTCATCCCCAGGGAGCCTGTTACACAGGCAGCTTCTCAGGCCCCACCCCGGACCTGCTGATCAAGAATCTGCATTTTAATTAGATCCCCAGGTGGCTCATATGTGTAGTCAAATTTGAGAGATCCTGGTTTAGATCCCAGGAAGAGTGGGCGACGGTAGGCCTGTTTGGTTCAGCGAGTCCCTGGGAACCGAATGGTGGAAGGCACAGGGCCGGCCTATGAGGTCACTGCCATGTAAACCGGGGCTTCCCAGAATTGGTGAGGCCCATGGAGGAACCCTGAGCATCCTTCATCCCTCAGACCCAAAAGAGGGTCTGAGAAGCCCAGAGCCAGCACATGTGGGAGGGAGAGGGGGATATGAACCTGACAGATTTGCGTGGCAGACTCCCCGAGAGCCGCACCATCTGGAGCCCCTTTGTGGTACAGGGAGGAAGGATGGCAGACAGCCAGGAATATTTATAAAGTGAGGGGCGAGGGAGCAAAGGAGGTGTGTGGGGGAGAGGCAGGGGGCCTCCCGTCACCAGGAAACCTGCAGCACCCCACTCTCAGCCTCCTAACCACCTGCAACAGAGAAGATCACACCCTCCAAAACCACTTAGAATCCACGGGAAGTCCTCCCTTTCTGCAGCTCCCAGAAATGTGACCTCCTGAAAGTCAAGCCCTAGTCCTGCCCTGGGTGCACATGATTGTGCAGGAGCTGGTGCCTCACCTCCACTACGGTCACAGACATGTGACCCAGGCCTAAGCAAGCAGAGCTCTGGGTAGGCAGTACGGGGCCGGGCCAGGGAGCACCTGAATCCAGCTATGCCTGAAGCCATGACTCCTCAAGCAAGTGAACCCGCAAAAGAGTTCTGTTGCTGCTGTTTGCTTGGGACCCCTTGAAATGAGATTTCTATCACTTACTGCCTAAGGACTCCTGAGTGACAGAGCTGCTAAAGCACCCCCCACCCTGCAGTGTCACTTCCTGTGTGTCCATTCTCTCCCAGGACTGTAGCTTCTTGAGGACACACACCACTGTCTGATTTAATTCTGTCCCTGATGCCCAGAGGCCTGGTATATAACATAACCTCAGAAGATAAGAGAGAATAAATGGATGTCTCTTGCCTCCTTCCCTCTAGGAATATTTACTGAGCACCCCCTATGTGCCAGGTACTGCTGTTCTGGATCTGGAAACAGCAGGGAACAGGAGGAATGAAAATTGCTGCCCTCCGAGTGCGGGGAGAGTAGACAATCATCAAACAAGTAAAATACAAGTGCAACGGCGAATGGGGAGAGGAGGCATGGGGAGGAGGGGCAGGTTTTAGATGCGTGCACTGAGGAAGTGAGGTATCTCGGCAGAGACACCTCACGGATACCTGGGCAGTGTTCTAGACCAAGCCCATGACAAGTGCAAAGGCTCTGGGGCAGGAATGGGCCGGGTGTGCTTGGGGATGAGGTCAGGGGGGCAGACATGGAGAGTCGGGAAACCACCAACGGAGAGGCCTTCTAGGTCATCCTCGAGGCCTTGGCATTTACTGTGGGTGAAGTGGGAGCCATGGCAGGGATGTGACCTGACCCACGTCTGACCCACATGGGTTGTGCGTGGAGAGCCACCCCTGCTTCCCAGGAAGCAAGGGACTGGGGAGCAGGCGACGGCAGCAGTCCCAGCAGGAGGTGATGGTGGCTGAGACGGACCATGTGGCAGCTGTGCAGGGGTGAGGAATGGCCAGACACTGGGCACCTGTCGAAGGTGGAGTCACCTGGATTTCCTGATAGCTTGAGTGTGGGATATAAGAGGAAGGGGCAGAATGGAGATGGCTCCAAGGATGTGCCCGACCAAGTGGAGGGATGAAGGGGCCGTTAACTAGACGGAAGGAGGTCAAGAGAGGGGCAAGGTGGAGAAGATGGCGAGTCTGCGATGCCCACCAGACACCCAAGGAGGGATGTCCAGTCCACACACAGACATGGACACCTGGAGGTCAGGGCAGAGGTCGGCACAGGAAATAGACACTTAGAAATTGTCGGTGTCGGGAAGGCATTTAAAGTGATTGGACAAAACCAACTTAACTGCAGAATGATGATGAAGTGATGGAGGGAGAGAGAAGGAACTGTCCCCGTCTCCCTGCCACTGGGCTCCCACTCCCACAGCCTCCCAGACTGGTGCTGGGGGAAGGGGTGGCAAAGAGAAAGACTGAGTCCGAGCCTTCTTCTGGAACGCCTGCCATAGACAAAGGAGCTCGGCATCCACCACCACCCGCCCCACTCCCAGCCCCACTTTGCCACCCAGCTGAGAAACTGAGGCTCAGAGAGGGACAGGGCTGACTCAGGGGATCTGAATGCCA
This sequence comes from Macrotus californicus, assembly GCA_007922815.1. Classification (NCBI taxonomy): domain Eukaryota; kingdom Metazoa; phylum Chordata; class Mammalia; order Chiroptera; family Phyllostomidae; genus Macrotus; species Macrotus californicus. Next base: position 182,214 of record VMDR010000223.1, on the reverse strand, counting down.
ACGCAGCTGGCAGAGCTGCTGGAACCAGGCCCCAGGCTGCAGACCCGACACCCTGCTGCCAAACACAGCTTTGCAGGAGCAGAAATAAGGAGACCCCTCACCTCACCTCCCAGAGGCCCAGACAAACACATGGGGAGGGGTCTGCATAAGTGTCTTGGTCCGAGGTATCACAGCAGCAGCGCTGGCACCAAGCTGGGGAGACCCAAGGGGCGGTCAGCACCAAACTCAGGACTGGGTCTCCTGAGTCTTCCCCGAGCGCCAAGGGTGTCCATCTTCCTCGGCCTACAGGCTGGCCTTGAGCCCCCCTCCCCCAGGGACAGGGCGTCCTGCTCCCACCTTGGATTCGACACCTGTCCAAGCCTGGATTTCGCCTGTAAGATGGGTGGCAAATGCAGAAACATTTATGTCATTTTGTCATAGCAGCTGACATGCATTGAGCTCTTCCACTAACGTATGTGCCAGACACCAGCCTAGCCCAAGGGTTGCCGCCAGATGGCTGGGGTGGGGCTGTCCCAGGCACTGCCGGGTGTTCAGCGACATCCCTGGCTTCTACCTACTAGATGCCATGGCATTCCTTCTTCCCAGTGACAGGGACCAAAGACGTCTCCTCTTTGGGGGGAGGGGCGAAAACTGCCCCGTTTGAGAATCACTGCTCCAGCACAGTTCTGGGCCGACCAGGACGTCGGCTCCATGAAGGCAAAGATCTCTGTCACTTCGCCAAATCTGGACCCCAGATGTAAATTAAGAGGGCTGGCTTCAGAATCTTGCTCAGCTCCCCATTATCCTGATTCTCAAAGGACTATGAAGGGTCGATGCGACCCAATATTATACACAGGTCTGCCACACCGTGGGTGAGCAGCCGGTGAGAGTCTTTTTGTTTTTCAAGTCCATGTTAACCCGAAATATAACATACTAATTATAACTAATGAAGCAACGCACAAAAAAATGAAGAGAAATGTCTGTCTCTACACCCCTCCCCACTCTCAGTCCAAGGCCACCCATGTCCTATTAACATCCCCGTGTGTGTCGTACCGTGCTTTTCTCGGCGTTCATAAAACCTATCGAGAGAGTCTTTCTGTTATTTTTCTACAAAACTGGGACCACACTCGACATCTGACTTGTAACTTAACCTTTCTTGTTGAACAGTAGAGCCCTGGCTGGTGTGGCCCAGTGGACTGAGTGCCACCTTGCAAACCAGGAGGTTGCCGGTTCGAGTCCCAGTTGGGGCACGTGCCTGGGTTGGGGGCTGGGCCCCAGGTTGGGGGCCTGCGAGAGGCAACCGATCGATGCTTCTCTCCCCCTCTTTCTTCCTTCCTGTCTCACCCCTCTAAAAACAAATAAAGAAAATCTTAAAGAAAAAAAACAAACCCTTAACAGTATAGCACCTGCAGCCTTTCACGTCAAGAGACCAACCTCATTCCTTTAAACCAGTGATTTTCAACCTTCTCCATCCCATGGCGCCCATAAACTGATCACTAAAATTCTGCAGCACACCAGAAAATGTTGTATATTTGCCGATCTAACACAAAAACAGGTATAATTTTGATTCATTCACATCAGATGGCTATGTTGTGCTGGCTGTTGTCATTTTATTTGACAGTCTAAAGGAAAAGAGGTCAGAGCCCCTGACTAAACAGTCAGGTACTGCAAGCTTTAGAAATTCTTGCTGAAATTCACTGCTTTAAACAGCTGCCTGATCTCCCCGCACATAAATGAACAACACCAATCTTAGCCTCTTCTCTGCTGATGAATTAAATACCTGTGTGGTTTCCTTTCTTTTTCCTTTCTTTTTTTTTCTTTTTTTTTTGGCTCTTATAAACAAAGCTGGAATAACATCTTTGTAATTTAAATTTTCACATACTTTTTTCCTTGGTGCTACAGAACAGATTCTCAAAGGAATTGAATCAAAGCGTATTGTGGGGTGTTTTTGTTTTTTATTTTTTATTTTTAAAGGCACTGCCAGACTATTTTTCCCAAAAGACAGCAGTCATTAGCACTCCCACCAGCATCGTATGAAACTGCCGGTTTCCCAGCAGCTGTGCCAGCACCAGGTATTATCACTTTGTGTGTGTGTGTGTGAGACAGCGTCATGCTGCAGAAGGTAATGTTGACTGATGTGGCTACTCAGCAGAAATGCGGCTCCACATTCCCATTTCACAGAACCAATTCAAGAGCATTCTGGACCCAAACGAGGACAGAGGGATTGTGCGGGAGCAGGCTGTCCATCTAAAGGGCCCTGAGAAGCCTTCCTCCCAAGCCCCTCCCCATCCTCACAAGCTGACTCCTGAGCCTTCACCATCCTCATTTCTGAAATGGATTTCACACCCAGGCATAACAAAGATGCCTTTGTCACTAGGAAAGAGGGAGCGACTGTTGCCAGAACATTCTGGGTTCTGTTCATTCAAATCTCCACGTGTGGAGAGGAAGAGGGGTACTGGGGGGAGAACAGGATGCTTCCCACTCTGGGGCTGACCGCAGGGATAGATGCCTTGGGAAGAGCTGGAGCAGCCCCAAATGCCGTCATTCACTCACTGGTTGATTCCACAAATATTTGCTGAGCACTTACAGTGTGCCAGGCACTCCAGGAAGCACAGTGCATTTGTTACCTCATGCAGTTCATTCCCACAGGCCGGTAAGAGAGATAACATCCTTAACCCCATTTTAAAGGTGAGAAAACTGAGGCCTCAGTGAGATGACACCAAGACCCAGGGCCACACAGCTGATGTAAACAGCAGCACTACAGAGGAGCACTTAACGAACTTCTAACCACGTACACCACACCCTAGACCTCAGCCACCACCACGCTGTTCCACCAGGGTCACTAGGGCCGCCTCCTCCCTCTGTCTCCACCCTGGCCCCCCACCATCCATTCTCCACTGGCGGCCAGATGAGTCCTGCAAAAACCAAGTCATGTTGTCCCTCCTCCACTCAAAAGCTCCAAGGGCTCCCATCTCACTCAGAATAAAATGTGGAGTGCTCACGATGGGCCCACAGGCCCCCCACAGTCCTCCCAGCAGCCCCTCCACTCCTACTGTTCCCTCCCAGACTTCGACTCACTCTCCTGCTGGCTCACTCTGCTCCAGTCACTCTGGCCTCCTTGTTTCCCTGAGACATCTGCCTCAGGGGCCTTTGCACTGACTGTCCCCTGTGCCTAGAGTGCTCTTCCCCCAGACACAGAGGTTAAGTCATTTTCCTGAGGTGACACATCTGGAAGGAGCCTAGACACTCACGGTGAAGTCTCCAATAAGAGAGAAGGATGCTGTGTGACCCTGGATAGGTTGCTGAACCTTTCTGAGACTCTGTTTCCCCATCTGTAAAATAGGCAACATAGAAACACCTTCCCCATCAGGGTCCTGGAAGGCTACACTGCTTCGGACCCGTCCACGGAGCAAAGTACCTCACACATGTGGACACTGGTGTCACTATTAGACCTGTCAGAAGAGCTGGAGTCATCAGAGATGGCCTCCTGGGAAGGCAAGATATGAGCCAAGCTTTGAAGGTAGGACTTGAAAAAGCTGTGAGACACTGCAGTGGGCCAGGTGACGAGCGGGTTCCCAGGGGACCCCAGACTTAAGCAAAGGCAAAGGCCTGCAGTCTGGGATGGAGGCCCCAATGTAGAGAAGAGATGCTCCCCCTTGGCTCCTCATCCTTCTTCCAGTCCCAGCACCCTGGGGTCTTCCTTCCGAAATCCACCACTCCCCTCCTGCTATCTGAGGCAGTGGGCCCTTCACCCAGACCTGGCCAGGCAGGGTCTCAGTGACTTGCTCAGGGATGGGAGCATGACCCAAGGCAGCCAATCAGAGCCCAGTCCAGGACAACAGACCAGACCCTTCCTTAACACAAGCCCCGCAATTCCCAATTCCCACAATTCCTGTCTTCCCTAAGGCAGTTTGGGTGGGGACTTCCTGTCACCTGTGACCAAGGACTCCTGACCACCAGCTCTCCCTAATCTCATCAGCAACAGCAGTGCTGCTGCTACTGCTGCTGCTGCTGCTGTTGTTGTTATTATTATTATTATTTCAAAACCTCCCAGATTTGAGAGAAGGCCAGGGAGAGGTCCCCACTGGGCTGCGCAAGTTCAGGAAGACACCCAGCCTGACTGTGACGGTCCCAGGGTCCTGCAGTCCAACAAGGGCCCCAGACCAGACGGAGGGACGGTCCCACACCCCTGCAGGAACCCACTGCTTCTTGTCTGGGGTCTGCGCCCCAGGGTCTCCCAAAGCAGTGTAAGTACAGAACAAGGTTCAAGAAATACAACGGGCGAACGTGGGAACCTCCAACTCTACAGGTGATGTTGGAAAAAGAAAAAACAGCGATTGCCCACAGGCCACAGGAAGTGGAACTCGGGGTAACAAATCACCCTTTCTAAGGGAGAACCACCTTCTCCCCAGCTACCCATCTCAGAGAACAGAAGGACCAGCCACACACTCGAACAGCAGCTCAAACTCAAATGCCCACGGGCGCCGGGCAGGTGTGGGGGGAGGGCAAAGGCACTTTTTTGCTTACTAAACACAGTTCTGTCAAATACTTTTTTTGCTTATTAAATGTCTTTTTTCCAAAGAGAAACCTGTCACCTTCTACTTTTCCTAATATGTGTGTCGCTCTTGATCTGGCTTTCAGTTTCCCATCTGACAGAAAAAGGGTTAGAAAAACCCTTGCCTGCCCGTATCCTCTTAACTCTAATACTTTAAAAAAAAAAAAAAAAAAACAGCAGCCCTGGCCAGGTGGCTCGGTTGGTTGGAAGATGTCCCATACACCAAAAAAGGTCACCGGTTCAATCCCCAGTCAGGGCACATATCTAGGTTGCGGGTTCATTCCTCGGTCAGGGCGCATACAGGAGGCAACAGATCGATGTCTCTCTCTCTCTCTCTCTCTCTCTCTCTCTCACCCCCACCTCCTTCCTCTCTCTCTCAAATTCAATAAACATATCCTTGGTTGAGGATTTAAAAAATAAAACAGCAGGATGAGCACAATGATAAATGGCAACCAAGGCTTGGTTTCAATGTCCGAGTAATAGGGAAGGGTGGAGACTGCGGCAGACTGAAGACGGAAGCCCTGTCTAGACAAGGCAGCTGTTGTTCAGCTCTAGCCTCATGTTTACCTGTAGGGATGCAAGCCTGATGTAAATAAACCTTCTGGTTATTTAAGAAGCCAGAGATACGGATTTGTGCATGAAATTTCTTTTGTATGAATTTCAAATTTTTCATTGTTGGCACTAAGAAAATTTTGAAAACACTGTATGGGCCTGACAAAAGCCACTTATTGGCCTGAGCTGCTGGCCTGGGGACCCCCAGTTTGGAACCCATGGTGCTAGGGACTCACAAACCATGAAGGATAGTAACACACGCACACCCCGTTCATGGTCACAGAAGTCAAAGAATCTGATAACAACTGTCCCCCAGAGACACACAAAATTCCTGGGCCCAGAGAATCCCTCGGACTCGTCTGAATATGAGTTAAACCTCCCTCTGTCCCCACAAGGATCTTAGCTGGTAATAAAAGCAGGACATCATGGAACAGGGGTCAGAGGACCTTCAGCCGAGTTCCATCTCGGCCACACGCTCACTTGGGAAGCCTTGGCCAAGTCACTGAATGGCTCGGAGCCTCTGCCTCCCCTTCTGGAGGCACAGGTGAGATGATGTCATAGCTCTGACAACCTGTCTTTAGGGTTCCAGATGCTAATGATTTATCTGGGTTAGGAAGGACCAAAAGGTCCTAAGCCAAGGTTTCTTCAGCCCTCAGCCACAAAACTGATGAACTGGCAGCTTAAACAAAAATGCACATGATGTGTAACTCTGAAAACCAAATAAACGCCCAATGTAAGAGGAATGGTTAAATAATACTTGCTATTATTATTTAATCACTCTAAGAGGTAGGCACTATTTTGGGCACTATTGCTAAGGAAACTGAGGCACACACAGGTAAAGTAGCTTCTTGCCCACGATGACACAGACAATAAGTAGCCAGGGTTTTACCCGGACACAGGGATCCAGAGCCCCACGTTTTGCTGTGAAGTCACCAAAGGTTTGGTGATGAAGAGTGCTTGGAGGAACATGACAAAGGTGCAGAGGAAGGACAAGAGGAGCAAGACACACTATCACGTGCAGGGTGATCACACGCAGGGTAAGACAAAATGCACAAGAGGCGGAGGAAAGGCACCGAAAGGCGAAGCGGCTGTTTGGAAAAGTGAGATCGTTTTATTCGTCTTTATTGGCCAAACGCCCCACAACGAACACAGTGACAGCAGACACACGGTGCATGACAGGCGTCCCTAGGAGCCAGCACCATGCCCAGCTCTCACTCCACCTAAACAAGTGGCCTCTGAGAGGTGGGAGCCTCACCTCCACCCCGGGGCCCAGATGTGTTCCTGCCTCGCGCTGCTGTATCCTCAACATCTACAACAGGGCCTGGGACGGAGATTTCCCCATGGTACAGAGGAGGAGACTGAGGCCCAAGAGTCAGTCGCCCAAAGTTACAGAGCTGGTAAATGGTGGCCCAGGACAAGCAGTGACAGAGCCACGTCTCAGTGGAGAATTTCCCGCAGCAACACTGGCGCTGAAAAGCACAGGTGGTCAAAATCAGCAGATGGGGCGACTAAACACGATGCGTGGTCCAGGACTGCACCCTTGACTGGGGGTGGGGGTGGCGGTGGGAAAACAGGTGAAATCTGGGTACACACTGTGGACTATACAATTCAGTGTCAATGTCAAATGTCCTGGTTTGTTTGCTGTGCTGTGGACAGTTAGGGGACTACCCACCGTCTTGGGAGATACATGCCTCACTCCTTAGGGGCATCATGTCTGCGGTTTCTCTCAATGGATCAAAGTAATAAGTGTAGAAACGTGTGTGTGCACGCACACGCATGTGTGGGGGGGGGAGAAGACAAGCAGGAGGATATGTACAGCGAATGCACCCAGGGGCAACATTTGATGAATCTGGGTGAAGGGTGCACAGGGGCGCTCTGCACACGTGGTCGGGGGAGGTGGAGGCAGATGGGGGGTAACTGGTCATGGACGGAGACTTGACTCGGGTGGTGCACACTCAGCACAGTGCAAAAATGATGTGCTGTGGAACTGTGCACCCGAAATTTGTATAATTGTGCTAACCACCATCACCCCAATAAACTCAACAAAAAGGAAAAAAGTTACCAGACACTAACTGTGAAAAAAATGCACTGAATTGCCTGTAAACGCAGCCGACCAGGGTATGGGTCTGGACCCCGGTCTGCGTGCAGACATGCACGAATCACGTTTCCCCCCCCTCTCTCTCTGTGAGAGAGCCCCTGCAGCCGAACGGGCACACACAAACATGCCTTGACACATGCTCCCCTGCTGCGTTTACGACCTTTGTGATGGGGGGGAAATAAATCTCCAAACCCACCACCCAGTCAACAGCCTGGCCGGCCAACAGCTGGTGGCGGGGACCACACAGCACTCCCTCTGCCCTCCCTGTGTGGTAAGGGCAGGGGGCCAAGGACGCTGGTCTGCAGCCACTCCCCACACTGGGGCCCACGTTCCCCAAAGTCAAGGCCACTCATTAAGAAACGGCAGGAACCGGGAGGGTCTCTGTCACAGCATGTGCCCCTTTCACCCACTCACTCACTCTGCTGACCAATACTGACAGAGCATCCAGCAGGTGCTGGGTGCTGGGGTTTGGCAGTGAACCTGGCAGGCCAGGGTCCTGACCTCACGTGACTTACACTCTAACGGGGGAGGCAGACACTAACCAAGTAAACAGGGTGATTTCAGAGAGCACAGGTACCAAGAAGAACAGGTGTGGCGGAGGAGAGAAAGTGACAGGAAGGCTCTCTGAGGAAGTGATGCTGCAAGGTAGGGAGGGGCACCTGCAGCAAAGCACAGGTAAAGGTGGGTAAGGGCAACAGCAAGTGAAAAGGCTCTGAGGCTGGAACCAGCCTGGTGGCATTCGAGACCAAAAAGAAAGCATGAGGGGCGCTTGGGGAGATGAGGTCAGTGTGGTGAGCAGATGAGAAAACCGAGGCCCAAAGAGGAAAAAGCTCCTTGCCCGGGGCCACGGGGACACTAAGAGGCAGACAGTCGGGGCCAGACGCTGGGTGCTTGAGCATGGCTCCACCCGGCAGAAAACTCTCCTGCGCTGGACCCCCTCAGCCCACCCTCAGCCTTGCCTTGAGTCACGTTAAAAAACATCAGACTCTCTGAGTCCCAGGACCCCAGAAGGCTGCACGAGAATACCTAGCAGCTACACAGATCAAGATAATCACATTTCGGAAGAAAATGTAAACATGTATACAGAGGAGGACATTGTTTTTTCATTCAACAAATATTTAATGAGCACCTACTATGTGCCGGGCCTTATTCTTGGTGCCAGAGAGACAAAGGGAATTAAAAATAACAGGGAAAAGAAGCTGGGAAGTGGAGAGGTGGGGGTGGAGCACAGTTCTGAATGGCGGGGGCGGGGTCAGGGAAGACTTGTCAAGGACAGGACCTTTGAGCAAAGGCCTGGAGGAGTGAGCCACGGGGCACACTGGGAGAAGAACCTTCCAGACAGAGCAAGTGAGGAGACCCTGGGGCAGGAGCAAGTCTGGTGCATTTGAGAAAAGAGCAAATGTGGCTGAGGGGGGACGAGGGAGAGAGGAAGAGCAAGAAGAGATTCTGGAATCAGTGGTGCAATGGCACAGCTTCATGAATACAAAACCATACATTCTGACCAAGTAAGGCTTATGGTGGGTACCTCATATCTCAATGAAAAACAACCATGTGAGGAAAAAGAAGAATAATAAAGAAGGTGACAGGCAAAGCAACAGGGGCAGATCTTGCAAGATATTCTAGGAGAGAAGGGGTGCCCAACCTTCTGGCGTCACTGGGCCACACTGGAAGAAGAAGAGTTGTCTTGGGCCACACATTCAAGGCACAAACACTAACGAAAACTAATGAGCCAAAAAAAAAAAGGTCTGTGCGTAATTTTTGTGATATCCGCCACCACAGAGAAGCAAAAGAGTCCTCACATAATCACCCTAATGATGCAGCGGCCCTTTCGATGATCTTTTAAAATCACTGAGCAGGTCCCAAGTTTGTGATCACTAAGATAAAAAATGTACATGCCTAAGTAATAAAACTAGGCATTGTTGAAGTAAATGTACAATTGTGTTGGGCCGCGTTCAGAGGCATCCTGGGCCGCCTGCGGCCGTGGGGTGGACGCCCCTGTTGTAGGCCATTCTAAGTGAAGGCTCTGCTTTCACTCCAAGCCAGACCTGCCTTCAGTGTTAGCTGGAGCCCTGGGGCTGTGGACCGGGAACAGAATGAGCCAGGCAAGGGTGACAGCAACCGCCCTGGCCATTTCCCAACCGTGCCCTCAGGCAAGCCACTTGGCCTTCCTGTGCCTTACCACCTCTGAAGTAGGTCTGAAAAGACACTGGTCTCAGGACAGAGGCGGGGCTAGTGCGGTGGAAAGTGACTTTCCGATGGCCGAGAGGGGAGGGTGGAGTCAAAGGTGCCATCAGTTTTTAATCATGCAAATTAGTTTCCTGAAATGAAAACAAGGGGTGCTTTCCTCCCTCACAGGAAGCGAGGACCCACATCAACAGCCCTTCCAACTAGCGGCCACCAGACCAACCTGTCCATGCCCAGGCCACAAACAGGGGACCAAACTCCTCCCCAGGTGTGGTCAGCTCAGACTCAGTACCCACGGGGACACTAAGATCCAGGCAGGGGACAGAGACAGCCCTGGATCACAGAGAAGGCTGGGAGCAAACTGAGAACTGGTCCGGGGCAGGGAGGTAGGGGGGGCTGCAGTCCCCCTTTCAGATGGGTGTCCAGACTATAGGCAGGAGGGCCACAGGGCCCTCGGGAAGGCCACTGTCCACCCCTGAATTTTCATGTCATCTGTGAGACTGTGCCATACCCCTGATGAAAACCCTCCATGGGCTCCTCACCCCACTACTACCAAGGCCCACGGCACCTGCCCGTGGCACCCACAGCAACCTCATCTCCCCCCCTCTCTCCCCTCCACCCACCCCAGTCTCTTGCTGTTCCCCAAACACGCCAAGCACGGTCCTGACTCAGGGCCCTGGCACACGCTAGTCCATCTACCCGGACATACTTCTGTCAACTCTCCACAGCTGGCTCCCTCCCTGCCCCAGGACTCAGCTCAGAGGCCACCTCCTCAGAGAGGCCTTCCTTGACCACTCCATCTCAATACCTGCCATCACCCCTGTCACCAACATTCTATGTCCTTCTTGATGCCTCTATTCCCCGACTGTGTGGGCCCGAGCAAGTTACTCAGCCTCTCTGGGCCTCAGTCTCCCCACCTGCAAAACAGGTACAATGATGATATCTAGTCTACCTCAGAGGGCTGCGGCAAGGGCTCCAAGAGATGACCCCACCAAGCACTCAGCACAGCACCTGGCGCAGAGCCGGGCCTCAGTGGACTGTGTTATCATTACACCTCCTGTCAGTCTCCCAAGTGGTCCCTTCATAACTGAAGATTCCGTGATGGGAGGGACTTTGTCCATCCTGTCCCAGCCACGTGCTGGCATCTAGCCCAGGGTCTGGCACATGGTACGCACTCCAGGTCCATTTACTGAGCAAGTGAATTTGTGAATGAAAGCACTGACCGCTCGCACCCTGCTCTGACCCTGACCTCACTCCCCCCCTCACCCCCCGCCCCCAGAGCAGCTCCTTCCAGGAGCCACACTCCTGGCCCTGCACAAGACCCCAGATCCTGGCGGCCAATGCCACCTGCCTCCAGCAGCCTGCATGGCCCTCGTCCTGCCAGCCTGAAATAGCCTAGCTTCCCTGGCCCACGATCAAGGTATCGTCTGTCAGTCCTACCCTGGGGAAGGGACCAGGCGGGTAAACACAGATTGAGTGTCTGACCACAAGACAAAAGAAGGGTGGGCTGATCCCCTTCTGGTCCTCCAGGAGCCGGGAAAATAACCTTAAAAATCCACACAGGGCTGAAAGGCTAGAGAACGTCCCCTCTTCCCGGGGCAGCCGGGTGGGGGGCGGGGGGTTCCTCTTGGAGAACAGGAGCGGCGACGGCAGGTCCTGGGTGAGACTGACCTTGGCCGAACGCTCAGCTGTGCCAGGCACGTGGATGACCGCACTCCTTGCAGCGACCCTAGGAGGACCACGGTCATCTCCATTGTACGGATGGAGAAACCAGGGCTCAGAGAGGCAAAAAGACCTGCCCAAGGTCGCCCAGGGGCAGAGATTCGAGCCCAGGTCATTTGTCTCTAGAGCCCGTGCGTTTAACCACGAACCCAAGATACACTACTGGGCAAAAAGAACAAACCATGTCGTGCTAATTATGTAAATACATAAATATATCTGGTTGTCCCAGCTAGGGGGAGGAGGGGCTACTGGCACCTAGTGGGCAGGGGCCAAGGATGCTGGTGAACACCCTGCCGAGCACAGGACAGTGCCCCACAACAAAAAGTGGTCTCCCCCCAAGGTGTCACTAGTGCTCAGGGTTGAAGGATGGAAGGATTCAGCCCAGACTAGCTGCTAGGGCGAAAACACCAATCCCCAGAGAAGGACATGGGCCACCCAAGCCCTCCCCTAGAACCTTGGGGAGGGAACCCTGCACAGCTGCAGGGTCACCACCCTTGACCAGAGTCCATGTCCCTCTGGGGATGAAGACTTCTTCAGGAGGTCACTCTAGGGGAGTCTCACCTGCAAAACAAGGAGACTCCAACCTCCTCACTTGCTCTCAAGTTCTATCTCCTTCTAAATGCTGAAGCTAGATTTGGCTCTGACCTCACCCTGTGCCTGGGGAACAAGGCCAGGGGGACGCAGCACAGCAATTTGAGGGGCAGCCCATCCTGATCACCCACCTCCCTCCAGGGTTCCAGCCAGAAAGCCTATGACTGTCAGAAAAAAAAGGAGAGACATCACAAGAACCTGAGAGGTCAAGCTGCCGGGCCCGCCTGCTTCTTGCGAAAGCTTCAGAGAGGGGCGTTGTGAAGCAAAGAGGAAGTGGGTTTCTTGATCTGAGGGAGTGGCCCCAAGCCCAGCAGGTCTTCCGCTCACTGGCTTGATAAAGGGGACACTCTCTAAGACAAGGGTGCCACGGAGCCTCCAAATGCCAGGGACCACCCCCATCCATCTCTTCTTAGGGTAACAGATAAATAAATGGTTACAAGGGCAAACACCACAATAACAGGGAATGGGTGTCAAATGCACGAGTTCTAGCCTCCCCAGCGGGTCACCTTTCCCATAAGGACAGGACCACATCTGCCCAGGGGATGGCTGCATTTTCCTGGCCAAGAACACTACCTGGAATACACCGCAGGCGCTCCACAAATACCAGCATGCTGAGAAAGGCGACTTTAATTTCTTTATGGTTTTACCTTTTCACAGCTTTGTTTTTGATCCGCAAAAGGTGGGGCCCCTCTAACTCCTGCCGATGCAGGATTTTATCATCAAAAGACTTTCACTGACTTCCTGATGATGGGCAGCCCCCCTCCCAAGTGGCCTGGTCCAGGATCTCCAGTATCCTAAAGCTCAGATCATTTGGACCTTATGGCTTAATTCGAGCCCACCTGGGCAGTCCAGGGTTACCTTCATCACAAACACAGCATCATGATCAAGGTAGCGGTAAAGAATGTGGGCTACGCAGCCAGGTTACCTGGGTTCAAATCCCAGCTGTGTCAGGCTGTGTGATCTTGGGAAACTGACCTGGACTCTCTGTGCCTTCATTTCCTTTTCAAAATGCAAAGCATAATAATACCTGGACATTCTGAGTTGATACCCAGAGAACTGCTTTACACGGGGCTTGCAAACGTTCAGCGCTGTGCATGTGTTGGCAAATTATTATCACCATCACTACTGCATTAAGCTAACAGTCTTGTTGCAAATACAACTGTCTACCGGGATTTTGTAAAAAATACCTTCACATACATATGCACCATTTCCTATGAAAAGGGCCCAACAAACAGGATTTCTTGGGACACTTTTTTTCCTTTTTTATCTTCCTGCTTGCCTTTCTGCACAAGACACACATCTGTCCAGCCTTTTCCCCCAAATTCCTGTAATGTTACACATACAACGTGCGCACGTGTATTAGTTATTGTTTATTTTCCCTAAGTTACACACACACACACACACACACACACACACACTCTTCTTAGTATCCTACTTTTTGCAACACAACTTCAGGAGAACCCCCCAAGTCGCAGGGCTCATCATTCTGTTTCAGTGAGGGCGGAATGAAAAAAACGTGCTCCCCCTCCCCCACCCCAGCACTGCTCCCTGGTGTCAGACTAGGAACACAGAACGCTTTAAACAAAAAAACTAAAAACATAGTGACAACACAAAACCACAGTTTCTTGTTTTGGCAAGCAGAGCTCCAATGAGAAGAAAAGCTTTGGCCTCCCACCCCCAAAAAAGCAGAACCACCAAAAGCAGTCTGGGAGCCTTCTGCTCACACCCTTGATCCTCAGGGACCCCAGCCCAGCCCAGCCCAGCCAGTAGGGCAGATCCTCTGGGTGCCTGGGAGTGACACGTTTCTATCCTCAGCCCTGGGGAGCCCTCTAGGGAGCTGCTGACCAACCCCCACCCAGGAGTCTCTCTGCCCATCTCCGCAGGCTCCCCCTCTCTTCCCACCACTGCCTAGCTGGCACACCATCACAGGACCTATTGGCACCTGCCCCTGAGGTCTCCCTCCTTGCAGGCAAGGGACCCCAAACCAACTCAACCAAGAAGCAGGTGAGCCTAAGGCTCACTCAGCCTCCTCTTTAAGGGGTAAGACTTTGAGCCCCAAACCAAAAACTTTATCCGCCACCCCACCCCCCCATTACTGCACATCCCCAAAAAGCCACCCAGTATGTGCCTGGAGCAATTCAAGAGCTTTAACCTCAGGTTCATTCAAACTTTATAACACCCCTATGAGGCAGGCGCTATGCCCATTGTACAGATGGGGAAACTGAGGCACAGCACCCGCTGGTGACCTGCCCAGTCGGTGTGAGGCAAAGCCAGGACTTGAACACCAGCAGCCCGGCTCCAGAACCCCACACTCAGCCCTCACGCCACACACAGGCCCGGAACACAGAGGAGGAACGCGGAAGCCTGGCACTTCCATTCCTGTACAGTTCTGGCCACTATGTGGAAGAGAGAAAAGGAATCACAGAGGGGAAGTAACTGGAGGAAGCACAGGCACAGGCAGGGGGTCAGGGTCACAGTGACCCAGGCTTGAATTCCAGTTTTGTCACCTTAATAAATCACGTGGCAGTGAAAAGGCTAGGGACACGAGTTCTGGGGTGGCAGCCTGGGATCAAGCACTGGCAAAATGCTGCCGCCGTGACCCAGCAAAGCTCATGTAAACTACACCAGCCTCAGTTTCCTCATCTGTCGGTGGGGATCCCAACAGCACTCCCTTCCTAGGGAGGAGGAAGATCAAATGGGTTGATAGCACAAGGTGCTTAGTGCAGCCAATGATGAACAGTGTCAGCTCCTATGCTGTGACGACTGTCTTTGTCATTATCGTTAGCAACACGCCCAAAGAGCACACAGGGAGCACTCGGCACAGCCGGGGCTTCTCAATGTGCAGACCCCATGTTCAGAGTCAGACGTCGGGGCGATCCCTTTCACAACCCCGGTGGCATCCCTGAAGAGAGATTCAGTACCTTTACGAGGCACCTGTCCTTGCCTTGCCCTGTCTCAAATAAACACACGCGAACCCCGGCACCAAAGTTGTCAGTCCCCGTTGGAGATAGGGAAGGGGGTACAATCCATCCCCTGAAGGAAGTGGGAAAAGACAGATTCTGGAGAAAATACAGTGCCAGGCCCGGAACCCAACAAAACCACCAGTTCCTGTGGCCACTTCACATAGTCACAACGAAATCCACTCAGAGCCCGTCCTTCTTTCTTGCTGGCTCACACCTTTTGCTTTCTCCAGGCAGCCCTCCCTGACCCACCTGGTTCTCTGGATGCTGGAATCCTGGAACCCTAACCCCCTGCGCCTTATTTGTTTAATTACTATAGTAATGATAATAACTAATACTCCTATACCTTACTGCCTGCCAGGCACTGTTCCAAGTGCTTTACATATATTTATACAACTCATCATCTCAAAAACCCTCTAAGATAAGAGCTATTATTATCATCCCCCATTTTACAGATGAGGAAAGTGAGGTTGAGAAAGGGTAAGCCACGTGCCTAAGGTCACAGAGCCCCAGGACTTGACCACAAGCGGTCTAGCCGCAGAGCCCAGCCTTGCACTTGGATTTCTGTAAACCCCCTTTTGCCCGCCTCCATGAGACTGTCCTCTCCTTGAGGGCAGGAACCTGAACCTGGCTCTTCTGCAGCCCCCACAATGCTCAGTGCACACAAAGGCTTCACTTCTACTGGCAACGGAATCTCCCAACGAAGGACACACGGAGGCCAGGAAAGCCCTTCCTGAGGTCTGTCCCTGCCACAAGGAATTAAAAGCAGGGAGGGATTACTGAGCATTCTTCCATCCTTCCGAGCCAGGAGGCTGGGGGAAAAATCCCTTAGCAAGTACAAAAGCTGGAAGGAGAGAGTGGGAAGAGAAACGAGAATCACAACCTGCGGGCTGCCAGCCTCGCGGCTGCGTGGAAAGCCTTGCTAATTAGCAGTTCCTGAAGCTCTGAGCCCTGGGTTTTCTAAATGAAAAGGCCTTGGGTCGTCTGGGGGCCGTTTCTGAAGGAGCAAAACGAGAGAGGCCTCCCGCGGCTCACAAACAAGGTATGGCTGGTCAGGTTACACAATCAGTCCGTTTCTGGCACCGGCTTAGGGACACCCAACAGGATGAGGCAGAAAGGAAGCCAGGATTACCTCCCCTCGTTTTCAGGTGGGGAAACTGAGGCCAGGACAGGTGGCACGGCTAATCCAAGATGTCAAAGTTGGACCAGCTCATCTCAGAATGGACAAGGAAGAGCTCAGCACATTAAAAGTGCCAAGGAGATAATGTGGGAGTTGAGAAACCATTTTTTCCCGTTTCTTTAATAGTAAGAATGGCTGATTCCAATCAATTTCCATTATTCCAGCTTCCTCAGACTCTACACGCGGACAATATGAAACCACAGTTAACCCACACGCAGTCTCTATCTGCTCTGATAGCCAACACCACACCATCTTTCCCATTAATAGAAAAAATCGCTTTCCTCTCTTCCAGACTGAGGAGCAGGGAGCAGCTCAGAAGGAGAAGTGAGGAGTTCCCTAGAATTTGACACTGCTCAGCGATGCCAGGGCTGTCTACATCTTTAATTCAGAAACTGCCAGCTTCAAACTGAGCAGATTCTTTTATTTAACTGTGAGAGAGGGAGAGATGGGGGGGGGGGATGCTAACCCTGCCTTATTCTCACAGGCCTTTCTAGAAGGGTCCTTTAGCCAAATGGTTTTCAATGCCTCTGTACAACTGCCCCCCCCTCCACACACACACACACACACACACACACACACACACACACACACACACACAACCTCTTTTCACAGAGAGAAGGGTTCTCTCCTCCCTGAGTTGGAACTGGGACCTCACACAGCCTCAGCTGCACCCCCGAGCTAGTGGGGACCCTGCAGGATGCCAGAGTCTCCCTCTTGCCCCCAGAGACTGGAAGCAGCAGAGCCTGGCCCTGAGGTCTCTAAAGGAAACACCACCGCCCCCGCCAGCCCTTCCTGAAGCAGGATTAAAAGACTTCCTAGAGCAGAGAAGGGAGTAAATGAGGTCCCAGCAGGAGGCACGGAGATTAAAGCCCTGGAGTCTCCTAACTCTGAGAGGCTGGGCCCGGTCCCACCCCCTCCACCCCACGGCCACTTTTCTCACTTCCTAGGAGAGTAGGGAAGCGGCCCCTTCCTCTCACAGAAAAAAGAAGGAAGAAATGCAGCAGCACAGGATAGGGGTTCACAGTACCCGCTGGGCCTGCCCTGCTTCGAAACCCACTATCTCCAATTACCCAGCTGCGTGATTTCGGGGCAAGTTACTCAACCTCTCTGGAGCTAACCTCTCCCGTCTAAAAACAGGGGGAAGGGGGTGGATATCGTCCCTACTTCATGAGCCACTTGTGAAGGTTAAACCTTCTAATGACACATATAGGTACCTGCCACATTGCTCTCAGTTGTTATTTTACAGTCTGTCGCTGTGGTTTTGCAACTTGGAGATGAGGGTGGGGGAGGTTACGGTGGGACTGCCAAGT
Source organism: Macrotus californicus (assembly GCA_007922815.1). Lineage (NCBI taxonomy): Eukaryota > Metazoa > Chordata > Mammalia > Chiroptera > Phyllostomidae > Macrotus > Macrotus californicus. Next base: position 165,083 of record VMDR010000223.1, on the reverse strand, counting down.
GGTGAGTTCTAACCCCACTCTCCCCAAGCTCCAGCAAAAGCGTGTGCGTGGGGACCCTGGAGTTCTACTCTGGGGTTTTGTCGATCTCCGTCGGTCCTCTGGGCTCTGGGTTTTGTCGATCTCCGTCCGTCCTCTGAGCTACTCTACTCGGCACAGAGGGACCTGGGCTCTAGCATTTCCAGGGTTCGTCCTGGATGAGGAGTCCGTGGTGCACCCGAAGGCAAAGAGAGCCCGGGGCGGGGAACGAAGCAGCGAATGCTCCCGGCGCCTGGTTCCCAGAGCCCCTGCCTCACGGATGTAACTAATTTTAAAACTATTTGAAAGGCGGGGAGGGGAAAAGAAAAAGACAAAAGGGCAGCGTGCCGGGGGGAACAGGAGTGCCGGAGACCCCGGGGCGGGCTGGACTGCCTGCCTGCCAGCCTAGGAGGAGGCAGCCCAGCTCTACAGGAGCCCGGGTCTCCTCACTTCTCTACGCGCCCCGCGGGGGGGCCCGGAGGCGACTCTCGCGACCCCCGGAATCTGCGGCCACAGGTTGTGGGGACCGCCCCGCGCGGAGGCCCCGGCGCTGCGGTCTCCCCGGGCTCCCCGGGAGACTCTTACCGACTGCAAGAAGCGCAAGGTGCCCACGTAGTCCCTCTCGGTGCCCAAGATCTCGTTGAGGACGCAGAGGCGAAGGCGCAGCTGGCGCTCCGACTCCCGGGCTGCAGCGCACGGACCGGAGCTGGGCGCCGTGGCGCCGGGGGCCCGGGGGTCCGGGTGGGCACCGTCCCCAGTCCCGTCGCCGCAGGAATCGTTGCCGCCGGGTACCTCCATTCTAGCACGGCCGCACGGCGCCCGGTCCTTCCCCCGCGCGGAGGTCGCGCCGAACGGCGACTCAAGCGTCCAAGCGCCCCATCTCGGACGGGGCGCGCCGGCTTAGCCGCTGGCCCGGCGCTCGGCGCAGCGGGCGGGAGGGCGGGCAGGCGGGACTAGGGGCGGTCGGCCCGGGCCGAGGGCGGAGGCAGCGCGCGGAGGCTGGACCAGGGGCGGGAGGAGGCGGCCTTCGGGGCTCCCAGACGGCGGGCCCCAGCCGCCCGCCCTCCCAGGGAGCGTCTGCCAAGTGCCACGCCGCGCTAAGCCGCAGAGACGCGCCGCGGTGCTCGCCGGCAACGTCGGAAACTCGGCGCGACCGGAGCGGGGCTGCCAGCTGCTCTCCGGCTGGAGGAACTCTCCGGAAGGGGCCCGGCGGAGCTCGGAGGCGAGCGCACCAACTCTGTACCCGAACGCGTGGCGCCCCCACCCCCGCCGCGGGCTACGCCACTCCCTCCCGACACCCGCGACACCCTGCGTTCACAGGCACACGCACGCAGGTCCGGCCGCCCTGGCCGCCGCCGGGCGGAGTAAACACCCAGCTGGGAAAGCTCGCAGCGGAGCCGCTCCGTAGCAAGCCGGCCGGAGGAAGAAAGAGGGGCGGCCCCCGCCCAGGCTGTGTTGCTTCTGGGACACCTAGTCCTTTGGGTGCCCTCGGGCGCAGCGCACGACCTTGAGAAGGAAGACGTGAGGTTCTCGCTGTTCCTCCTTTTCCCTTTTCCTTCCTTATTTTTCTTTCCATCCTTTCTTTCTTTTTCCCTTTCTTTGTGAATTTCTTTGCTCCCATGAGCTGAGCCTACCCTTCCCTTTCCACCTTTCCCAGAAGAAATCATCTGCTCTCAGTTCCTAAGTGATAGCTTGCTCTGCCTGAGCCCCGCTCCCATCCACCCACCTCCACGGTTAAGGTCTTGGGAATCTGGCTTCGAGTCCAGTCTGCTCTGTGGGACAGTGACTTTGCCTGCCTCTCAGGAAGGTGTGATGCTCAAATTCAAATCCCATCTCCCCCACTTGCTAGCTGGGTGACCTTTGGCTGTTTTCCTTGTCTCAAGAGCCTCAGTGTTCTCTTCAGTGTAATGGGAATAAAAGTGGCACCTAGCTCGCAGGGTCTTCCACGGGGTTACGTGTTAATCCATAGGGGATGATTGGAACAGTGCCTATCACTTACAAAGGTCTGTATAAATGTTTATTCTTAATTATTATTGCATGTATAAACAGCCCTCTTGGCCAGGCCCCATTCTCCAAACTGTCCACCCAATCCCTATTCACTGGCCAGAGATTGTGTTATCTCCGCAGTGGATTAGCTGTTTCATATAATATCTCCCTGTAGACTGTAATCATCCTTTAGGAAGGAACATTATCGCTTATTTATTTTCTGTTCCAAACACCTAATTGTTCTCTCAGTGGCCTCTGGGTGAATACTGGAAATGCCTATAGATGCTGGACGAGAGTGGGGTAGCTTCTGCCCTACAAGTTCTGTTCCTTTGGGATCATGGACAAGGTGACATTTGATCTGGGCCTTGGGTGAGTGAAGTCCCCCTGGGCAGAGAGTAAAAGGTGTGAGGTAGGTGAGCCTGCCAGGTTTGGGTAGTGGAGTCGGTCATGTCCGAAATGGGGCTGACTGCCAAGGTTCTCAGAAAACTGTAGCCATCACCAGAGTGGCTCTGCTGTGTGACCTTACATATTTTTGAGCTTCGGTTGCCTCATCTTTGAATTAATCCTATCTATCACAGGGGGAGTGCAGAGTGGTAGCATCCTGGCTTTGGCATGAAATGAGTTTGCATTTTGTATCTCAGCTCCAAATCCAACTGACTGGGTGACCTTGGCCAAGACACTTCAGCTCTCTACACCTCAGTTGCCTCATCTGTAAAATGGGAGCCTTTGCAAGAGAAAACCTGCATGTAAAACAGGGTTTCTCGGCCTCAAGACTATTGATATTTGGGGGTAATTCTTAGTTGAGGAGCACCCTGTGCTTTGAAGGACATTTAGCAGCATACTCTTCCCACGGGATGCCAGTAGCATTCCCTCCTCAGTTGTGACAACCAAAAATGTCTCCAGACACTGCAAATGTCCCCCGAGGGACAGAATCACCCCCAGTTAAGAACTACTGATACAAAGTATCTGACAGATAGCCAGCACATAGTAGGTGCTCAATAAATGTTGGTCCTCCTTCCCCACTGTGACCGTGGAAGATTTGCTTCACTTTCAGAGAAACTTGGTTCTCACACACACATCCCATATTTCACCCAAGAATGGGCCCACACTGCCAAAAAGACCATCTAAACATTTCACATTTGTGAGTGGACCCCACCCTTGGCCCACCCCCAACACTTCTGTATTCTATTACTCCCTCAGATACCTCTGGAATATTTCTCCCAACTATCCCATCACTAGTGAAAGATACAACTTTTAATAAATTACTTAAGCTCACTGTGCTTCTTTTTCCTAAGCTGTGAACTAAGGATAATAACTATACTGACGTAAGGTTGTTGCAGAGATTCCTGAGTTAATTCAGGGAAAGTGCTTAGAGCAGGTACTAACCGCTCAGTAAGTGAAAGCTTATATTTATTCAGCTTGTGGACTGAGTGCTGAATTCATTCGGCGGCAAAGAGGAGAAAAATGGGCCACTGATGGGTTAAAACATAAAGACACTGTTTATTTAACAAAGGTCCAAAGGAGACTGGTTCCTCTGGCTGTTTCAGGACTTGGTGACATCGTGAAGGACCAAGGTACCTTTGACCCTGCTGGCCTGATCACGGCGGCTTTTCTCCCAAGGTTGTGGAGCCTCAGGTTCGCCAGATGGTTGCTACAATGACAACATCACTTGCTAACACAATAACTCTAAAGCAGGAAAGGAAAAAGAAGAAAAGGGCGGGGTGGGGGGGGAGATGGGTGGGTTCTCCTCTTATCAGAGAGAGAAAAATTTCCCCAAAGGCCCGAGCAGGCAGAATTTCCCTTATACCTCACAGGGCAGCCTGGGTCACATGACCACCCTTAAATAGTCCCTGACCTAGAGCAGGGTTGTCACCATCAACTTAGAACGGTCCTGCCGCATCTCCTGGAACATGGCTGCCTGGACGACCTGGGGTTCTAGTATCAAGAGAGAAGTATCTGCCATAAGCACCTACTATGTGCTGGGCCTTGAGTGAGAGTTCCTGGGACTGTGGAAGGGAACAAGACCAAGGACATCGGGCCCTCATGGAGCTCACATTACTCCGGGGTGGGGAGGGCAGACGATGACAAATTAAAGACAGCAAGTTCCTTCTGTCCTTCACTCGAGTGTTTACTGAGGGCTATGATGCTCCAGGCCGACATCCGAGCAATGAACACAACAGATAAGGTTCCTGCCCTCCTGACGCTTCCAGTGCAGAGCAAATAAGCAAGATCCTTTCAGCTTCTCCAGTTGGTTGGTGGCACCTCCCAGCCTCTGCCTCAGGTCAATGCCTCCTCCAGGTCCCATGCCTCAGACAGGGGGCTCAGCACTGGTGTCATCAATGGGGACTCCAGGGCCTGGCTGCCTCCCAGCTACTCCTGGCCCAGAGAAACTCACTGAGCAAACATGACTAAGCAATACAAGCTGGGGGAGGTTTTCCTTTCCTGCCCCCTTTTCAGCCTTGATCTCTCCCCACTCTTTCCCCATCACCTCCACCCGTGCTCGGCAGGATCTCCAGTAGGGAACCCTTAGATCGTCCTATGTCTCCGGGGCAGGGCCTAAAATAGACCATAACTGGGAAACAGTCACCAAAAAAAAAACCAGAGTTTTTAAAAATTGAAAAAAAAAAAAAAAAAAAACCCTGTCAGTTCGATGGGGAAAAGAGGAGACGATAAGGATAGAGAAATTCTCTACGGGGACGATTTTTAGAGTTTCTGTTGCCGTGTACTTCGCAAATAGTGGGAAATATCACTTCGCTTCTATTGCGTAAGTTCCACAGTTGCAGGAAGAGGTTAATGCTTCTTGGAAAGATCAGACAGTTCCGTATTCCATGACAGGGCACTCTCAGGTTCTGCAAGGCTCAGGGTCTGAAGGCCCCCTTCCCAAGCCTTGCTTAACAGAAAAGAAAAAAAAAAAGATAAAGCAAGGAAAAACAAAGGGTGGTTTTGGTCCATCCCAAGTTGAATGAGCCCGGTGAGAAATGAGTAATCAGACTGCCCAGGATTACCAGTCATTTCCCAAATGCGGATGAGGTCTTCCCCAAGGCAGGCCAGCTACCCAGGGAGTCTTTTCTCCATTCTGAGAACCAAGAGCTGCTTTCTGAAAGGAGGAGTCATCTCCACCCTTGGCACTGGGCAAAACAGCAACAACTGAACCGAATGCTCGACACGCAGGCCAGGATTCATTTCTTCAGACCAAACTATAATATGTTTCCTCCTCATCTTAGTTTAGCCACCCCTTGAATGCCCGAGTCAAAACTCCTCCAGAGGAAGCCTTACTGTCGGGAGCAGATCTCTCCAGAGGACCCTGGTTCAAGGTCTGATTCAACAAGCAAAATAGATACCAGATTCAATCAGGGCTCCAGAGCGTTGCCAAATCATATTCCTGCCAGCAACTGTGAGAAATATAGCCTGAAGGAAATGCTGAGGACCCGCAGTTTGAATCCCAACTGTGCTATTGACATGCATGCCTTCTTCTTTTCCAGCCATTGGACATTATTGTAGCTGTAGGGACCAGCTTCCTGGGTTCAGATCCCAGCCCCACCACTTCCTTAGTGTGTGACTTTGTGTAAGCAACTTAATCTCTCTGGGTTTTGATGTATCTGTCTGTACAATGGGGACAGTAAGAGTTCTGACCTCACAGGGTTGTTGTGTGGATTAAAATAGTTGATAGATTCAAAGTGCTTAGAATGCTGCCTGACCTTCACCTGAGTGTTAGCTATTGTAACTGGGTGAGGCCATGATGTTTGCAGGTGTGGCTGCCATCTTGACACCATGAAGAGGGACATTGCTAACCAGTTGAAATGCCAAATGACAGGTGGAAAGACCCTGAATCTTTGATGTCACTGAGCTCCTGAATTAACCAACTGTGGAACGGCTCTGCCTCCGGACTTCTTATATAAGAAGATAATAAAATTGTATAACTTTGTATAATAAGATAAATTTTATTGTTTAAGCCAGTTGGCTCAAGTTTCCTTTACTTGCAGCCAAAAGCATCCTGATATTCCTTCTTTCCCCTAAATTTCTCCCCACTCAAATGAATTCCTTTATTAATAACATGACCAAATACCCTGACTGGTATTGGACAACCCAGATTTGTACCTGTCATCCCAGAATAATTATTAATAACATCCCAGTTTGGATGGTTATAGTCACCCCATCTTTTGAAAAAACCATTGCCCTCTTTCTACTTCTCTCTTAAAATGCAGAGGGGTGCTGCTCTCCACCATACTGAGACGAAGACCTAAGGTTTGTAACATGAAGCCTGGATTGAGGGTAAAGTTAAGAAAATGGTTCAAAAAGAGATTAGTGCATACAAGGCAAATTCTGCAATTTAGTCAAGACCCAGAGATTCATCTGGATGGCGTATCTTGAAATTCTGCAGCCAGAATGCCAGATGGTTTCAACAGACATACTGGACACGCGTTTATACATCTTTTTTTTTTTTTTTTTTCAGTTTCTTTCCTGGACTGAAAGCTCAAAAATAGGGCTACCCAGTCCAAGTCCAGACACCTGGCAATCCCACTGGTAACGCTTACCGCAAGTTGACGGTTTCCTCTTCAGCCAGCAGAAACACAATTAGCCGTGCCCTCTCCAAATGCCCTTTATGCTCCAGCCTGCCTTTGAAATTTCCTGGGCAAATTCCACTCCTGGAGCCTTGGTGGAACAGGGGAAAATTCTACTAAAAACTGTTACCATTTCTTGAGTGCTCACTGTGTACCAGGCACTGTTAAGACATGACATCAAATTCTCACAACTGCCCTTCCTGGTTGGTATTATTGTTGTTGCCTCTTTTTTTTTTTTACTGATGAGAAAACTGAGGTTCAGAAAGGAACTCGATTGAGGTCACTGTATTAGGATAAAGATAGCCACTGTAATGAGACCCAAGTCGTGATGAATCCTTTTACACAGAGCCTATTTCTCTCTCATTATGGTCCAGGGATAAACAACCCAAGGCAGAGATGGAGACCTCAAGCTGCTGGGGCCCAGGCTCCCTCCACTTGTGGCTACACCACCCTTAACATGTGGTGTTCACGGGGTGCCCAAGATGGATGCTCTAGGGTCCTGTTCCAACCAGCAGGAAGAGAAAGGGGGAAGGGTAGGGGGATGCCCGGTCCTTTTTAGAATGGAAGTTTTACATGTCACTTCCACTTCCACCCGATTAGCCAGAGCTTAGCCATCCAGGTATGTCTGACCCTAAATCCATGCCAAGCCACCTCGCAGGTGTTGCCAGTGGACTATGAGAATCTTGTTTCCCTCATCAAAGAACAGTACCAGGCACACCTAAATATTACTTAAATGAATGAGTGAATACCTCCAGGTTGGGAGAAAACCTCATTGTGCGTGCCTGGCCCTGTGCTAGGCACGGAGAGCAGTGAACAAAACAGATAAGAGTCTTTGCCCTCCTGGAGCTGACATTCTAGTGGCAGGAGAGATGGCCCATCAGACCCCAGTAAGTCAAACACCACATCAGCCACATGGCAGCAAGGGCTATGGGGAAAAACAAAGCAAGGAAGATGACAGGGAGTGATGGGCCAGGCATCCCCAGGGCATGAGAGAAGACCTTGCTCAGGAGGTGACATTTTAGCAAAGACCTAAAAGGTGAGGGAGCAGGCTCTGCACGTGTTCCAGGCAGAAGAAACAGCGGATGCAGGGGCTTGGAGGCAGGAAGAGCCAGGAGCGGAGAAAGCCAGGGGCAAAGGGCAGTGGTAGGAAGGGCAGTGGTAGGAAAGGCAGTTAGAGGAAAGAGAGAAGCCAGATGTGTGAGCTAGGTAGGTAGCTGCAAGGACTTTGGCTTTTTCTCTGGGAAGCCATGGGAAGTTCTGAACAGAGGAGAGATGTGATCTGACAGGTTGTAGGAGGATCCCTCTGACCACTCTACGGGGAGAGACTCCAACGGGGTGAGGTCAGAAACAGTGAGACCTGGGAGGAGGGTACTGCAATCGTCCAGGCAAGAGACGCCAATGGCTTCCACCAGGGTGATACCAGGGCAGATGGGGAGAAGTGGCTTGTTGTGGATGTATCCTAATGAGGAAACCTGTAGGATTTGTTGAAGTGCTGGGGGTGAAAGAGAGAGAGTCAATCATGACCCTGAGGTTTTGGGCCTGAGCAACTGAAAGAATGGGGTTGGAATTTACGAGGATGGGAAAGGTTGTGGGAGGGGCGGGTTTGGGGGAGAAGATGGAGAATTTGATTTGGGCCATGGTAGATGTCAAATTCAACAGCTACGTGGAGATATTAAGTGGACAATCACACGTTCCCAGGGTTCAAGGAGGAGGTCAGCCTGGAGATGGGAATGCGGGCATTGTCGGTGAGAACTAACATAGGATTGGGTGAGCTAACCCAGGGAGGGCACAGAATGGAGAAGAGGACAAGGACAGAGACCCAGGATGTACCAGTGTTCAGAGCCGGGGCATCCAGGGGACACCAGAATAAATGTTAGAGAGGGTCCATTTCCAATCTGTGGCACCTCCCTGGCTTCCTTAAGCAGGTTAGACGTAGCCGCGTGTCTCCTATGACCTCGTCACCTCTAGTGAAATGGAGCACAGGGCAGGTTCCCAGTTCAGTCATTTCCTTCATGGCCCCGAGTCTCAGTTTCCTCATTTGTGAAATGGGGACATTAAGAATCCTGCTCTGGCCTTGACCAGTGTGGCTTAGTTGGTTGGACATCGTCCCACAAACTGGTTCAATTCCCAGCCAGGGCACATGTCTGGGTTTCTGCTTGGTCCCCAGTCAGGGTGGGTACAAAAGGCAGCCGATCAATGATTCTCTTTCGCATCGATGTCTCTGTTTCTCTCCCTCTCTTCCTCCCTCCCTTCCCCTCTCTCTAAAAATAAATAAATAAAATCTTTTTAAAAAAAGACTCCTGCTCTGCCAGCTCTCAGAGGAAATGTGAGAACACAACGAGATTTTACAGACGATCTTATGACGAGATCTTACACAGTGCTTGACAAAAACTGAAGAGTGCCAAACGAAAGAAGATGCTTCCCCTCCCACCCAGCTTTAGGTCCTCAAGAAAAGAGAAACTGAAGCAGAGAACAGAACCTACGCAGACTCAGAGAAAACAATAGAGAAGTTGTGGCGGAGAAAGAGCATCATACAGCTCCATGCAACAACGTGGATGAATTTTAAAGCCATACTGCGAGCCAGCAAAACCAGATATAAAGGAGCATGTGCTGTAGGTTCTAGTTACACAGTGCTCAAAGCAGACAATATTAAACTCCAGTGCTTAGAGGGACACGCTTGGATAGTAAAGCTGGAAAGAAAAGAACTAAGGGCTGTCCCTTACGTTACATATAAGTCGGGGCAGGGGTTTCCTCCCAGGTCGGGGGAGCAGGGACTTGGGATTCATTTGGGCTTTTGGAGCTGACCATGGTCCGTTTCGTAGCCCAGGTAGTGATTCCATGGAGGTTCACTTTAGAATCATTGATTATGATTTACCTGAGGTCTTATGGACTTTTCTCCGTGTATTCTCGCTTTCCCAACTTTAAAATGCATCAAAAGCCTGGAAAATAAACACACATACCTATCTTCATATCCCTTGACCAACTCATTCTCATTCGAGGAATCTAAATTACTGACATAATCACACACTCAGACAAATTTTGATGCACGAAGATGTTCACTGCAGTCCTACTTACAATAGCCCCAGATTGGAAAGGACCTACGTTCTCACTAATAGGTAAAGAGTGAAATACACTAAGGCATACCCACAACGTGGAAAATTATTTGGCCATTGAGAAGTCTGCTATCAAAGCGCATTTAATGGGATGGAAAACGGTCAAGATGCATGAATGAACAGAGAGGAAAAGCATGGCATGCAAACTACGTGTGGACCGTGAACTCAGTATTGTCAACATGCATTACATATCTGTACAAAAAGGCCAGGAAGAACATTATAAAAATAGCAAGAGTCATTACATCTGGGCAGTGGAATTATGGGTATTTGTTTTTGTCTTTCTACTTCTATTTGCCAAACTTTCTGCAATGGATACGTGTTACTTTTACTCTTTCCTTCTTTTAAACTGGACCTCAGATGCACACAATTAGTTAACCGCACTCCTCAGGCCGGGGCACACCATCCACGGCATGTGAGTGTGGCCTCTCTTTTGTTTTATTTTCACTTGTTTTTGCCTTCATCTCGCATCTCCAGTGCCCTATTCCCCCCCCCTCCACACACACACACACGCCCACTCACGCTCGGGTATATTTAAAGTGTGTTCTTGCTATCCATCTGCTGTACAGTTGTTGGCATATTATGTGTATCCAAATAAACATAGTGAAAATATATATATATGAAGAGATAAAGTGTTGTTTTAAAATTTTTACATAATGGTACGGAGTTGTGCATCTGATGCCATTGTACTTTTTCACTCAGCATCATGTTCTTGAGATCATTCCTTGTTGCTGTTTGTGAATAAATGCATGACTTCCGACTCTTGCTTAGCATTCCAGTGTGCACATGCATCACTGTGGCAGAGACTGCTGGATGTTCCCCGAAAGCAGTTTCTTCCTCTTCCAGGACACAGTCAGGGACTACATTTCCCAGTGTCCCTTGCAGGTAGGTGGAGCCCAGGCCTTCTCGCTGCTCTTTTCTCGTCTAGGCTGGTTGGCAGGAGGACCCCAGAGTGACCTTGGAAGCCATGGGTTGAAGGTGGCAGAGCCACCTCAGCCTGGATCTGAATGCCCACTTGGAGGGGAGCCAGATGACCCCTCAGTAACACTCACTTTGGACTATCACGTGATCAAAAAATAAAACTCCCAGTGGGTCTGAGACTTGACAAACATTAGGGTCTTCATTATAGCAGTATCCATTAACCCTAACCAATAAGACGATATTCTACGTATCCGTTTCCTAGCGCTACACCCACGTCCCCCGCACTCCTTGAAGCAATGCTACAGCCAACACCCTCACGCGTATTTCCACTTATGTCTGTGAACAAGGTTATTTTTAGGTGGTCTACCAGCAATGGAATTGTGGGGCCATCAGGTTTGTACGTATTTTGTTTACCTGGCCAAAGCAATGGCAGAGGCATCCGGCTTTGGGGGACAGGGACAGCAGGGGTTTTGGTATTCAGTTCCCCAGAGCCGACTGTGCCGGATGCAGTGTCTGTGCTCAGAGGGGCCACCGCTGGAGCCCTCCCACAGAGTGGTCTGGGCATTGTTCCATGGTCATGGCCTCTAAGCCCGGCTTCCTGGGCACCCAGGACATTCTGTGAGCCTCCACAACCTTTAACGAAATTACCAGGGTAGGCTCTGTTGTTTACAGCTGCAAATTCCTGATCTTTGCTAGATTAGGGGTTGGCGGACTTTTTCTGTAAAGGACTAGACGATAAATATTTTAGAGTTCAAGGGTCATACAGTCTACGTCCCACCTATTCAATTCTGTCACATCACTAGCAGCAGCCAAAGACAAAATGGAAATGAATGGGTGTGGCTGCATTCCAATATAAGTTTATGTATAGAAACAATAGCCTGCAGATCGCAATTTGCCAGTCCCTGAGCTAGACAAAAAGATCTCTCTCCTTTCTCTAAATCTCTGTGTAAACAGTTATCTCAGAGTTCCCGGCCTTAACTCTTTGGTCAGCTGCTTTTCTCAGTCCGTTTTTGGGTCGGTTCCACAGAGAACCTAACACATTACCTCACCTGCAATGGACTGACTGAATGAATAAATGAGTGAATGAAGGAGTGAATGAATGAATGAATGAATGAATGAATGAATGAATGAATATACTTACGAATGGCTTTAATTTAGAGGTGGTGATCCCATTGAATAACCCGGGCAAAGGCCAGTCAGAACGGGAGCCAGCACCACACACCCTGTGCAGCTGAACTGTTGCCTGGGGGAGTCGAGTCCTGCCCAGAGTGCTTCCTTTTCTCTGAGTCCCCAGAGCCCAGGGCTGTGCTTTTTACAGGAAGGTGCTTCTCTGTCCAGGCTCTGCGCAGTTAATGTTTTAGAAAGCCCCCAGTCAGGCCCCAGGCGTGGGTAGGTCCCTAGCTTTTCACACTTTCACCCAACACTGAACCCGTCCTGGGCTGAGGAGGAACCGAGAGAGTGACCTCCTGGCCCCTGATGGGGTGGGAACAGATTCTTAGGGGACTCCCAGAGGCTTTGTAGAAAGTCCTGCTTCACTTTTAAAGGTCAAGCTGGCCCTCTCAGGCCTGCCTGCTCGCCTCTCTGGTTTTCCGGCCTCAAGGAAGACGTGTGGGCAGGGGGGTGGGGTGGAAGGGTGGAGGCTGCCACCCAGGCAGACGGCAGGGTCAAGTGACCACCTTGATCCCCTCTGGCCTCCCGGGGAGCTCGAGAGTCCCAAAGGTGGGTTTAGGTGAGAATGTGTTAGCGGAGGAAATCTTTGGCCAGAGGGCAACTGGGCCATTCACATTGTTTTCTGTCTCCAGCAACACAATAGAAGTTTTGCTCCGAGGCTCAGGGAGCGTCTACAAAGTGCTCTCCTCCTAGAGCAAAGCCGCTGCAGCTGGGCTTTTGGTGGCTTTTTATCTTTGGATCAAGGCGAAGGTGTGGAGCGGCCAGGCAAGACCAAGGAGGTCGAAGACAGGAAGTAGCAGCCTCTGGCTGTTCAGGCTGCTTGCTAAGGGAGTGGTCCTGTAAGATGAACAAAAGGCCCGGCTGCAGGAGGACAGGAGTTGCGGGGGGGAGGGGTCACCTCCATCCTTAAGGTTGGCAGGCAGGCCACTGGGAGCTGGTGACTTGGCTTCCAGCCAGAGCCCTGTTGAAACTCCTGCTGAAGACAGGAAGGCACAGACAGGATACTGTTCACACCACCGGGGGTAAGATTGCCGAATCACATGTTTAACTTTTGTAAGAAGTTGCCAATCGTTTTCCAAAGTGATTGTGCCATTTTATATTTCCACCAGCACTGTTGAGGGTTCCAGCTGCTCACTATTATTAATTTTCATTGCACAAGTAATACATGGGTATACAAGTGTTCTCCAGGACGGCTCAAAGAAAGTGCCTTTGAACAACTACCCAGCACCCACCACTCCCCCAAAATAACCCTGTCGGCAGTTGGGGCAGCTTCCTTGCAGACCTTTTCCTGTGCACTTACATCCATAAATAAATATGCATCAAAAACGTAGTATTGTTTTGTGGTGATTCTTTTCGCAAAAATGGGAAACAATCTTCCATCATATATTTCACTGCACTCACCACCCTGACATCCCGTTTATTCCCTGCCTCCCCCCAGGTAAAACAGCATAGTCCGGTCAGGGTAGGGATTTGCTTTGTTCACCGCTGATCCCCAGTGCCTAGCACAGAGGCAGGCAGAGACCAGATGCTCCATAAATATCTGGAGAACGCAAGAATAGGGTCTGCATTGTCCTGCCACTGTGCTCTCCCCTCTCTATAAGTCACAGATCTTTCAGCGTGTATAAATCTATTTCCTTCTTTAACCTGCTGCATAGTATTCTGATAGGAACATGCAAAATTTCTTTTTCATTCCGCTGTGGATGGGCACTCAGGTTGCTTCCGATTCTTCATTATCAGGAGTGCTGCTGCTGTGAACATCCTGTGTGTGCCTCCTTGGGCAAGGGCTTTCTCTAGAACAGTAACCCAGCAGGAAATGGCCCGGTCGGAGGGTCTGCACACTATAAATTTTAGTAAAACTGGCCAAAGGGTCAAGGATTTCTTCTACCAGATACTGCAAGCAGATCAACCCATAATCTACTTGAGATAATGGTAAGTGGAGAGAATCTCTATGATTTGGCAAAATGGGATGGTCGGGAGAAGGTAGCATCAAAGTTATCGTGGGGGTGAGGGGCCTATGCTCACACCCCTGGAGCCAGATGCCCTGTGTCCAAATCATGTCTCTGCCACCATCAAGCTACGTAACCTCAGGCAAGTTACTCAACCTCCCTGCCCGCAGTTTCCCATCTGAAGATGGGACTATGAGTAGTAACCACCTCAGAGTGCCATTCAGAGATTTAACACATGTACAAAGTGCTTAGAGCAACAATGCACACCTGTGAAATAGTCAGGACGCTGTTACTACTTAACAAACCGAGGGTATACATGTCCAGAGAACACATTCAGCTCGCTCTGGTCGTTGTCTTTACCGTCGTGGCCCCTTGGTGTTGGCTTTTCCATCTGTTGACTTGGGGCACCTGCTGCAAAAGGGGAAGGAGAGACCTGGGAGATGCTGAAGTCCTGGGGGCGGCTACTCAGGGAGGAGTGACTTTACAGGAACCAGACACAGACGGTGCTGCTGCAGCCTGGCAGCGAGGACATCACCAGTGACCTTTAGGAGGGACGCTGGGGCAGAAACTAGCTCTAAAGGGACAGTCCCTACCCTTAGTTAAGGGTAGCCCCCAATCTAATGTGGAAAAGTTCACAGAGCTATGAAAAAGATGAAGTCACGTTAAAGAGGTAAAGCACGGAGACAGACAGGCAGCCTACGCAGGCTCTGAGGGCCCACAGGGGGATGTTTTTAAAATGGACTTGGTTGCCGTTGATTACACATAGGAAGCTTTCACAGTAAGATCTGAATTTCTCATGCTGCACGTCCTCCACGTCAGCAAGCTGTATAGCTCCACCACCTTCAGCAGGTCAATACCCAGAGTCTGATGACTTCTCCCTACCCACACTCTTACCAACCTGTTGTCCGTTCTCCACACACAGCCAGAGGGGTCTTGTGAGGACCTACGATGTCAGATCCTCTCCCCCTTCTGCTCAGAACTCTCCATGGTTCCCACCTACTCAGAACAAAAGCCAGAAACCTCACAGTGGCCCACAAGGTCCTGTGTGGTCTGCCCCCATTACCTCTCCGTCCGCAGCTCCTTCTGCTTTCCCTCGCTCTGCCTCTGCTCCAGCCACACAGACCCCTCACTGTTTCTAGGACAGCCCAGGCAGGCTCTCTCCGTGGGGCCTTTGCATTTGCTTGCCCCTCAGCCTGGACTACTGTGCTCCTGGGGAAAGGGTACCCCACAGCTCGTTCTGCAAATCTTTCCTCAAAGGCCCCCTTCTCTCTGAGGTTTCCGGGATACCCATCTAGAAGTTCATACTACCCTTGACATTCCCACCTTCTGCCCTACATGATGTTTCTCCACAGTGCTTGTCACCATCCAACATGTCACCTAGTACATTTATTTTGTTCACATGTGCCTCCCATTCGTTCCCAAGTAGCATCTTTAGTCTGTTTTGACCCCATGGTCTCTCCAGTGCCTGGAATGGTCTTGCACTTGCTAAGCTCTCAGAAAACATTTGTGCAATGAGCACATTTCCAGCTTCCCCAAAAGAATTTGGCAACACTGGGCAGGAGCTAGATAAAGAGGGACCACCCCTCTTCTGCTCATGGAAGTCCCCACCCAGCCCCTTTCACTCATTTATGTGTGTCCTCTGGGCAGGTGACAGAGCCCTGCGTTGAGAGCCAAGAGCCTGGCATTTTGATTCCAACTTTTCTGTTCCAACTTCTCCTCCTTGCCACCTCCCTGTCCTTGCCAGTCTCACTGCCTGGAACACCCTTCTCCCTCTGCCTGGCAAACTCCTCTGCATCTTCTAAATCAGGGGCCCGCAAACTCCAGCCGCCAGCCAGATCCGGCTGGCCGCCTGTTTTTGTGCAGCTTGTGAGCTAAGAATGGTTTTTACATTTGTAAATGGCTGGGGCGGGGACTCAAAAGCAGACAATTTCGTGACACGTGGAAAATGTATGAAATTCACCTTTCAGCGTCCATAAATAAAGCTGTATTGGCGGCACAGAGCCACACCGCTCCTTCACCTATTGTCGGTCGCACTACGGAGGCAGAGCTGAGCGGTTGCGACAGAGAGTGTACGGCCGGCCAGTCTAAAATAGTTGTCATTCTGGCCCTTGAGAAGAACAAAACCCAAAAACCACCAACGTCTTTCTCAGCCTTAGCTCCACTGTGAAACCTTCTCTTGTTCCTGGAACCGCTTCGGCCTGGGAACCGATTCACGCTACTGCACGTGGCACTGCGTACTTGCCCCTCCTCCCTCCAGGCCCTGGCGCTCATCTCACAGGCTCAGGTCCCCGAGCACGGAGCACGCTGTCTCATCATCAGTGACCATGGGTTAAGCTTCTCTGCAGGACCCAGTGCTGCCCACTTCTCTCTGGGCTTCGTGTTTTCTCGTCTCTATGGTGGAAGCCTTGATCCCTAAGATCTTCAGCGCTGCCTGGAGGCAGCATACCTGAGTCCTCAGCAGGTGGCAGGAGATGGTTCACCAAAACAGATTATTTTTTTGAAAAAAAGTCACTGTGAGGGCACAAAGGCCACAAATTCATAAACTGTGGCCCAATGTCGGCCCAAATATGTTTTGTTTGGTTTGTGCCTGTTCTAATTTTGGGGTTTTGGGGGTTTTTTTACTTCACTGTCAGCATAACCCTGACCTACTAGAACCCAGCCCACTTCATTCACGGCACTACGCGTCTGGCGAGTTTGCCACCCCTGCGTGGACAGTTAAAGATCATTAGAGCAACAACACCCAGAAACCCTAAAAAAGCTTCTGGAGTCAAAGGTTACAGACGTATTTAGGCCCATTGTTCCCAAACTGGGTTGGACATTGGAATCACCAGGGAAGGGAGTGTATAAAATGCAGATTCCAGGCCGACCCCAGTCCCACTGAATCCTTCTCTCCGTAGCTGGCGGTGCCGATATGAATTTTTTTTCCAAGCTTCTCCCACAATGCTTACGCATTGCAGATGGGAATATATATTGAATCAAGCTCTGCAGCTGTGAATTTGGCTGTATGTGTCAAAATTATAAATGTATCTCTCTCTTGACCCGGCACTTCCACTGCTGGGAATCTCCCTTCCAGACCAGCGCTTCTTCAACTTTAATGTGCACACAGCTGCCCTGGGCATCTTTCTAAAGTGCAGGTCCTGATGTTGCGGGCCTAGGGCGGGGCCTGTGATGCTCCAGCTCTCACAGAGCTCCCAGATGACACTCAGACGCCAGTCCTGGAGCATTCTGAAACACACATAACCAGTGCTGCCTCTACAGGATGACTCACTGCACCGTACTCCGTCATGGCAAGTGGTGGGAAGAACCTAAATGTTTATTCACAGGGGACCGGCCTGCGAGAAAGCATTACACTGCCTTGAGAAGTATCAAGGCAGCTTTCTGGAACGGTAAGGAGTGATCTCCAGGACGTGTTATTAAACACAAAAAGCAAGGAGCAGAACAGCAAGTGGAGCGTCCAGCCACTTGTATGAACAGTGTGGGGCAGAACATTCATGTTCATATCGACTTGAAGAAGCACAGAAGAGCCTGGTGGAAGAAACTGGTGAGTGAATGCCCCTGCAGAGGGGAGAGAATGGATGGATGACAGGGGAGAGAGACTGATCTATTATAGTACTCACTTGAATTTTGAACTACATGAATATAGTACCCATTCAAAAATAAATAAAAATGTATATTATAATGATATATAAATAAAAAGGCTCCCTCTGTACTTCCAGTGCTCAGACTGAAGGTGGACCACCAGAAAAGCTGTGCCGGGTGGGGGGGGGGGGCAGCTCCTTGCTCAGCACACCGTGTGCGCTTACACACACATACGCACTTGTGTACAGCTTTGAGGACAGTCTGTGCAGTGTGTTGGCAAGCACACCAGGCTTAAACTCTACAAACCTCAGTGAGACCCCGGTTCTGCCGGCCAAGTGACACAGAGCAAAACATCCAGCCTCAAGGAACCCCATTTTATGGGGATGATCAAGACAACCCTGACCCCCCTGCAGACCTCGGCGGGGTCAGAGAACCCTTCCCAAACTGTCAAGGGTACCCAGGAAAACACTAATTATAACATGAACCGCATTGGTGAGCAGGGCGTGGAGCTGCCTCCACCTGCTCTGCAGGGTCTCGTGCAAACCTCCCAGGACACCATGCAAGGTGGAAACCTAATACCTTGACCTTTGCAGTGAGGCAACTGCTCTGAGCAACCCCTGGCAATGCTCATCTCCAACTCTCCTCCCACCATCTGGTCCTGCTGCCAGGCTGAGTCACAGGCAGGCAGGCTGAGGGACAGCCACATGACCTGTGTGTGGGGCTGATGTGTGAGGTGGTTGGGGGAGGAAGGGAAAGACCACAGGAGGCTGTCACTCCCTGCTCAGTGGGAAATTTCCTGACAGAGGAGGACATCTAAGCTTGACTCTGGGTTTAGAACTCAGCTGGCTGGCTGGTAGAACTCCTCCAGGAAGCCCACTGGGTATGTGAGTATGCTTGTGTGTGTGTGTGTGTATGTGAAAAGGAGAGAAAGGAGACAGACAGACAGATATAGACAGAGAAAGTAAGTGTACAGGGGATGATAACAAAAAATAACAAATATTGAGCCCTGACCACATGCCAACCTCTGTCCTGAGCGTCTTGCAGATTAAACTCAGTGAATCTTCGTGGACACGAGCATCCTCATCACCCCCATTTTCCAGATGAGGAGACTGAGGCACACACAGCTCATTAACTCACCCAAGGTTATATAGTCCAGATGCGGAGACAGGCAGTCTGACTCCAGAGGCCCCACTCTGAATCTCTCGGCTACAGGGAATTTCACTCCTTGAAGGGGTTTTTCAGGCGTCACTTGGCTCAGGACAGGGAGTGACAATGATGGAAATGCCTCCAGCCTATGGTGGCATCTGTCTGTGGAACCTTGGACGAATGAACCCTGTGCCTCATGTTGAAGCACCTCCGTTTCCTCACCTGTAAAGTGAAGATCCTTGTGGCGGCCCCCACCTTTCAGGGCTGTCTCAGGGTTTGGTAATGAGGTGTAGAGAGTCCTGCACACAGCACAGAATATGAACTTTGTTAATGTAGTTTTCAGATCCATTATTACCCAGTACTATTGAATGAGGTATAAAAAAACCAGCTAGAACCCTGGCTGGTGTGGCTCAATGGATTGCTGCCTGGTCTGCGAACCAAAAGGTCACTGGTTTGATTCCCAGTCAAGGCACATGCATGGGTTGCGGGCCAGGGTGTGCGAGAAGAAACCGATCAATGTTTTTCTCCCTCTCTTTCTCCTTCCCTTCCTCTCTCTCTAAAAAATAGATAAATAAAGCCTTAAACTCTTGTGACTCAGCACCACCACCAAAAAAATAATAGAAAGACCTTTTTAAAAACTTTTTAAAAAGAAAAACAGCTAGAAACTCTCAGTCCTGTGCAAGAGGGAATCAAATCTCTCTTTTTAGCTGCTCATCCATATCATTCATCTGTAACATGTAACCTAAATATCTTGCCTTTTCCCCTGTTTCTGTAAGAAAGCGAGATAGGGCTAGCAAAGAAAGTACACAGATCTTGGTCACGATTAAAATCACTTTTATTTTTTTTTTCCGACGTTGAGCATCTCAATCCCTGCTGGGGCATTCTCGCAGAAGAGAAACCCACATGCAGCACCAAATTCAGCCTGGTGGCCGGGGAACAGAAGAAATGTAGCTTTCAAGGTCACTTCCACCTCTCTGTCCTTGGGAAATTAATTCAATTCCATAATTATTTATTGAGCATTTGTGCTGTTCCAGGCCTCTGCCAGGGGCTGGGGAGGTAGCACTGAACAAGACACACAAAAATCGTCGTCTCATGGAGCTGACATTTTAGAGGAGGAGGCAGACAATAAACAAGTAAAGAGATCATCTAATGCCAAGTGTTGAGAAAGGCCATGAAGGAAAATAAAGCAGAATAAGGCATGGAGAGTGATGGGAGTGGTGTGCGTGGGAGGGATGCTATTAATTTGAACCGGGTGACATTTGAACATGGAGACATTTGAGCAGAGAGCTGATGAAGTGAGGGTAATTAGAGAAAGAGTATTCCAAGGTGAGGGAATGACTGGCATGTGCAAAGGCCCTGAGGCAGAACCAGGGGGAGAGACTGATAGAAAGTGAATATGGAAAATCAGGCAAGTTCTTGCCTCTTCTCCTCCTTTCTTCTCTGCCAAACAGGGATGAAAATAGCAGCCTGCTGCCCCACCTCCATCCCAGTGCCGCAGGGAGATAATAGATGGGAAAGTGCTTTCAGGGGAAGAGCAGGAGAGCAGAGTTATTTAATGGACACGCCAGGTGTACTTTGGGACAGTGTGGTTTCCCCTCCCTCCCAGTGGTTCTATGCTATCCTAAATACCAGCAGTGGGAGAGACCAAGATTCGAATACTTCTGTGCCCTCCTTCAAGGGATGGAAAAGGTGGGGCTCACCGAGGGCAGGAGACCTGCCTCAGGTCACAGAGCAAGTTCCTCCCCAGCCCCGGTTTTCAGGATCCAGGTTTGTTCAAAAGTATTGAACAAACATTGAACAAGCCCACACTCACGTGAAGATAAGAGTAAATAAAATCAATATTCTTATCTCCTTAAGAAGTTGTCATTTCCCCAGGGCAAGCAGGAGGTGAGACTGTTTGCTGGGGGGTTGGGCTGGGGGAGCAACACTTTGCAAAGCCAATGAAATGTGTTCAATAAGCCATTTCACTGACAGTCTGGTCTCTTTGCTCTCTGCAGGTGACCTCTCATTTGTGCTTTTCAAAACATTCTCCTAATTTTCCTAGGTCTCCACAGCCCAAGACTCTGCTCTCTTTGTCACCTTCCCTGAGACTGAGGCTCTGAGTAGTGACGTAGCTCATCGGAGGCTGTGCAGTGGGTTATCTGTTCAGTCAGCAGATGCAGCCTAACGGTGGACTGAGAAAACGGTGGGGAGCAGACCACACAGGCAATCGCCATGCACGAGATAATTTCAGAGAACACACAGATGAAATAAAACACAGGGACTGCAGGACTAATTTAGTGTGGTCAGAGAAGGGCCCCAGGGGAGGTGACGCAGGAGTGGGGCCTGTAGCTTGAGAAGCAACCAGCTTTGTCCAGAGCCAATCAGAAGAGGGTTCCAGGCTGAGGGACTACAGAGGCAAAGTCCCCGTGGCCGGAACAGGCACGGTGTTGGAGGAACAGAAGCAGAGCAGACCGGGGGAGAGGTAAGGAGGATGAGATCAGAAGGGCGGGGCAGGGCCTTGCAGGCCCCTGTAAGGAATCGGGTTCAGTCCTAAGGGAAGGGGCTGCCAGTCCAGGGCTCTATGGTTGGTGGCCAAGCAGGGTCCTCAAACCCAGATCTCTTTCTTCAGAACCAAGGCTCGCTCTTCCCCAACACCCTTCGGCCTTTCATACATCCTGGTACTTCCTCAGCTGGCTCTGGAAGTTCCTGGTTATACTCCTAGCATGTGATTCTGTCTTGTCCTGCTCAGCCTGCATTTCGAACAAACTCAGCACCAACTGCCTTTCTCACGTGCGCAGGCAGACCTTCACCTCAGCTTCTCAAGTTCACACTCAGGGAGCCTGGCAGCAGCAATTGGATTTGCATTCCCCTGTTCCCCAGCAGCAGCAGGAATTGGGGCTGGGGAAAAGAAGAGGAGGAAGAGGAGGAGAGAGATTTTCAAAAGTAAATCTGCCAGCAAGCCAGGTAGAAAGGCAGAGAGAACACAGGCCAGGGCTGGTGTCACGGGCCCTAGAGACAGGCTTCCAGGGCCATAGTTGTCTCCTCTGGCCTCACTCCTGGTGTGAGGAGGTGGCAGACAGGATCCCACTGGCCAAAAATAACCAAGCAGCAGGGACAGCCTCTAGGGCACCCTGAGGGGGTCTTAGGTTGTATAAGGTCATCATTACTCTCTACACATTTTGTCTTTCCTTGAACACATTTCCTTAAAACTCAAAGCAAACATAAAAAGAATGAATTGGAAACTCCATCCGCCAGGGTAGAGCGTGGACGTGTGTTTAAAGCCAATTAATCAATCTGTTGCATTTTTATCAGAGAATACACCATCAGTGTTCACAAGCACATCCACGGGGTGGGATCCAAGAAGTGTGTTCCTCGGGCACACAAGGAGGTCTGGGGATTCTCCGTGAAGGAGGATGGGAGCTCCAGAATTGCACTTTGACCCAGGCCAAAGGAAGAGGGAACATCCCCTACGGATAGATGTACACTTACCCAGAAATGTAATGAGGGTGGAGATTCACCAAACAAGATGTCCCCATTGGTGTGTTCCTGTCACCACTTGCAAAAATCTGCAGGCAGTGTGGATAAGAACTAACTGCTGATTGTCAAATAGAGTTACAAAACCACAAGACTTTTTTCCAAAGCCAAATAACCAAACTTTTAAAACTGATCCTACACTTTTTTTTTTAATTTAATAGACATGTTAGAGCAGTTTTATGTTTACAGAAAAATTGAAGGGAACGTACAGAGAATTCCGTATACCCTTTTAACCCCTCCCCCAAATTTCCCATTATTAGCATCTTGCGTTAGTGTGTGCATTTTTTACAATTGATGAGTCAATGTTGATACGTCATTATTAACTGCAAATTAAACCCACAATTTACATCAAGGTTCACTCTGTGTCGTATGTTCTGTGGGTTCCAACAACTATATACTATCATATTTACCACCGTAGTATTTATTATGCAGGAGAGTTTCACTGCCCTAAGAACCCTCTACGCTCTGCCTATTCATCCTCCCTCCCCCCGAGCCTCTGGCAACTGCTGATCTTTTTACTGTCATTTTGCCTTTTCCAGAAAGTCATATATTTGGAACGGTACAGCACGTAGCATTTTCAGATTGGCTTGTTTCACCTAGCAATATACATTTAAGCTTCTTCCACGTGCTTGTGTTGGCTTACGGCTCTTTTTTTTAAATTGCTAAATAATATTCCATTGTCTGGATGTCCCATAGTTTGTTTATCCACTCACCTGTTAAAGGACATCTTATTTGTATCCAAATTTTGGCAATTATAAATAAGGACTTATATATTTTTTATACTTTTTTTTCTAATTGCAAAAGGCAATGGTATATGGTCATTGCAGATGAGGAAAACACAGACAAACACAGAGAATGAAACAAAAATCTCTCCTTTTACAAATAAAGAAACCGAGGCTCAGAGAGGGAAAGTGACATGTTCATTCACTCATCCCTCCAGCGAATATTTGCAAAGCTCCAGCCACATGCAGACACCGTGCTGGGGCAGGAGCCACCGCTGGGAACAAGGGAGACAAAGTCTCCCTCTTCCCTCCTGGAGTCAATATTCAAGACAGACAATATCCAGTAAATACATAATATGAATAATGAAAGAACGGCTAATATTTATTGTGTACTTTTTCTGTGCCAGACACTGTTCCAAAACCTTTATATGTATTGAGACAGTCCTCACAAGCACACTGGGAAGTAAGCCTATCATTATCTCATTTGCAGATGGGAAAACTGGGGTCCAGAGAGGTCAAATAACCAATCTAATGTCACACAGCTGGAAAGTCGAGGAAGCAAGATTTGAACCCAGGTCATAGGCTCCCAAGTCTGTGGGCTTACCACTGCTCTACAACAATAAGAGGAAATTTTTTCATACCAAGGGTTGAGGGCAGAACCCAGGCTGCATCCTGCTCTTCAGCTTCTTGTCTCTGCCTTTCAGGGTTCTGAGAAGCCAAATGTCATTGCTCTTCATGGCTTCTTCCAGTCTCTCAGCCGTGATCCCAAGGGCTGGGGGGAGGGCTTGGAGCTCAGTGGCTGGCCAGGGCTTCTGAGTGCAATCAGACCCCCCTTATTTTTAAGCCATTAAATCTCTGATGGCAAATGCTGCTCTTTGGAGCAGCAGGCTGACCTGACCAAGGGAGAGTCGCTAGGTATGGGGGAAAAAGAAAAACAAAAAAACTATCTCAAAGCCATACATCCCAGCTGATGTGTTTGACAATCACAGGAGGGGCAGTCTCACCCAGCCCTGCTTCCTGCTGGGCCGTTCAAAATCAGCAACAGAAAAAGCCCAAAGTTTATAAAGTGGTGCTGGTGAGGCTCTGGGGAAACAGATCCTGTGATAGACCTCCGGTGAAAGCCATTGTAGTTGCTTTGGAAAACAATTGCCATCAACTACCCAGCTTTTAAAAAACACAGGCTTGGATCCAGCAGTTCCAGGTCCAGGAGTCCGATGTACCTGCATCCTCACCTGCGTGTACAGTGACGCACGTCAAGGCTACAGACGCAGCAGTTTGCAGTAAAGAACCAGAACGGCCCATCACTGCCCCATCCCCTAACTAGGTCCCTGGTTCAGTACACAACGGCCACCCAGGCATCCCTGGCTACAGTGAGCTTCTCAGGTGTTGCATTTTTTACAAACTGAAGGCAAGACCCTCCATCAGCAAAGAGATTCCGACTCGCTTTAACCGCTTTGTTGTGGCGGTCTGGAACCGAGCTCACGACATCTCTGAGGTACGCCTGGGCTCGCAAAGAAGTGCTACGCGGTTGTTGTTGAAAAGGCAAGGGCAGCTCCCCGTGTGCTGCCATTGAGCCCTGTTCAAGATGAATCGTTTACGGGGGAAAAAGCAAGGTTGAACGTTGAATGCTATCTCTGCTGTCAGAACAAGGAGGAGAGGGCTATTACAGAGGTGCTGAATCTCAAAAGAGGACAAGGACCTGGGGTGAGGCATCTCTTGCTGTGCAATGAATAGCGAAGTCCTTTACCTCTTCATGCCTCAGTTTCCCAAACTGTAAAATTGGGTCCTAGTATCTGGACCCATTGGAAGAAGTGAATAATCTATATCAGGAACTCTGCTCACTGCCTAGGACATAGGAATTGATCCATAAAGAATGGCTGTAATATTAATAATCATTACCTACAAACGCTCTCTCAAGGAAGACACGAGGACCTGGGTAAGGAGCTGCTTCTGGGCACTGGGAAGATGGGGGTTGGGACAGAGAGTGGCTGACTTTTCAGGGTCAGCCCTTATTGAAGCATTTGATTTTTTTCTTTTTTTAACTTGTGCATGTATCACACATTTAAAGAATATCATTGAAAGTAGGGGAGCAAGGCAAATTCAACCAGAGATGATTTTCCAGCTGGATTTTCTGAGCAAACAGCAACCTTTGTTTGGGAGCCCTGCGGCTCCTGGGCCCCACCTGGGAGACAGTTAGAACAGCAGGAGCTCAGCCCCGCCCCAGACCTGCTGAACCAGAATCTGCATTTTAACCAGATGTCCAGGTGGGTCACTCACATGCGCAAGATTGGGAGGCTCCGGTTGTAGGACCTCAGCCCTAGCAGCTGCCAAAGGCCAGAAGACAAGTGTTTTTTTCATTTTGTGATTTAGCACAGGATGAATGGAATGAATTGCCCTTCCCTTGGGGTGATGGGAAGGAGGGAGGAGAACCGTAAGATTTAAGAACTCTGCTTACTCTCTCCCCACAGGAGGTTGTAGCACGTGAGATCTGAGGCGTGTGGCTTTTAGCAGCTCCCCACTTAGGGGTTAAAATAACTTTCTGGTTAAAAAAAAAAAAAGAAGGAAAAGAAAAAAGGGAACCTCCCACTGCAGCCCACACAGCCTGACATGAAAGGAAGGGTTCTGCTCCCCCATCCCTTTTCATCTGTCTTTGGAGACAGTGACAGAAGAATTACTCAAGGAGAAATCAAGTGGGAGCTGAGAGGCCTCTGAGATAATCCACTTCAAGCTTCTCGTTTCATAGGTGGGAAACCGGAGGCCCAGAGAGGGTAAGTGGTTTGACCAAGGTCACACAGCAGATTAGGGGCAGAAGCAATTCAGGAATCACAGAGGAAAGATCTGAAACTTGAAGGGCCGCACGGGTAATGCCACTGAGAGAAGCGGATAAGTGATTCTACCGCACAGGCCACAGAGCAGGCATGTGAGCCTGCCGGGCTGCTGAGAACTGTTTCTGGATCTTTTGTTGGTCCTGGGAGCCATCCTTGCATCTACCCACAGGTCTAGAGCCTTCCATATTAAAAAAAAAAAAAATTGTAGTAAAATACACTTAAGGATTACCCCTTTAACCATTTTTAAGTGGACAGTTTGGTAGTATTAAGCACATTCATACCGCCGTGCAATAAGCCTGCCGCTTTTGATGGAGACACGAGTATAAGAAGTATTTCACTAAGTCCCCGGCTAATTTACAGATGGTGACTGTGAATGCAGCTGCCCTCCCACCCAGCAAGTGCCCTCCTCTCAGATGTACCAGTCAGCTTTAGCTGTGTAACAAACAAACACAAAATTTTTATTTATTTCTGTTTTTTTTTTTAATTTAATTTTATGTTTTTAGAGAGAGGGAAAGGGAGGGAGGAAGAGAGGGAGAGAAACACGGATGTGAGAGAGAAACATCAATCAGCTGCCCTTAGCACGCACCCCAAATGCAGTCCGAACCCACAACCCAGGCACAGAATCAGACTGCAACCCTTTGGTTTGCGAGACACCGCCCAACTGACTGAGCCACACTGACCAGGCTATTTTTGTTCTTTTATCCTAAAACACTTCACCAAGTGCCAGAGGAGGCCCTTATTGCAGAGGTAAGCCTGCAACTAAAACCCAGGAAGCAGATTTGGATCCAGACAGAGCTGAGCCCCAGTCCTGGCTCAATCTCTTACAAGTTGTGTGAGTTTAGATAATTGTCCCTGTTAAGCTTCCGTTTTCTCAACTGTAACAGAGGGATAATGAAAGTCCCCACTTTGAACTGTACATACCTGGTAACCATAGTAGACACATAATAAGTACCTTAAGCATTGAGATGGGGCCCAGCTCACCAAGATGCTCAGACTATGAAAGGCTGGAAGAAACTGGACCTGAGTAAGTGAAGATTCAGGGGTCCCCCCTCACTCAGCCTCTTCCAAATCATACCTTCATGTAGGCAAGAACAGTGGGCAGACTCACCCACGCTCATTAAATTATGACAGTTTTTTCCACTGAGTACCTATAACTGGATAGGTGTACATTACATACGCAGGTGAAACAATGCCTTCATATCTATATTGTGTTTATGCAACTAGATGCTAAGCTCCCTGAAGGCAGGGACTGGCATGGGAACAACTAAATATTTTACAAGGTAGTATAAAATAAATGGTGGCTGCAAAGTGCCATGGGGAAGGGCAACCCATTCATATTGGGTCCAGGAATCTTCTGAACCAGCTCTTGAAGGAGAGCTAGGGGCTGGAAGAGGATCCAGCATTTATCAGCGATTTGCTTGGCACTCTATTTCCTGATTTTATTCTTTTCTATTTGGTTTTTTTTTTTTCCTCTTTAAAAGATGACACAAGTGTATCTGTTATCTTTTGCTATAGAACAAACTCATTTATTTCTGGCTCATGCATCTGTGGATTTTCTGGGAGATATTGCTGAGCTCACGATCTCAGCTGAGTCCCTGGGCAGTGGGTTTGGGTTAGATCCGGCCCACATGGCGCTCATTTTGGGGGGACTAGTGGGCTACTCATGGCGTGTTCTCAGAGTGAAAGGCAGGAGCATAGGGGACTAGCCCAACTCCACCAGCATGGTTCATGCCCTGGTTTATGTGATGTCCACGAATATCCCATTGGCCAAAGGCAAGAGACAAAGAAGTACATTCCTTCCCTGAAAGTCAAGGGTGAGAGGGTACATATTTGCTAAGCAATAACCTACTCTAGAGCAACCAGTAGTATGTGAATGTAATCCCATTAAAAATTCAAACAAGAAAATATAAAACCATAACAAGGAAGCAAAATAGTGTCCTCATCCTATGAGTCCCGTCGGATTCTCCCCACACTCACACGCACAGCCACGTGCACGGAGGTCTTTATTTTACCCAATGAGATCATACTACCGAAATGTTCACATGACAAATATAGGCACCTAATCATTCGACTAGGATTTTGACCCTGTGATGAGGCATGTCGAGTTTCCACTTTATTAATGAGGAACCTGACACTGAGATGCTTAGACAAGATCACTCACCTCCTAAATAGCTGAACCAGGATTGGAACCCAGGACTTCCCAAAATTTCTGTGAATTGCCAGGAGGCTGCCTCTATAAAAGAGGATTGGGTTAGATCACCAAACTTGTTATGGGCTCACTGCACCTGTCCTCTGGGACCACAGAGAAGGAGGGGAGTGTGTGTGTGTGTGTGTGTGTGTGAGTTTTAGCAAAAGGAAAAGGGAATGTTTACTCGAACTTGTGTTATGGGCTTTGGGAGACACAAAACACAGGAGAAAAGACCCTGCCCCTCAGGTCACATTTAATTAAGCCAGAGAAACCAGGAGTCCCTCTTGAGGCAGTTCAATAACACGGCAGAACATGCTGGGGGAAGTGTGGGGAGCCCACAGGAAGTTTCATTATCTGTCCATCTAGAAGCTGAAGGCGGGCTCAGGAGGCACTGGGAGCCCTGCTCAGGCTTGGGGAAGACACAGGTCTTAACCACATTTGTAGAAAAAGGGTAGGTTTTATGTTTTTTTTTCTTTCCCCCCCAAAAGCACTGTTTCTATTTATGTAGAGTCCTAACCACTTCAGTGGCAGGAGTACGGGGAGAGGTTTCTTTTTCAATCGGGGGCTTCTGTGATGTTAGTCTGTTGCTACCAAACACACTGGTGAGTGGCGTCAGGGGTCTGGTAAACTGACTACAGTGTTTAGTCTCTATGCTAGAGCAACAGGGTGAGCGTGCCTCTCTGTTCCTGCAAGAACCCTGAAATTAGGCTTTTCAACGGTAACTACTCCAACTTCCATTTCTGAAAGTTCAAAGTCAGTTGATAGAACAGTAGACAGGCAGGTCGTCACAGTTTCCACTGTCTCTTTGAACGTCCAATTAAATTTCTTCTTCACTTCCCCACCCCCCCCCAAGAAAGCTGGTTGCTAGGGCTTGGGCATCAGAGAAAGAAAAAGGACACCAGGGTGGTGAGGAAGAGGGTGGGGACAGGGAGAGGGATGTGGCTCAAGATAAGGCTGGGCAGTTGACAGGGGCCAGGCACGTAGGGCCGTGAGCTGAGCTCACTGGGAAGGCGAATAAGAGGTGAAAGGTGCGGTGTGACCACAGGTTGGTGCCAGAGGAGCCGCGTGCCTTTATGTGACCTGGGTAAGAATGGCTTTGTGAGCACAGAAGAGAGCCAGGGCGGAGCAGCACATGGCTCTGAAACAAGGCCAGGGCAGGGACTATGTAAACCATGCGATGGCCTGGGTATGATGGCACCTGCAGCTAAAAGTTCAAGGCTGTGAAAGGGTGCCTCGAATCGCAACACTTGAGAAGCTCTTCATACAGAGTTTGAACAAAGCACAAAAGAGACAAATTCTGATGTGTCCGTGATGCCGAGTAGTGGAAGATGTGGGGGAGGGGTTGGCATCAGGGAGGTGTCACAAGGTGACATCTGAGCTAGGTCTTGGGAAATGAATGGGGGATCACTAAGCAAGGATGGGGGGCTGGGCACAACAGGCAGAAGGCGCAACAGAGGCAAAGGCAGAGCGTTCAGAAAGTGCCCGGCAGGTGAAAAGTGATGGCAGAATCCAAGTCCGGTTCTTGAAGGGGAGGGGCATGGAGGAATGCTGGGTGGTTTGGCTGGGGATGGGCGGTGCAGAGCCTCCGGCCCCAGACGCGGGCTCTGGGGAACATCAGGATCAGGTGGTTCGTAATAATACATTGGGCTTGCCTTCATGCTCTCTCACCCCACGGGACCAGGGCAAGGCATCTGGGGCCCTTCCCCCTCTTCCTTCACACAAAGGCACACCTTTTGGGGAGGTCGAGTTGGCAGATGGGGGGGTGACAGATCCTGTAACCCTATCCCCAGTCCCTGAGTCAGAAAGCTCTTTCCACAGCGGGTTCCAGTCCAGGTCTACTGTTAAGTCAGAGGTTGGAAAACTGTTTTTCTCAGCCACCTGGCTTCAGGTGGGTTGGGAGGGAAGCCAAGCCCGGTCCTCTGGAGACAGCTCTGGCTGTGGGATCGGCCCCTTAGAAGACACAAATGAAACCCAAGGCAACATGAAAGATGGCAGGAGGTGGCCAAGTGCCGATCTTACCAAGCTAGCTCCTCCTTGGGGTCAAAGAATGGGAACAGAGCACTGCTTGTCTTCTCTCCTTTTTCTTCCCGGTTAATTGCCGACCCGGGGTCTGTGGCTGTGTACTCAGGGGACTGTTGGATGTGTAATCAGGCCGGGGAGGCAGGTTTCCCAACCACCCTGAATTTTTATCATTTTCCTGTTGGAACTCACATCCTCGAGCAAACTGGTAAACACCACTGGGGGGGTGACAGAAAAGGTAAAAAAAAGAAAAAAGAAGAAAAGACTGTCCCGGCAAAAAGTTTATGGTCTTGTTGAAGGCAGGAGAAGAGGCACAGGTTCTTTATCTATCTCACTCACCTGTGAGCTCATTAGGAGCACGGACCTGGTCAAAACCGTGCTGGCATCTGTCTCTGGAAGCAAGCGCATAGTGGGGCTCAATGTACACGGCATCTCCTTCAGAAATCTTTCCGCTGTGAGTGTTAGAAACCCAGCTAAGTCAACCTTATGAGATTCAATCCTGAAACTTCCATTGGAGTTATCAGAAACAAAAGCTCTCTTTATGCCGATGTTGTTAGAAGGATAGTACGAGCATTAGGCCACCAGAGCTACCACAGGGAGACTCTACTTAAGAAACACCAGGGAGCCCTGACTGATGAGGCTAGTGGGTTGGGTGTCATTGGCAAAGCGAGGGATCTCTGGTTCGATTCCCAGTCAGATCATATGCCTGGGTTGTGGGTTTGGTCCCTGGTGGGAGTGTGCAGGAGAGGCAACCTATTATGTTTCTCTCTCACATTGATGTTTCTCTCCCTCTCTTTATCCCTCCCTTCTCCTCTCTCTAAAAATTAATTAATTAATTAATTAATTAAGAAAGAAAGAAAGAACGAACAAGCAGGAAAAGCAGAGCAGAGAGAGAAAAACTGAGTTCTGGTTGATATCTTTGAGCCCCTGGATTCAGCTATGCCTGAATCCCATCAGTCTTTTTTTTTTTTTAAGATTTTATTTATTTATTTCTAGAGAGAGAGGAAGGGAGTGAGAAAGACAGAGAGAGAAACATCAGTGTGTGGTTTCCTCTCACATGCTCTCAACTGAGGACCTGGCCTGCAACCCAGGCATGTGCCCTGACTAGGAATCGAACCAGCAACCCTTTGGTTTTCAGGCCGGTACTCAATCCACTGAACCACACCAGCCAGGGCTGAATCTCACTAGTCTTGAAGTTACCTGCCTTAGTAAATTCCCTTCTCTGCTTAAGTCAGCTTAAGTTGGGTTTCAGTCACTTATAACCAAAAGGCCACATTGAAGGACTGTTTCAATGTAAGGGTTAAACAAGATTGTAAATTATAAAGTGCTTAGCACAAGTGTTCAAAAAATGGGAGTCATCATTATTAGTATTTTATAATTCCATCTCCTGCACACATATCGAAATCTGTTTTCACTTTCAAGACTTTTACTTAAGGGAAAAAAAAATGTGTCGAAGTCTGTAAAATCAGGGTTACTGTTCCCTGGGTACCATTGTGGCCACGTGGATCATTATAATACTGAAATATTTCCATAACCACTTTGGATCTCCTACCTCTCTGTTTTGGGACCATCAGCCCACCTCACCATCCAGCACCTAAGGGGTTAATACCAGGGCTGGCAGGGGATCCCTGGACCTGCTTTCTGACTAAGACCTCCTCTGTGCTGTATGTTTTTTATATCACCTCTTGGTATAACTGGGTAACCTTTCTTGATCCCAAAGATGCCAGAGATAGAATTTTGCACAGTGGTGACTAGCAGGCATGGGTACCAGGCCACGTTCTGTCTCTCTCCCTTGCCTGGTACCTGCCTCCTTGTCTTATTTCTATATCGGGACCATATTTGTCACTTCTCACGGCAATCTGATCGTCCTTTGTTTTAACACACTGTAGCTAGCCCAGCCCTTCCTCCGCAGGGGACATATGGTCCGTGTTTGTTCAGCTTTTCAAATTTTAAAAACTCACTTCGTCGGAAATTGAATTTCCATGTGGTGCCCATCTTTCTGGTAATAAGCAACGGATTTCCTTCCTGCTACGAACTTCAGTTTTGCGAATCACAAGACCCAGTTTGGCTTTTTGTCTGGAAGTGTTTTTTGGTTGTTGCTCTTTGAAATAAGAATCCATGTGCTCGGCTGTGTAATGCTGCCATTTAATAAATTATTTATTTTGACTCTAAGTCTGTGAAGGATTTAAAGTGGTTTATAAAAATACGCACAAGATGAAATCAATACAAGAGGGAATCAGGGAAGAAAAAATAAGGAGCGGTGTATCTAACAAGTATGGTGGTCAGCTGCTGTTAAGAGACCAGAAATAACAGTGGCCTAAACACCATAGACATTTTTCTCTTACATAAATGAAATTTTTTTTAAGATTTTATTTATTTATTTTTAGAGAGGGGAAGGGAGAAAGAGAGGGAGAGAAACATCAGTGTGTGGTTGCTTCTCATGTGCCCCCCACAGGGGACCTGGCCCACAACCCAGGCATGTGCCCTGGCTGGGAATTGAACCAGCAACCCTTTGGTTCACAGGCCGGCAGTCAATGAGCCACTGAGCCACACCAGCCAGGGCCATAAATGAAATATGGAGGAAAGAAGTTTAGAACTGATGTGGCAGCTCCACAAAATTGAGGATATTGGCTCCTTCCAGTGACTTGTTTCATTGGATCCTTAGAATGTGGCTTCTGCCTCAAGGCTACCTACCTCATGGTTCAAAATGGCTACAGGAGCTCCAGCCATCGCAGCCACATTCAGGCAGCATGAAGAAGAAAAGGAGTACACCAAGCAATCCTGGCTTTCTTTAACCCTTTCAGTACGAGTGCTCTTTCTGCCGCGACACTCCCGCTGTACGAGGTGAGCCATGGTGAGCCATCGTATGGGCGCCGGATATATCCGGCGCTCGTCCACACAGGTCATCAGATGGGTACCGGATATATCCGGCACCCGTACCGAAAGGGTTAAGGAACCTTCTGGTAGTTTCAGCTCAAATTTTCAGTTTATGAATCAATTGGCCAGAATTTAGCCCTGGCTGCATAGGAGGCTGAGAAGTGTATTCTTGGGTAGGCACAACACCACCTCACCTAAAACCAGGGCTCAGTTACTAGGAAAGAAGGGAGAATGGATAACAAGTAACCTCTGTTATAGGTTATTTGTTTATAGAAAACAAAAGAAAGCCAGGAATTCAGCTGATTCATAAAACTGCTTTTTGTAAAGACCTTTCAGGCTGCCAAATTTTCTGTGAGCACGCCAGGGACAATAGCAGATCGAAGTCCACGACTAAATACACAGTGTTCTTATCAAAGCAGAGGAAGTACACCCATTGCTCAGAGAAAGACTTGTCTTTTCCTGATACCGAAGTGAACAAGAAGGTCTACCCACAGGTCTTCATTAGGAAGACCCCGGATGTGGTGTCCTCAACAATATTCCCACAACAATGAAACGACATGCTTCTGGGATTTGCTCCAAAAAGTTCGGGGCGAGGGAGTGCGTGGGAGTGTGTAGCTAAAACCAGAGGAGCCAGGAGTTGATAGTTGCCGGACCGGGTGATGGAGAAGGGGGATTTGTTAGACATGGCCCCTCACTTTGCTGTACGTTTAAAATTTTTCCATCATGAAAAAAAAGAGCTTAAAACTCTACAATAAATCCTTTCCTGCAGTTGCTTTTTAAATGTTCCTTTCAATAAATTCATAGTGTCAGGCAGTTTCTATCGTAATTAACCCATTGTATTTGTGGACTTTTTGGATAATTGCCTTGTTTATTAACTTATTTAACAGCTTTAAGGAGAGATAATTCACATTATACTTCAATCTTTAAAAGTGGACCATTCACTGGTTTCTCATAGAGTTGCACATCCACCACCATGATCTAATTTTAGGTATTTTTGTCACCCCCAAAGGAAACCCCACCCCCTATAAGCAGTCACACCCCATTCCCACCCCCTGGCAACCACTTAATCTACTTTCTGACTGTCTGCATTTGCCCATTCTATATATTTTACATTAATGGAATCATACAACACGTTTTTCATGTGTGACTAGCTTCCTTCACTTAGTGTGATGTAGTCAAGATTCATCCATGTTGTAGCATGTGGCAGTACTTCATACCTTTTCACAGCCAAAGAATATTCTGTTTTATTGATAATGCCACATTTTGTTTATCCAATGGTCAATTGATAAACATTTGAGTTGTTTCCAATTTTTGGTTATTAGGAAGATTACTGATATGAGCCTTTATGTACAAGTTTCTGCGTGAACATATGTTTTCATTTCTCTTGGATATATATTTACCCCTACGAATGAAATGGCCAGGTTAAGTGTGAACTCTGTTTAACATTGTGAGGAATGCCAAACCATTTCCAAGGTGGAAATGTATAATGATTCCAACTTCTGCACAGCCTCAACAACACTTATTATTGTCTGTCTTATTTATTTTAGCCATACTAGTGAGTGTGAAGTGGTATCTAGTGGCTTTGATTTACATTTCCCTAAGGACTAATGAAGCTGACCATCTTTTAATATGCTTATTTGTCATTTGTATATCTTCTTTGGAAAATGTCTTTTCAAATCTTTTACCCACTCCCCAACTGATTTATTGTTTTTTTACTGTTGGATTGTAGGTATTTTTATATATTCTGGGTACAAGTCCCTTATCACATATATCAATGTGATTTGCAAACATTTTTTAACATTCCGTGGCCTGGGTTTTTTTTATGTTTTCTTTTGTTTTATTTTCTTGATGGTGTCCTTTGAAACGCACAAGTTTTTAATTTTGATGAACTTCAATTTATCTATTTTTTCTTTGGCCACTTGTGCTTTTTTGGTGTTATATGCAAAAAGGCTTTGCTTAACCTAAGATCACAAAGATTTGTTCCAATGTTTTCTTCTCAGAGTTTTAGTTTTAGTTCTTACCTTTAGGTCTATGACTCATTTTCAGTTATTCCTTGTGTGAGGAAGGGGTTCAAATGCATTCTTCTGCATGTGAACATCCAGTAGGCCCAGTACCTGTTGTAGAAAAGTCTTTATTTCCCTATTGAATTGCCTTGGCATCGTTGTCAAAAATCGACTGAGTATAAATACAAAAATGTGTTCC
Source organism: Macrotus californicus (assembly GCA_007922815.1). Taxonomy (NCBI): domain Eukaryota; kingdom Metazoa; phylum Chordata; class Mammalia; order Chiroptera; family Phyllostomidae; genus Macrotus; species Macrotus californicus. The sequence goes on along the minus strand of VMDR010000223.1, from coordinate 130,296 downwards.
TTTCTTTCAATCTATTCCATTAATCTACACGAGGTCTAGAAAAAGTCCAATCATTGTTAATGTAACAAGAATGGTTTGGGCCACATGGATGTGACCTGGCAGCCAAGGAGAGTGGACTGGAATGCACACGTGTGAACAATGATGACTTCACTGGACTAGTCAGTGGGGGTGGTAACTTATGTTGAGTGAGTGTGTGTACTGTGTGGCTGTCACATTCAAAATGACTGAGTGAATAGAGCAATGAGTTTACATAAAATTTTGCGTTAAGCTTGAATATTCCTCTGCGGAAACTATTCAGATGATTCAGAAGGCTGCAGCTATGGGCAACTGGTAACTGGCAGCTTCATCACAACAACGCTCCCGCTCATGCATCACATCTCGTGTAGAGTTTTTTTGAAACACATCAAATCACCCAGGTGACTCAGCCGCCCTGCAGCCCAGATTTGGTGCCCTGCGATGTCTGGCTTTTCCCAAAACTAAAATCATCTTTGAAAGGGGAGAGATTTCAGACCATTGATGAGATTCAGGAAAATACGATGGGGCAGCTGAGGGTGACTGGGAGAACTGTGTGAGGTCCCAAGGTGCCTACGTTGAAGGGGACTGAGGGGTCATTGTCCTGTGTACAGTGTTTCTTGCATCTTCTTCAATAAATGTCTCTATTCTCCATAGTACATGGCTGGATACCTCCTGGACAGACCTTGTGTACGTATCCTTATGCTAGTACCACTCTGTGTGGATTACTGTAGCCCAAAGTAAGTTTTAAATGAAAGAACTACATGTCCTCCAACTTTGCTCCTTTTCAGGGTTGTCTCACCTATTCTGGGTTCCTTGAATTTCTGCATGGATTTTATGATCGGTTTGCCAACGGAGAAGAAGCCAGCTGGGATTTTTTTATGGGTTGCTTTGGATCCATAGACTAATTAGGGGAGTATTGCCAACTTCACAATAGTAAGTCTTCTACTCCATGAAAATGGGATAGCTTTCCATTTATTGAGGTCTTCTCTTATTTCTTTCCATTTTTTTATTTTTTTCAGAGCACAAATACTGGACTTCTTCTGTTCACTCATCCCTAAGTGTTTTATTCTTTTTGATGCTAAAATAAATAAAATTGTTTACTTAATTTTATTAACCAACTTTTCATTGATATTTTACAGATACAATTTATTTTTATATCAGTCTTATATCCTACAATCTTATTTATTAGTTCTACTAGCTTTTTAATGAATTCTTTACCATTTATATAACACATGAGATAATGCCATCATCAAATAGAATTGCCTTACTTCTTCCTTTCAATCTGGGTGACCTTTATTTCTTTTTCTTATCTAATTGCCCCAGATAGAATGCCTAGCACAATATACAATAGACGTGGTAAGAGCAGACAGCCTTATCTTGTTCCTCATCTTAGGGGGAAAGCATTCATTCTTTCATCATTAAGGAGGGGGTTAACTGTGGGGTTTTTGTAGATGCCTCTTAAATTGGGTTGAGGAAGTTCCCTTCTATTTCTAGTTTGTTTATTTATTTATTTTTATCATGAAAGGGTGCTGGATTTTGTCAAATTTTCTTCATACCTACTGAGATGATCATGTGTTTTTATTCTTTAGTCTATTGATATATTAATTGCTTTTTTCATGTTAAGTTCACTTTGCATTCCTGGGATAAATTCCTGGTGTGTAATCCTTTCCACATGTCGCTAGATTCAGTTTGCTAGTATTTTGTGGAGGATATTTGCATCTATATTCATAAAGATATTAGTCTGTACTTTCATATTTTTGTGATATCTCTGTCTGGCTTTCATATCAAGGTAATACTTGACCTCATAGAATGAGTTGGGAAATGTTCCCTCTTCTAATTTCTAGAAGAATTTTTTGAACAATTGGTATTAATTCTTCCTTAAATGTTTGGTAGAATTCACCAGTAAAGCTACCTGATCCTTGCTTTTTAAAAAAATATATTTTATTGATTATGCTATTACAGTTGTCACAGTTTTTCCCCCTTTGCCCCTTCCACCCAATACCCCCATTCCCTCCAGCAATCTCCCCACTTAGTTCATGTCCATGTGTCGTGCACGTAAGTTCTTTGGATACTCAAATTCCTAAACTGTTCTTTAACTTCCCCATTTTGCACCTACCATTTTTTACTTCTCAATCCCTGCACCCTTCCCCCCATTCTCCCCCTCCCAACTGGTCACCCTCCAAATGATCTCCATGTCTATGATTCTGCTTCTGTTCTGCTTGTTTGCTTAATTTGTTTTTAGATTCAGTTGTTGATAGTTGTGAATTTATTGCCATTTAATGTTCATAGTTTTGGTCTTCTTTTTCTTATATAATTCCCTTTAACATTTCACATAATAATGGCTTGGTGATGACGAACTCCTTTAGTTTTACCTTGTCTGCGAAGCAAGTGTATTTGTCACTGTGTATTGGGTAGAGCTACTCAGGCTCTCTGTCTTAGGAGCATGGCTATTGTAGAAAACACACCTACGTGTAAGTTCTATGGGGCAGAGCCTCAGGTAATCGCCTGAGTGGGGCAACCTGTGTCACTACTCTGAGGCTCTGTGTGGAGGGGAGGACGCAGAGAGGGGACGGTGCTGCTGCCTGGCCTCTGGAGTTCTACCTGGGAGGAAGCCACCTCCCAGGACTCACCCTGATGCCAGCCACCTCAATCTCTCCCCGTGTGCCACTGGTGCCCTTCCAGTTGTGGCCCTGGTGCTGAATCCCAGAGGGAGTGTGTCTGCACAAGTCCCAAGTCCATTGTGGTCCCTTTAAGAGGAATCTCTCAAGAATTCTGCAGTTTCTTCTGCTGCCCCAACCCCCACTGGTTTTTACAGCCAGAAGTTATGGGGACTCATCTTCCTGGTGCTGGAACCCTGGGCTGTGTGATCTGGTCTGGGGGCTTGAATCCCTCACTCCCGAGGCATCCCTCCCGATTTTTATCCACCACAATTTTTATTCACCACACATGGATGCGGGACCACCTGTTCTGTGTCTCTGCACCTCTCCATGCCACTCCGCCACACCTCGCCACACCTGTGTGCCTCTCTTGGCCTCTCCACATCCCCACCCCTGCTACCCATCTGGGTAAATGTGGCTTCTTTAAATCCTTGGTTGTCATACTTCCATACAGCTCTCTTTTCTTATGTTTCTGGGTGATATTTGTTTTGTAGTCTAGTTGTAATTTTTGCTGTAGTTGTGCAAGGAGGTGAGGTGGATTTGCCTATGCCCCCATCTTGACCGAAGCCCTTGTCTCCTTGTCTTTCTTTGTGGAATTTATTTTATTATTATCTCCTTCTTTAGTTGTTACACATCTATTCAGATTTCCTATTTCTTCTTGAATCAGTTTTGGTAGTTTATCTTTCTAGGAATTTGTCTGTTTCAGCTAAGTCACCTGATTTGTTGGCATAGTTGTTTATAGTATTCCTTTATAAACCTTTTGTTGTTGTTGTTTCCCTGTAAGGTCAGTAAGGATGTCTCCTCTCTCGTTCTTGATTTTAGTAATTTGAGTCTTCTCTCTATGTTCCTTGGTCAGTATGGCTAAAGATTTGTCCTTTGTTGATTTTTTCAAAGCACCATCTTTTGGTTTTATCAACTTTCTCTACTGTTTTCTGCTCCTTATTTTAGTAATTTCTGTTCTAATACTTCATTTTTTTTTCCTTTTGCTTGACTGCAGTATATCCATAATATTTTTTAAGTGGTGTTTTCTAAATTATTTTCCACAGGACTAGAAATGACTGGTAAGGAAAAAGGATCTCTCTGGTCAAATAGTTTTGAGAAACACTGAGTTTAATCATATTAAATTGTCCTCCTCCTTCTCCTTAACTGTGGAGCTTCTCAGAATCTTTGCTACCTTTTTTAAAAGACTTTATTTATTTGTTTGTTTGTTTGTTTGTTTATCTAATAGAGGGGGAGGGAAGGAGAAAGAGAGGGAGCGAAACGCTAATGTGAGAGAGAAACAACGATCGGTTGCCTCTCGATCGGTTGCCTCTCGTAAGCTCCCAATCAGACCAAAGCCAACACATAGGTGTGCACCCTGACCGGGAATGGAACCAGTAACCTCTTGTTTTGTGGGACGATGCTCCAACCAGCTGAGCCACAGGGCAGGGCACAGGACCTTTGCCATCTTTACGAATATTATGGATTTCCCAGAGGGGGCTTCCGTATGCAGCACTTTCACAATCTATTTAATTAGAAAACTCATTTTTTATTTTTGTAATTTTGGATCCTTGAGGTTTTTGTGAGAATCTACTGTAGTTTTCTGAAGCTTTTCCAGGCACAAAGATCTTATATGGTTAAGTGGAGAGTGGCCATAGATCATCCAAACCAGCACACTTTTGAGACTGACAGGGGTGCAAAATTTAAGGGGTGCCAAGAAATGTGATGATTGAGATTAAAAAAATATTTGTAATGTGCCTTTTAAAACAATCCAAATCAATGTAAAAAAAAATCCATGAGGGCCCTAACTGGCGTGGCTTAGTGGGTTGAGAGTCGGTCTGCAAACCGAAAAGTCACCGGTTTGATTCCCAGGCAGGGCACATGTCTGGGTTGCAGGCCAGGCCCCTGGTTGCAGCCGGTTGGGGGTGTGCGAGGGGCAACAGATAGATCGATGTTTCTCTCCCTCTCTTCCCTTCTCTCTAAAAGTAAATAGATAAAATCTTTCTTAAAAAATCCACCATGACCAAAATATCAACCTCTAAAATGAAGACAGAAGCGGGATCCCTGACTTTGCCTTTTGTCTCAGGCTCCAGGTGGCACTGCTACTGATCCTATCTTTATTAAAATGGTTGATATTCAATTCAGTATGGATTTCTTGCATTCATTTTGATGTTTGTCAATATTACATTCTAAATATAATTATCCTGATCACCAGGGTTTTTTGGTGACCACCCTTACATTTTGCCTGGCTCTCTCACCTACCCATTGGGCACTCAATACATGTCACCTATTGCTATGGCTACTCTTTGCTGGATGCTAACTGTGCACCAGGAATCACTGTGAAGAGTTTTGTAAATACCTATCACCTCAACAGCAACTAGAGACAAAATCAGAAACAGCATTGCAACGCAAGTGACAAGATGGCAGAAAATATTTGTAGCTTCAACTGGCAAAGGATCACCGCCCAGAATACATAAAGAACTCCTACAAGTTCATTTTCTAAAAGACAAACGACCTGACACAACAGCAGGCGAAGGAGAGAAACAGGCGGTCCACCAAAGAGGGAAAACAGATGGTCAACAAACACGTGAAAAAGCTTCAACCCCGCTGTTACCAAATACAGATTTTTGAAGCTTGATGTTATCAAGTATTGGCAAGAATGTCAGGAAACTATAAACTGATGCCCTCCCTGAAGGGAAATTCGGCATATCTGTTACATTAAAGTTGCACCCATCCTCTGGCTGAGCTATTTCATTTCTTATCTACACCAGGAGATAACGTGTGCACGTGCCCAGGATGTTTTTGAGACTGCTCACAATGGCAATAAATCGGAAACATGCTAAAGGTCCTTCAAGGAGGGGGTTGAGAAATAAACCAAGGTATGATCAGCAATCCCATTCCCACTGAGGGGGTGGGGGGCGGCTGGTGGACAGCATCTTCTGTCCTCAGCCCTGGTCTCTAGAGAGGGCCAGCCCCACTGAGTTCTCCCCTCACACCTCTTATGGGCTGGGGAACAGGAGCATTGTGGGGCACGGTTTTCCACCTTATCTAGCATCTTCACTTCTGCAAACCTGCCTTTCTGGGTCTTGCCTCCCTTCCTTCACAGTCTGCTGGGGCAGGGATGCCTTTCTGCCACACGTGGTCTGGATCCACATTTTCCCAAGCTGCCGTCCTGGGAGCCTGGGAGCAGTGTCTGCCTCCTCGAAATTAAAGGTTTTAAATCTTGTAACACAGGAGAGCGCTCACAGATGATAAACACACACTTATCCACTATCACGTTTAGCTCCCTGCACCGTTGCCTCTAGATCCACACCACAGTTGGTCCACATGAAACTCGTTCGGCAGACCCCTGGTGTCTGATCCCCATGCTCCAAAGCCTGGAGAACATCCCCCCACACACACACACATCGGGTTGTGCTAGGATGTGACTCATGGAGACCAGGCTGAGGGGTGGGGATCCTGTTTGATGTTTTGCCACTTCCAGTGTTTGGGAGAGAGGTTAGATGAGTCCTTGGCACGGTGGTGTTGACTCCAGCTTCTGGAATCACAGGGCTCTGGGTCTGAGCTCAGAAGCTCAGCACTTTCTGGCTGTGTGTCCATGGGGATTGACTCAATCTCTGGGAGCCTCTGCCTCTTCTTCTACCAAGGGCAGTGAACACCGCAGCCTCACAGGGTGCTGTAAGGATTAAAGGAGAGAGAACCTTCAAAGCTCCCCGCAGACAGCCTGAACGGCTGGGCTGAGCATCTTGGATGGGCCCTTGCAAACTTGAGATTCTATAAATAGGAAGAAATGCTTCCCAGAGCAGAGTGGGGAATCGGAAGCAGTGTCAGGAATTGGGTGGGAGGAGGAAGAGGAGCAAAAGAGGGGAAAAGGGGGAGGAAAAAGGAACAAAGTGAGTTCTGCAGCCGCTCTGGGGTATGCACGGAGTTCCCTCCAGATACTTCTCGGCTGTGGGCTCTGTCCTGTGCATTGAAGGGTTAGTAGCACACCTGGCCCCCACCCACTGGATGCAGTAGCCCTCCTGCTCCCCTCCCCTGTGGTAACAACCAAGTATGCCTTGGGGGGCAAAGTTGTCCCCAGTTGCAAAACCACTGCTCTAAAACTAATTAAGCCTCCTGGCGAAACTGGGATAATGATGTAGTAACATCCACCTTTCATGGTGGCGGTAAGGACCATCATCATTTGTAGTGTGTTTATTGAGCACTTACTATGTGCCCGTGGCCAAGGTGATGCCTGACGTGCTCTTCCAACCCTTAGTCCATCCTACTTGGCAGTGCTCTCTTTATCTTCACTGCACAGGTGAAGAAACTACCACCATCTCTGTCATCTTCAAATTCAGCAAACACCTTCCAAGGGCCTAGGTGTGTCAGGACTCAAGGAGGTATTGTACGTGTATAATATCACTGGTTTCTGGGTAGATTCAGCCAATGGGAGTCACTAGGTGGAGACCGGAGGATGAGGGGAAGGGTCCAGAGCATTTTTCCTCCCCTCTCTGCCGGGGACAGCAACTTCAGCAGCTGCTGCATCTCCTCTGTGGCTCCAGCTCCCACCAGGAAGCCCTTCCCTCGGGGGTCCTGGCTGTGGCTGCCTGGCCAGGCTTCCTCCCCGTGGCCCAGACTCCGAACCACACAGCCATGGCAGCATCTCCCTGCTATGGTTAGTCACCAGGTCACCTAGCATGCCCTTTTGGCTTTTCAGCTCCTCCATCACCCATGTGACCAGTGCCATGTACTATATTCCCTCCTCTTAAAATCTGGAGGGTTTTTTTGCTTCTCTGATTGAGCTGTGACGGCTACACACAGGATTCAGTTTACTAGGTTGTCCCCTTGGACATCAGGCTCATGAGCTCCTGGCAATAAATGGAAATCTCCTGAATATGAGAATAAATGTGTCTGATAGATGCATTAGTCAGGACTCCTTTGATTGCAGGTGACAGGAAACCCAATCCCACTATGGTTTAAGCAGAAAAAGAAATGTATTATGTAACTTCTGGGGCAACTGGCTTCAGGCACAGTTGGATCCAGGGACTGCAGTACTATTGTCAGAATATCTCTATCTCCAGCTCTTATTTTTCCTGTGTTAACTTCATTCGTAGGTAAGCTCTTCCATTATGTGACAAAGGATGGTTCCAGCAGCAACCAGCCTGCCTCCTTCTAACTTAACAACCCCAGCAGAAAGAGAGCCCCCTTTCTCAATATTTCCAATGAAGTCCCAGGGAGAATTCTCATTGATCCAGCTTGGATCCCGTGCCCATTCCTGAGCCAATTACTGTGGCCAGCAAGATGAGACGCAGGGTTACATACCCAACCCATAGAGCTGGAGACGGGGGTCAGCATCCCCAAACTACAAGATCCAAGAACAGAAGTCAAGCACAATGGGGAACTGTTACCAATGTCTGCACATGTGCAGACACACACACACACACACACACACAATTTGGTTCACTCGGTGCTGATGCAAAAGAAACTAGTTGATCAGGAGGGACATAAGATTTGGAATCAGAAGACCTATTTCGGAATGCCAGTCTCCATGTGTCCTCGGGTGTTCGACTCAACCTCTCTGCACCCGTTTTCTAATGTACAAAATTCAACAGCAGTAATAACCACACACATTTATTGAATGGCAATTATGTGCCAGGCACTGGTATAGGCTCCAGGAACACAGAAGTGAGGGCATAAAATGGGTTCATATCGCTTACAGCTCACATGTAGTTGTAAGAAATACATGAGATTCTTTGTGCAAAATATCTCCTGAGCCCTGACACATACCAGGCCCTCAGGAGGAGCTGGTTAAATTGAAATTGGAAGAAAAGCGAGGTAAGCCCATGTAAATTGTAAGTGTGGCAAGGGCAGTGAGTAGTACCCCAGTGATTTTTTTCACCCCCTCCTCCTTAGTTAGGCATGCTGCTGCCTGAAATCAAGACTACATTTCCCAGCCAACCCTTGCACAGCTGGGTGTGGACATGTGACTAAGTCATAGCCAAGGGATGTGTGTGGAAATGCAGTGCGGTGGTGGGGAGTGGGTAATGATGGAGGAGGGGATGTTCTTAAAAGGAGAGTTCAGGCACCTACCTGTCCTGGCTCTCCCCTGGCCCTGAAATGTATGTAGGACCCTGGGAGAGCAGGTGTCTTAGGCCACAAGGGGTTAATTCCTAGATCTTTCCCATCATTTCTTCCATCTTCAGGGGGGAAGAAACCTCTCTTTAACTCAGCTCCAGCTATAGCCCCATTTCTCTCTTTCCCTTTACAGCAAAAACTCCCCAAAGAGCCTGTATTTTCTGTCTCAAATTTCTCTCCACTCACCCTCGACGTGTGTGTAGCTCAATCCCGTGGTCATTCGAAGTCCTCCTGCAACCTGGGTCAGCGGCGTGTGACACAGGGGCTCCCTCTCTCCTTTGTTATTTTTAAGTGTGGTAAAATACGTGAAATAAAATTTGCCCTTTGAGCCATTCTTAAGTGGACAGTCCAGCGCCATTAAGCACATTCGAACTGTTGCCACATCCAGCTGCACAACTGTTCCATCTTCCCAAACGGGAACACGGTACCAGCTAAACAACTCCCCACCCCCCTCCCTGCCAGCCGCCCTCTCACCTATTTTCTGTCTATACATTTGCATATTCTAGATATTTCAGATACGTGGAGCCATACAATATTTGTCCTTTTGCATCTGGCTTCTTTCACTAGGTGTCATGTTTTCAAGGTTCAATTACACTGCAATGTGGTTCGGGTCTCTGGTCTTTTTTATGGCCCAATGATGCTCCACTGTGTGACTGTACCACATTGTTGTTTTTCCGTTCATCAGTTGATGAGCGCACGGGTTGCTTCCACTGTTTGGCTACGTGCAGAGTGCTGCTGTGAACCGCCCCGTACAAGGTTTTGTGAGCCCTGGTTTTAGTCCTCTGCCCCTTGGAGAAGAAGTGCTGTGCCACGTGGCGATCGGATGCTTTCCGCTTCGGGGACTGGGCTGGGTGTAGGCGGACAATGATTCCCAGCCTTTCAGGCTTCCTGAGGCCAGTAACATTTCTTAAAAACAAAACAAATGATTGGGCGACATACGTGAGATGGTCTGCTTTTTATGTTGCCAAGTAAAGACTTTAAGATAAGAGAAAAAGGGCATTTTAACCACCACCGCTACATCCTGCCCCCCAAAAAAGAGAAAGAGATTTAAATGTTAGAATAAGCAGCAAAGTTTATGAAAATTCCACTGCATTGTTATTTCCTCCAAAGTACACGAACTGCCTAACACACACACACACACACACACACACACAGCTCACCTCCTTACAATCTAGCCAGGTTCTGTGCATGAGTGTGTCTGTGCATGTGTGTGTTGCGGGGGGATGGAGAGTAGGCAGGTCTAGGGAATTCTGAGATGTGTAAAAAAGGAGTTCTTGCCCTAAGGAGCTTCAGGCTCTGAGAAGAATAAAAACCAGGATAATTGCTTTAATCAAGGCACAAGCAACGAGGGAACTCGAAGAAAGAAATCAGTTCTGACCGTGGGAAAGCCTGTTGGGGAGCAGAGATTCTGAGCAGACCAAGATGCATGTGAGCCCCCGAATCTGGGAGATCATTCCTACCAGACCAGGGAGAATCTGCAGTTCCTCAAGTCGTGGTACCTTTAGGAACAGAGAGATTCTACTGCCAAATAATCTCTTCCAGTTGGGGCACTGAGAAAAGCAGTGGGACGGTTTGGTCCTCTCTTCTCCTGGGCCCCAGGGGCTCTGAGAGCCACCACCTTCCCTAGGATCCAGCTCGGAAATTAGCTCCAAAGTGTCTGCCACCTGAGCCCCCCTGAGCGAGTTGGGGAGGGAAGCAGTTGTCCCAGGAGGCCGGGAGACTTATGGGGTCCTAGTGCCATTGTGAAGGACAAAGTAGCATGTATCAGAGGCAGCAGACACCAGGGGGTCTATGAGTCTCTGAGCCCCCTGTTCCCCCCTAAGCTCCTAAAATGCCCTTGGAGAACTTGGGGGAGGGGACATAGGGGCAGTTGTAGCCGAACTCATTAGGGGAAGGAATTACTCCCTTTGCTCCCCATCCCACAGCTCCCTGCTGGAAGCACAAAAAGGAAGAAAGGAGACAAAAGCACATGGCAACTCAGTATGTGACTCAGTGACTCCCAAGGAAAGAGGCAATTCCTACCTGCAGGAGGAGTTTAGGAGAGCTTCGGAGGAGGGAGTGAGCTGGGTGGGGAAGGATGCTGTGGCCTAACCCAGGCACAGAGGAGACGCAGGGACATTTCCTTTTGTCCCATCACCATGGGGTTCTTGCACTCTGCTCTAGGTCTTAGGGACACCGCGGCGAACAAAGGCCCCAAGAATCCTTACCCTCGTGGACCTTAATTTCTAACGTGGGGAAACAATTCACACGCAAACTAATGTGGGGGTGGCTGAAGCCTTATTTGTATCCTAGGTTATAGATGAGAAGCAGTCACTGGGAATATAAAACAGAAGCGTAACTGTATCAGAATCAAACTTGGCTGATTTTCGCCACAGGCTAGCAATGATCATAGACAAGGCAGTCCCCAGATTTTGTGAGGTGGGCTCATGGAAAGTCGTGGTGAGGAAGATTTGTTTCTGATTATCTCTGAAGGATTAAATAATCCAGTACCCAACTCACACATGACCAAGAGATCAGATTTTCCTCTGGTGCCAGGGTAGCTTGTGAGAATGATTCTAAGGCCAGATGATGAAGTCAAAACCTTTTCCCTCCTTTTTTTTTCAGAGGAGTAAAACAGGACCAGGTGGTGGGTTCCTGCCGAACTGCCTGGACGTTGGCGTCCTCTGGTGGCCAATATACAAATTGCATCAGGGATGAAGAACGAACTAGGGTGGAAGGTCTTCTTTCCCTTCACGAAAGGAGCAAGGTTAGATGTTCTAAGGCATTTTGGAGAGGCTGGTACCAAATTGTGGGAAATAGCAAATTGTTGTGTTAAGCCACTAAGTCTGGGGGCAGATTTTCCAGTGGATAGCCAAAACAAGGAGTAAGACCACTACAGTGAGTAGAAGGTCCATGGACGTTCCAACCTCAGGATCAGCTGCCCACTCTGTGAGGAGGTCAGAACAACGGTCAGAAGTTAAGCTCTTGTCCCAGCTGGTGGCCAAGGTCATGACCTCCACTTGGCCCAGCAGATGCTTGGGCTCAGGCTTTTCAATCTGGAGTAAGCAAAGCAGAGAGTGAGACATTTAGGACTCGTTCTGAAAGTCGGGGGCGGGGGAGGGTGGCCAGGACCAGCATCCTGTTTCCAGTGGCAGCCACCGAAACAAAGCCAAGAGTGAGGGCCCGGTATCCAGTTCAGAAAGAGGCAGTATCCTTTCCAGAATCTTCTTTTGGTATAATTTCGGGTCCCCTAACATCCCTCATTTCCTATTACTGTGACTTAAACAAGATAGGCAATTTTCTCTTTGTGAAGGAAGTACAGAGGTCAGTGATCCAGGTGCCCCATGCCCTTCAGAGACCCCCACATCCTTGGGCTTTAAATGCTGTGGCTCCTCATGGTCCTAACTGTGCCTCACAGTCTGAAATGGCTGCTCTGGCTCCAGCCACTGTATCCACATTCTGGCCAGAAGGGAAGAGGAGAGGGTGAAGAATGGCATGCCCCTCCACTTTAAGGCAACCTAGACAGCTTACTTAACAGCTCGTGGCTAGAACTTAATCACTTGGCCACTCTTCGGTGTGAGAAAGGCAGGAGTAGATGGTCTTTTGCTGAGCACTTAGGTTTGCAGCTAAAACTCAGGGTTACGTTGCTCAGGAGGAAGGAAAGACTGTGTACTGGGGTCGGCTACTAGGGCTCTCTGCCTCCTCGATCTGCTTCTGTGGCTGCTCAACCCAGAACCTCGCATGGAAGAGCCAGCCCAGGCTATGAGTCTGTGACGCCTACACCAAGGGACTCTGACAATATCTACCACACTGACAGACAACTGGCTTCCCCTCTTAATTCTCTGTAATTTCCTTTATCACTTTCTTTTTTGTTTCTTCCCTCTCTGTACTGGCTGCCTACCGCCCCTCCCCTGACCCTAATTCCTTCATCTTCCTGCCGTATTTTCTTTCCTACGGGCCCAGCCCAATCTAGCCTCCACACCTTGATGCGTGCTGTCCCTTTTACCTGGAAGGGCCCTCCTTCTCCCTCTGGTTTGTCTGAAGGTTACCTGTCGGAAGCATGCATCATGCTTTGGGGCCACCCTGTCTTTGTTTGGGGGATATCCACCTTACACACAGAAAGCAGAGCCAGGCCTGATCTCCAGCCTCCCTTGCAGCTAGAGGCAGGCATACAGTCTTGGCCTTGCCAACAATCACACCCATGCAGTCCTTCCACTTGAGAGTGAGCGGCATGAAGAAGGCACACCTCAAATCCACCTGGTGAGAGCAGTAGAGGAGCCTGAAGTGTCAGGGACAGCTGCAGAAGTGGAGTCCTGGAAGGGGCATCCCACCCCAGCACTGGCCATGTGGGCAGCAGCCTGCACGCCAGGGTGGGGCAGTGGGCCTTTCTGAGCTGCCTAGCAGTGAAGTATGGATGGCGCATTTGGCTATGGAGCCCCTAAAGCAGATTCCCTGGCCCTCCCAGAATTTCTATGAGCTTCTTGCTATATTTTAAGAAAATCCTTTTCTGCTTAAATGATCTGGAGTGAATTCTGTTGTTTGCAATTCAAAACCCTATTTCATACCCTCATCATCTAGGTATTATTTTCCCGTGGCTGCCGTAACAAATTGCCTTCGTGGCTTAAAATAACACGGATTTGTTGCCTCATAGTTCTAGCGGCCAGAGGTCTAAAATGGGTCTCATAGGCCAAATTCAAGGTGTCATGAGGGCTATGTCCTTTCTAGAAGCTGTAGGGGAGACTTTGTTTTCTTACCTATTCCAAATTCTCAAGCCACCCGTGTCCCATGGCTCACAGCCCTCCCTGCATCTTCACAGCCAGCAATGCCGTCGCTCCGACTCCTGCTTCTGTCCTCACACAGGCCTTCTCTGGCTCTGGCCCTTCTGCCTCCCTTTTCGACTTATAAGAACTTTTGTGATTATATTCAGCACTCCCCTCCCCAAATAATGGACAATAATCTTCCCATCCCAAGATCCTTAATTTAATCCCATCTGCAAAGCCCCTTTTGCCACTAAAGTAACATTCATGGGTTCTGGGGATTATGGTGATGGGAAACCATCATCCCATTCACCAGTTAGGTTCCCCAGAAGCTTATCCAGAGACAAGGATTTGGGTGTAAATGGTTTACTTGGGAAACATCAGAGGGAAAGCAGGGACGTGATACAGGGAAGGAAGCCACTACGGGGTGTGCCATTAGGCCAGTGACCACTGGGGACCTCTGGGAGACCCCCAGAGCTGTCTGTTCCTCATTGGGTAGCTCTCACAAGGGTGTCAACCCGTTGGCACTTCTGGTCTGCCCAAGCTTGGCCAGAAAGAGCTCTAAGGCCGAGAGTCTGGCATATTGAAAGGCATGAAAACAGCACGTAGCAGACACTGAATGTGCCCCAGGCATCTGTCCCGGGCACTCACCTGTCCTTCCTAGAGAAGGCTGCTTTCCCTGGACCGTGGGGCTCGGCCAGCCTGTGTGCATGACACAGTGTCAGAGTCAAAGTCCCCAGAAGCAGCCCTTAGGCAATGCTGGGTGGGGACCAGGTGATGGACTACCCCAGTTCCCTCATCCCTCTGCTGGGATAACTCGGAGGCACATCTACACCGACTCCCAGAGTGGCCCAATGGGCTGGAGCCCCAGATGCCCTTAGTGGTCACTGGCTTGATGTCACACCTGTGCTGGCTGTATCCCCACTCCCCTGCAGCTGTGTCCTGCAATCACCTCCCAAACACACTCACATCCTTGTCCCAGGGTCCCCTTCGTGGGGAGGCCACACCAAGGTCCAGGGACAAACAAACAAACAACAAAATCCCACACTGTGGTGTCTTAACTATTTACATGGAACAAGTTAACGTTTTTTAGTGCAATTGGACACACGTACACACACAAGCAGAATACAACCGCTATGCACATAACCTCGTTCGGAGAGAATCCCCTAAGTCTGCCTTTGAGGTTTTTCCCAAATATGAGGCCCCAACCAAATAGTGCTTCTGCCTCGTGCCCCCTCCCCAGCCCTGCTGACAGGAGTCGAGGAGGCTGTGTTGGAGTTTTTCCTTAAAGTAAACACAGAAAATGAGTATGTCTCAAAGGGGCCAGTGACACAGAGGCACTGTGGGAGCCGGCAGGTCATCCAGTGTGACCAGGCCTATAAAGGGTTTGTGTACAGCGGGAAGAAACCCGACTGGCAGCTGGAAAGACCAACGGCAGGCTGAGCATACGTCACCAAGTTGAGACGTGACTCAGAGGAAAGCAGGAGTCAGGGCAGACACTGTTCACTGCCAACTTTACTAATTACGACTAGGTTCAGCTACAGGAGATAGGGAACTGAAAATGAAAGGTGCCTTTGTCTACTTCATGTAAAAGTCCATCGGTAAGCACCCCAGAATAGGAGTGGTGCCCCAGAATGTCAGGGACCCAGGTGCCTTCTCTCTTGTCGCTCTACTGAGGAGACGTGTGTTTCAAAGATTGCCTCATGGGTCCAACGTGGCTGCGGGACACCGGGGGACTGGGAGGGGCATGGCTGGATGAACCAGAACATATGCAGTTAAATTTCAATTATTTCAATTTCAGCTAAACAGCCAATACCTTTAACATTAACTATGTCCCAAGTATTGCAGGGGACATACTTAGACTAAAAAAAGTATTTGTTGTTTACCTGAAATTCAAATTTATTTATGCTGTAACAAAGCACCATACATTTAATGGCTTAGAGCAGCACACATTTATTCCCTCGCAGATCTGGGGGTCAGAAGTGCCAAATGGATCAGCAGGGTCGTGGCTGGTGGGCACGCGTGGAGGGAGAACATTTCTCTGCCTGTTCCAGCTTCCAGAGGCTGCCCGTGATCCTGGGTGTGTGGCCCTCCCGCCACTCCAACCTCTGCCTCTGTACTCACACCTCCTGACTCTGGCCCTCCTGTGCCCCTCTTAGAAGGATCCTGGGGATTACATTGAGTCTACTGGAGAATCTAGCATAATTTTCCCATTTTGAAACCCTTAACTTAATCACATCTGCAAAATCCCCTTTGCTCTCTAAGGTAACAAATGTACAGTTTCCAGGGGTTAAGATGGGGAGATCTTTGGGGACCACGACTGTGCCTATCTTAGAAATGTACAAGTTGACCCCCAAATTACTTGCTGATTAAATGATTAGATCCTGTGGACCCCAATCCAACCATCTTCATTCATTTATTCACAAATACTTATTAAGCACCTCCTCTGCACTCTGGGCATAAAGCTATGAACAAGGCAATGTGGATGCACATTCTACCTGGAGAAGGCAAGAGGGCAAGTGAACAAACTCCTGTGAAAACAGACCTTTCCTTTAAAAGGTGGGACCTAATTCTTCTCTCTTTGTGTGTGGGCTGGACTTGGTCATTCACTTCTAAAGCAACTATATGTAAATCAAGGGAAAACGGTATTTTGTCTGGAACTTTTCCAAATGTTGTTCAACATTTCAAAACCACATCATCCACGTTTATGCCAACCATGGATGAATCACCAAAATAGCACCCTTAATCAGTCCGCATGGTGAGCCACTTCAGAGAGAAGGTCATAAAATCATGGTAGCTTCCTACGGCTGCTCTCTCTTTCTCTCTTGGATCACTCGCTGTGGGGAAAGCAAGGTGCTGTGTCATGAGCACACTCAAGCAGCCCCACGGGGAGGTGAGGAACTAGACCTCCAGCCCACAGCCATGTGAGACAGCCCCTTTACGTAAGGGACTCCCCCAGCCCCGGTCGAGCCTTCTGATGACTACAGCCCCAGCTGACAACGTGACTGCATCCTCTTGAGAGACCCCGAGTCAGAAACAACCAAGCTGCTCCCAAATTTCTAACCCACAGAAACGATGAGATCATAAATGTTTAATTTTAAGCCACAACGTGTTCAGGTAATTCCTTAGGCAGCAAAGGATACCTAATACACAGGTAAACAGACACCACTGTTTCCAATTAATTTAGTGCCACAAAGAAAGAAAATCAAGATGGTGTGGAAGCAAGTGGTGGGGGCAGGGGTGATAAGACTGGGAAGTTAGTGAGAGCCTCCCTTGCCTGTGACCTTGAGCTTCAAACAGAATGGTGATAAGGGGCCAGCCAGTGGTGCTTTTCAACTCCAATAGACTACACACACCCCTTTTTACAACCACAAGTCTTCTGTCAACTGTTTGGAAATGAAACTCATAGATAATGAAATCTTTCTACACACATAATTTTTTTTTAAAGACAATGACCTAACAAACAAAGATGAAACGAAAGGAAAGCAATGTATAAATTGCAGATTTTATTCCAACGTGTAAATGCTCAGACACAATTACTCTTAAGAGATACAACGCAGCAGTCAGATGCTGAAACCTAAAAGAAGAACCCCCTGAAAGGTGACCACTACAAAGTAGACGACCCGGGGTGCCATTGTGGCGCTCAGATACCATGGCTGGAATACCATGGTGGGGATGTGGTTTTCAAATGGTGACCAACACTTGGTAAACTTCCAGACAAAACACAGTTTTCCCTTAAATTACAAAAATATATGCAATTCAATATATATTCCTGGAAAATCAATATATATTAAAACTGGGTGAAATATGCTTTGTGTTTATATGTAAAGCAGATGTATGTTCTAGGTTTAGATCATTCCTTTTTTTGAAATATTTCTTATTCATTGATTTAGAAAGGAGAGGGAAAGAAGAGAAAGAGAAAGAGAGAGATTTGTTGTTCCAGTTATTGATGCATTCATTGGTTGATTTTTGTATGTGTCCTAATCTGGCATCAAACCCACAACCTTGGCATTTTGGGATGATGCTCTAACCAACTGAGCTACCTGGTCAGGGCAGATCATTCTTAATAGGTTTCTCACATACAGGGATGTATAGTCCAGCTGCATGGGACACGAGTAAGCATTTGCAATGTGGGATTGTCCAGCTCTCTGCAGGATGCTGTCACGCATTCCCGCTCCCCGCCACCAATCATGACAATAAAAACAACTTCCCCCACAAAACTTCAAAATGCCCGTGGGAGCAGTCCTGTCCTCATTGAGAAGCACTGATTGAGAGGAACAGAGATGCA
This sequence comes from Macrotus californicus, assembly GCA_007922815.1. Taxonomy (NCBI): domain Eukaryota; kingdom Metazoa; phylum Chordata; class Mammalia; order Chiroptera; family Phyllostomidae; genus Macrotus; species Macrotus californicus. The sequence continues at coordinate 112,504 of VMDR010000223.1, read as the reverse complement.
TTGGCCATGCTCTTGATCGGAACAAAAGGGGAATCCTGCATGGCTGGAGAGTCCTGAGGGGGAAGAGAAGAAAGAGGGAGAGAGAGAGGTTCAGGCAGAGAATTCAGCCAAGGTGAGATACAGGTATCCACTGCTTTTCAAAGTTCACACCCCTCCACTTGACTTTTACAAAAGACCAACATTGGTACCTATTTTCCTTCGCTGAAAGAAATCCGAAAAGAAAAAGCAGAAAGAGAGCTGCTAAAGAGGCAGTGTACACCCTGAGTGGTGAGGATGATGCCACCACCTCCTTCCCCAGGAGCCACGTGGCAGCATCCAGAGCTTCAAACGGTGTCCGTGAGCATCTGTGCTTTAGCTCAATTTATTTTGTCCATCCATCAGCGAGATGTATCCTGAGGTATCAGAAAAGCCTAAGAGAGCTCTAAGGGTTTCTGCTTAGAGTAAAACTGGATATAATTACACATGTCAATATGGTGAATGAAATAAAGACATTGTGTGTGCATTGAACTTGCTTGTGTTCACCATTCATACTATTTACACACACACATGGAATCTTAAAAGCTGCCAAAGTTACTATTGGTTCTGTTAATGGCAAAAGGGTCTCCTTTAATCAGCATCCAGTAATGGATAAAAAGGCAAGTCTATTGCTTGAATGAATTGATGGGTGGAGTTCTGTTATCTGGGAATGCTAAAAAAAATTCTCACATAAATTAATGGTCATTGCTTCTTTGCATAACACCATTTTGGCTTACAAAAAATTTCATAGGAATGTTCTGCTTTCACAGAGCAGGGGAAACTTGCCCTTAGACTCACTCAATTCCAAGGGCAATGTAGAGTGTAGTAGGGTGTTCAGCAGGGGAGTGACCTGGCCTGACCTTGTTGTGGGGGAAGTCACAAAAACTCCTGTTGCTCAGGGGATTGCACTGCATTTTTCTGAGTTTCACACATTCATTCAATCACTCGCTCATTCACTCAATACATAAGCATTGAGGGGTTTCTCATGCTATCTAACAAACGTAGTCGTGTAAAAGAATGATAATTTGTTGCTTTCTGCTATTCTGTGGGTTGGCTGGGCAGTTCTGCTGCTGGTTCACCAGGGTTACTGAGGCTGCTGTATTCAGCTGGTGGGTCACCTAGAACGACTGAGCCTCTCTCTCCGTGTGTTCTTTCTTCCAGATGCTTCCTGAGCACCCAAGGCCTCTTGATTCCTAAGCTCTGGGCCATACACAGCCTCACTTCTGCCACATTCTGTGGGTCAAGGCAAGTCACAAAGCTACCCCAAAAGGATAAAGAAACAGACTCTGGTTTAACAGGAGGAGCTCCACGTTAAAGCTTTGGAATTTATGGCCATGAAACATTCTACCTGGCTCTGGACCAGGCCCTCAGGATACAGCCCACCCCTCTGTGGCCTATACCCTTAAGCAGACAACGGAGTCAACAAGTAAAAAAGGTCAGAAAGTGCAATGAAACATATAAAGGGAGAGAAGGGGGCTACTTTAGACAGAGGGGGCAGGGAGGGCCTCCCTGAGATATTTGAACTGAGACCTGGGCATTTGAGCACGCCTGCATGGGAAGTTTCTGAGGTTTCCAAGAAAGATGTGTTCTTGCATGAGCCCAAAGCACCATGGCTCCACTTGGGAGAGAAGGGCAGTGCGGAAGAAAGCCCCCCAGGGGACATCACCAGGGGCATTGTGATATCACTGGTTGTGGGATGGAGTGGAAGGTACCCCTGAGGCCAGAATATCTGTCTTCTTACACTCATTTGCAGCTGGGTGACAGTGGCGATCTCTGTTTCTTCTCCTGTCGGACACCCCCAAGTCTCCCCTGCCCTGGTGCACTGCACTGTGAGGAGCCAGGGGTTTTGGGAGATAAACTGATAGCCTCCAGAGGGTATGCCCTGGGGGCAGTTCTCACTGGCGGCACTGGGCACAGGTGTGGCACTAGATTCACAGCTCACTGAACTAGACCGCCTGGAGTGAGCTCTGCTGCAATGACAGGAGGGCTGTGTGGAAGGTGTACATGTGTTGCCAACAGGCGTGGAGAAATCCTGCTGTGCAGAGTGTGTATGAACACCTTGCTCTCTGCCTTCCCTGCACCTCTAACTCCTTCCTTTCCTTTTTCTTCCACCACCCGCCATGTTTTCCTGCCATCCTTTCTCGCCTCCTCCCTCCCACCCCGTTCCTTTTCCCCTTCGCGCCTCTTGCCTTGTCCTAGCTCCCCCTTCTCTCCTACCCTTCTCACCTCTTTTCTTCCCTCTGCTCTTCTTCGAAACCCCCGTCTTTCTACCTCCTCGCTAACCACCGCGCAGCCTCTTCCAATCTCTTAGCTTCCTGCCGTTCCTCCTATTGCCCTTTGAACACCTCTCTCTCATACCAATTCTCTTTTTTCCAGACTTCTCTTTCCCCTCCCTTCCTCTCCTCCCCTCTCCTTCCTCACCTCTGTCTTACCTGTGACTCCGATCTCACGTCCCTCACTGTCCCTTTCTCCTTATTTCCTGTCACCCACGTCGCCAGCTCTCTGCCCTTTCACCCCCTTCCTCTTGCCCTTTGGGTACAGGCCTGACCTCGCCCACGTCCATTCCCCACCTTCTTTTTTCCTCCTTTCCCCCACCTTCGCCCCTCCCCTCCTCGTCCACCTGGCCCCGCCCGCCCCGGCCCGGCCCCGCCCCTCCGGGGTCACGGGGTCGACGAACGCGCGGCTGCCGTAACCTCTCCAGTCACGTGGTCACGTGACGCGCTCCAACATGGCGGCGCCGTGGGGCTGCGGCGTCTCTTCCTGACTGGGCGGTGCGGATGGACGCGCCGGGTGCCAGCCGGGACGCCGGGCCCGCAGCCTCGTTGGGCCGCTCGCTCGTGCCGCCCGCCCGCGGGGCTGCCAGCCCCCGCCGGGCTGGGGCCATGCAGGAGAGCCAGACCAAGAGTATGTTCGTGTCCCGGGCCCTGGAGAAGATCCTAGCCGACAAGGAGGTGAAGCGGCCCCAGCACTCCCAGCTGCGCAGGGCCTGCCAGGTGGCGCTCGGTGGGTGAGCCGCCCTAGCCCGGCCCCGCGCCGGCTTCCCCACGTCGGCCGTTACCCCCCACTCGTCCTCAGCCCGGCCTCCTGGGCTCCACCTTGCCCGGACCACGAATCCCACCCTGCCGGCCTCCTCATTATACCCCGGGGGAAACTGATGCCCTGGTACCTCGGGACTGGCCCAAGGTCACCTAGCAAGTTGGTGACAGCCAGGGCAGGTTCTCCAACCTCCCAGCCTATGGCTCTTGCCACGACTCCTTGCCGTCCCGTTTCCTGGTTCCTCCCCTCACCACCCTCATAAGCCGTCTTAAGTTTGTTCTTGACCCGCATTCTTCTGGTTGGGGTTCCCCCATGTGAGCGGAGCAGGTGGGAAGAACTGGTTTAGGAAAAATCCCGAGGCTTGCTTTGGAAGTAACTGATCGGAGAATGTTTTCCTTCAATTTCGGGATCTCCCATAACTCATAACTGCCTTCAAGAAAGGAATGTGAAGGATTATCCTGCATCTCCCAGGTATTAGGTGCAGGAGATCTTACTCTGGGCGGTCCACTGAAATAGAGATTTTGCTTTATTGAGTTCTGGATCCCCAGCACCTGCAACAGTGCCTGGCACATAGAAGACACCGATTGAATAGACCCACAGATAATGGAAAGGGAGAACACGCTAACTCATAGGTAGTTAAACTTTAGTGGTTGATTCCCACATGAACATCCTATCTTTTCATTTAAATCATTCAACAAATGCCCACCGTATACCAAGCACTGTGATGGGCCTTGAGGATGCATTGGGGAACAAGTCAGATAAGGGATTTGCCCTTACAAAGCTTCTGCTCTAATAGGGGAGACAAAATAAGTGATAAGAAACTTACTGACGCCCTGGCTGGTGTAGCTCAGTGGATTGAGCACGGGCTGCGAATTAAAGGGTCGCCAGTTCAATTCCCAGTCAGGGCACAGGCCTGGGTTGTGGGCCAGTTTTCCTAGTGGGGGGTGTGGGAGAGGCAACCACACATTGATGTTTCTCTCCCTCTCTTAAAAAAAAAAAAAAGGGAAAAAAAAGTTACTGAGACATCTCTGAATACTAATAAATACTTTTGTGAAAATAAAAGAATGAGATGTGATAATAAAGGCCTGCTATTGATATGGTGTCAAGAAAGTAATCCTTTCTGAGGAGGTGGCATTTGATCAGAATACTGAAAGGCAAGAAGTAGCCACATGAAGTTTTGGGAGAGTAGAGTTCTGGGCCTTGAGGATCAATACATTGGACTAGATCTGGCTCCAGCTTAATTCTGTGCCCCAATGCCTTTGATTTGGAATTTGTAAAAAGTCCTATTTTTCATAACAGATTGAGCAAATAGGAAGTTTGATTTTCTGTTACAGAGTTTGAGGTTGCCATCAGCTCTCCCCCTTTATTTGGTTTGAGGTACAGTTGCTGGGATTCTTCTCTTAGGGCCTGGCAGTGGGCTTGTGAACTTTGCATTTCTCTGGAAAGCCCCAGATTCTCCTAGGGGTCTGAGACTCCCTCAGCGGTCAAGAACTGTGGATAGAGAGGTGGTTGTTACTTAGATAATCTTGGAGGAATTCACTGAGATTTAGACTTGGAAAGCTTTTCTAATCAGAAAACCAAGGCTAACTGTTGGATATTGTTTTATCAGGAATGCTTGATAAGCACTACAAAGCAGTTTGTTAGGCAGAAAAACCCTGACGCTTACAACTCCACTGGAAATCTGCCTGGATTTTACCCTCCCATTCTTACTTCAAGAGTATTGTCACAGACGATTCAAAATAGTTATTTGGCAGAAAAGTTTTCATTCTTTCCTTAGAAAACTTAACATACGGTTTTCACCAAATTGTTGATCACATTGCTGAAACCTACTTATAGAACTGCCATATGGCTCATAAAGGACCTTAACATTGGAAGCCTATTCAACATGTTTGGATCATATCTTTATTCAGAAATTCAGATTTTCCCAATCCAAATTGTGGAATGTACATCCATTGTTTTAGGAGTGAATGACAAGAAATAGCCTGTAAAGGAAGTAACCACCCACAGGTTAAACGAACAGCAAATTGACGTGGTGGCTCATCGCCATCAAATTGAAGGAACTATTATAAGGAAACCTATGCGTAGTGTTGAGTTCAACTGGCCTTGTCGTTTAAGAGAATAATTGTGTGTCATTGCCGTTAAGTGAAAGTGACTGTTTTTACTTATAAGCAGTAGAAAACATACAGCAAAGTGCCTGGTCAGATTTCACTCTGCATCTCAAGGCATATTCTTCTTTCTAGTAAAAGTGGCCGAAATGAGCCTGTGTATAAGAAAGGTTGCAGTGTGGCTAGTATTTTAGAGGTTACCATGTGTGGATTTTTGTTAATTTTGATAAGAGGAACTGTTAATATCTGCTAAAAGTTGAAATACTTGAATGAGAGGATCACTTACAGGAAACAGCTCCTGTGATAAGCCCACCAGTTGTGGCTTGTCAGTTGGTGGGGGCGCTGCTGGGGCTGTACAGGATAGGGGTTATGAGTGTGTTCTCTGGAGTCAAGATTGCCTAGGTTCAAAACCCTTGCGTGCCACTCGGTCTCTTTGTGATCTTGGACAGCTCTTCTACCTTCCTCGTAGGGTTAGTACAAAGTTAGTTTACGCATGCAAAGAACTTGGCATATAGTAGGTGCTCTATAAAGGCTGTGCTGCTATTATTTTTTTATTTTATTTTAAGTGACACACCACAGAAACTGTAAGTGCTCTGACTTAATGTATTATCTCAAGCTACATTGATTCTTCATTCAGTAATGACTTGTTGCTTTATTTGGTTTGTGGATGCAGTAAATTTTAATTACACAGCTAAAAGACTGTGTTTGTTGCTAAGCTCAGTGAAGACAGGGGTGGTTGTCCCTTGTAAGGGCAGTGATGATCAAGATGGAAAAAGTTTGGAGTAATTTCAGTGATTCATCTCCACTAAATGCCAAATGGATAGAGAGGGACTGCCCAGGTGGGGGATTGTGCCCTTCCATCGTCTATCTGGAGAGATCGACAGAGCCTCAGAGAATTCATCATCACGAGGACACTGTGGTTTTTACCCTGTTAACGACTTTTTGACGTACAAGTGATCTCGAACCCTTCAGCCCTTGGTTGGGTAACATAATTACATGACTAACCCTCCCTGTCATAACTGTCTTATTCAAGAGCCGTTTTCTCCCATGATCTGTCCTTTACTTGTACTTCTGCTCTTAAACTATGTGGAGTTTGGAGACTTGACAAGATAATTGAGTGCTTTTAAATTGGGCATAGAAAAATTGGGCTGGAAATCTAGAAAACTTGAAGAGATATCTTATTTAATAATTTAATATGCACAAAGGGCTAAGTAAGGGTCAAGTGTTCTATAATTGGTAACTGTCATTATTCTTAGCCAATATCAGAAACATATAAAAAGAATAGTAAACATACTTATACATTTTTCATATGAAATGGAGTGATTTAAAAAAAATTGGATTACTTTTTTTAGAGCAGTTTTTAGATTCACCGCAAAGTTGCACTAAAAGTACCGAGGAGAATTCCCATGTGTCCCCTGCACCCCCCCAGCCCCCCCATGCACAGCCTCTCTGCTGATCACTGTTGCTCACCAGAGCGGTACATTAATTACAGTTGATGAACCTGCATTGTCATTAGTGTGGTCACCCAATTGAGTGACTTTTTAACATCACATATTATGCAGTAACTACATGATATCTACCACATACTGAGCGTCTCTTACGCTCCAGGCGCAGTGCCACGAGCTTGACGTGCAGCCTAGTTCTTACTGTTACTATCCTCACTGAGGCCGAGACACTGGCCAGCGTAACTCAGCCAGTAGGCAGTGCAGCCGGAGTGTGCACACAGGCAGTCTGGCACCAGAGCCCAGGGTCCTGACCATTGCTCCCATGCTGTGCTGTCACCGTACAAAAGCTCTTACGTGTAAAGTAGTTGTGGGGTCCTCAAGTAGTCATACTGCAGTGATGCTTCTGCGCCGTGATGTCTCGGTGACGTTTCTGTGAATAAGCTGTTCAGTCAGTAAAGAGACCATATTTTCTGTAGTTGAATTTTGAGATGTATTTGAAAGCCTCTAGTGAAAAGGGTCATGGCTTTTTTTCCTGCAGGTTTTTAGTGCACATGTATTTGGTTTGCTTTAATTTAGGGACTCATGGGAAGAAAGAAAGGAGAGTAAAGAGCTGATTTCCCGTAAGCTTCATTTGAGTTAGGAAGTTTTTCTCATTTATGACATCTTTCTCTTCATCTGCAGTAAACTCCCTCTTACTGATTCTGGAGTTGGGACGTGTAATTGATGCCCATCTGTGGGTCCAGTCGGCGAAGGGAAACCGAGGCTGAGAGCAGCTTGCCCACATCTGCGCGGCCAGATGGGGAGATAGCTATAACACAGGCTCCAGCCTGAGATGTAAACGATAAAATTCACCTAAATTTGCTACTCTAACTGTTAAATGTGTGGGATTTAGAGATGAGTGGATGTTTGGTGATCTTCGCTGGAGCTGTCTCGGTGGCATGATGAAGGTGGAAACCAGACTGGAGTGGGTTGAAGCCTGAGTGGGAGGTGAGGAAATAGGCAGTGAGCACAGAGAACTTTTTCCCAGAGTCTGACTGTGGTGTGAAAGGGGGGAGACGTGGGTAATGGGGAGTTTTCTTTCCTTTTTTTTTTTTTAAGGTATAAAAGGTTTATTTAAATGTCATTGGGAAGGAGCCAGCTAAGGGAGTACATTCATAAATCTTAGTTGTTTACTAATGTGCAAGAACATTCAACATTTACACATCAAAATGATATGTGGTAAATTGCTTTTCCTCCATTTGATGTTGTTCTAATTTTGATGTGTTCGAAATAACTATTCTCACTATTGGGAAGAACCTCGGTGCAAAATTTGAAGAATACCAAAAAAAAAAAAAAAAAAATCCCTAAATTGTCAGAGCTGATACAGTAAGGCTCTAAATTGAAAGATAGAATAAAATACTTAATTTTAGCAAGTTCTGTTTTGATTTGACATTTTGTTTATGAGTATTGTAGATTATAAACGTTTTGAGGAATAATAGGACTCAGGAACCTGACGTATTTTTGTTGAAAAGCTTTATGATGCTTCTTTGGGAGGAGGTCATCTCTCTAGAAGCAGCATCTAAAGATTAGATCTAGATCATTGAAAAACATTTATTTATTGGATTGGCAGGGTGTTCATTGAGAGCTGAGTTTGAAACTTTGCTTGCTGATGAGTCCTGTGAACCCAATTAGCTTTTTTAAACCTCAGTTTCCTGAGAGGATAAAGGGAGTAATACCTGCATCTCGGGGTTATTGGAGTGGTTAAGTGAGCTAATGCAGCGAGGTAACTGACGCAGTACCTGGCGCCTAACAGATGACCTGCTGAAATTGTGCTTGCTCTTCACGGACCCCCCTGTGTTGGTTTATGGACCTTTCTGCTAGTCGCTGACATTTGGACACCAGGGAAGCCAGCGGTTGGATGAGTTTCGAGCTCTGTTCTCTGCTTGTAGATCTCAGGGGAGACTCTGTAAGCAGTGCTGGGGGAAACAGTAAGACCATTCTTTATGGAAAAGAGTGAACTTACAAAAACGTGTACTCAGTCAGCAAGTACATGGAGTCTCCGACATAAATAGCTCAGTACTGTAGTTAGTTCTCACCGTTCGCACCAGGCTGGAGGGCCTGCCAGGAAAGTACTTGACTTTCTTTCCAGCAAGTTTATGAGTTTTTATGCTTGCTAATTCATTCCTGGAGTCTTCCTGTAAGAAACTTCTTTTGGTTTGCAGTCTTGGTTGTAAATAAGTCTTTTAGGTTTTTGTTAGGTATTTTATTAGGTTTTATAGATTTGTGGGGGAGAACAGCCTTCTTGTGCTAGAACATAAAATTCTTAAATTCTCCCTCAGGCCTAGGGAGCTGACGGTCAGTGTGTATTTGTGCTTCATACAGGCCTTTTGCTTGTTGAGTAAACCAGGCTGACGTTCATTCAGAAGGTATTTATTTGGGTGTCACGCCTGGTGTCATGATGCAAGGGAAGGACGACAAACAAGGACCCTGTTCTCATGGGGTTTGCAGTTAATGGGGAAGAAGGACATCGTTCAAGTGATCTTGTCCTCTGGGTCACACTAACAACTCGAAGTGTTCTAGGAAGGAAAGAGGAAGCCTGGTCCTGCAAGGGGAGAGAACAAGTTGGTGATTGGAGACTTCCCTGAGGAAGTCTGGAGATCTGAATGATAAATAAGAATTAGTCAGGTGGGGTCAGAGGCATTTTGGCAGCACGTGGAAGCAGTATGTGCAAAGGCCCTGGGGCAGCAAGGGGGTGGGCACTCCCAGTAAGAAAACTGCCAGATACAACTCTGTGTGAATTTGCAATTATCTCAAAACAAACAAACAAAATGTTTAGTTGAAAAACAGTTAGGGGAAGAGTGTTTGAGGATAATGTGGCAGAGGTAGGCCAGGGCCCCACCATGTAGGACGTTGGAGGTCATTGTGTGGAGTTGGACTTTGAGGCCCAAAACAGTGAGATGACACTCAAGAGTTCTGAACAAGGAAAAAGGTGACGAGATGACCGGATTTGTATTTTAGAAAGATCACGTGGGCCATTGTACTCAGAACACGTTTGAGGAAGACCAGAGGGATTGCCACCAACCAGATGAGAGATGCCAGTGGCCTGGACTTAGAGTGGTGACAGTGGGGATAGAGCAAAACAGAAGGGTTTCCTGCTGGTCTAGAGGTGAGGTTGACAAAACCTCGGGATGGACTGGGTGAGAGCATGAGGAAGAACACTGCCCGGTCTGACTGTTAAGTTTCTGACTCCCCCAGCTGGTTGGATTTGGTGCCCTTCTTGAAGAGGAGGGTTTTGGGGGGGGGGGGGTGTTGATGAGGTGGGACTTGGGTGTGTTGAATATCACCTGCCTTTGAGCATCCAGTTGGACAGGTGGAGTGAAAAGTGGATAGATGTGTGAGCCTGATGTTCATAAAACAGACCTGGTCTGGAAATTGAGATTTGAGAGTCATCAGGATCTAGGTGGGCATTGAAGATGTAGGGGAGGGCAAGATGGCCCAGAGAGAGAGAGTGTACAGAGAAGGTGAGGCATGGGGAGCCTGCTGGCTGTGCAGAGGAGGCTGAGTCTGCGAGGGAAATGAAGAAGAGATGGGCCAACAAGAGGCAGAGAGCAGATGAGGGGAATGTGTGTTTAAGAAGTATATAGAATGTCTCAGAGGGGGCAGTGTCCATAATAAGGCCAAATACTGCAGGGAGCTCAAGTCAGATAGAGGCTGGAAAAATGCCCGTCCGATTGAGAGATGTGGGTCATTGGTGACCTCAGCTTGAGCTGTTTGGGGGTGCGGTGAGGGTGAAAGCCAGGCTGGAGTGGGGGGTGAGGAGATAAATAGGGAGCACAGACAACTGTTCACATGGAGGTCATGAAAGTTGCATTTTTTTCTTTAAAGGTAGAAGAAGCTTGAACTTGTTTCAATGTCATTGGGAAGGTGGCCAGTTGAAGGTAAAGGTTAAATAATGCAGAAAAGGGAAAGGACAGTTTATTCAACAAATGTTGAGTGCCTGCTTGGTGTCTAGGAATTTCTAGGTGCTGGGAATTCAGGAGTGAAGAGAACAGACAAAAGCCTCTGGTTACAGAGTTGGTAGTCTACTGAGAAAGAAGAGTGAACTGATAAGTAATATGTCAAAGGTGGTAAATACTGTGAAGAAAGATTAGAAAAATAAGTCGAAGTGAAAAAGCAGATGAAAAGATAAAAAGAATGACGAGGGGTAAAGATGACAGCTTTAGGGGTGAGGGAAGGCCTGAAGAGGTGACGTTGGAGCTGTGATCTGAAGGAAGGAGGGAGGGAGCCATGTAGATATCTGGGGGAGGGAGGGCCTTCCAGGCAGCAGGAAAGGCACATGAAAAGGCCCTGAAACAGGAACCCACACAACAAGGCCAGAGGCAGGTGGTAGAAGGTGAGATCGGAGGGAAAGCAGAGGACCAGATCTTACAAAGGCTTGGAGGCCAAGGCCATGGTTTTGCATTTTATTCAGAGTGGGACAAAAGCCAGTAGAGAGTTCTGAGCAGAGGAGCCCGTGTCATCTGATTTACATTCTAAGGGAATCCCTTTGGCCCCTGTGGGAGACAATGTGGGGCCGGGAGGGGTGGGGGGGGTGGTAAGGACAGAAGTGGTAAGACCAGTGAAGAGGCAGTCCGGAGAGCACTAGGTTCCTGAGAAGGCAGGGAGGGGTGGGCGGCTACAGAGCTGGAGGGATTGGACACCGACTGGCCTCTAGCCGGGCACTGGAGGGTGGTACAGAGGTGGGTCAGTTTGTCGGTCCGCTAACAAAGTAGAGGGAGTCTCCTGTGGCAGCTTCTGATTTGTGTGAAGCAGGGGCCACACTGTCGGTGGTGAGTGAAGAGTGGTGATGACTGGGAGGGAGAGATGGGCGTTTGAAGAGAGCAGAGAAGCGTGCAGTAGCCGCTGTGGGGCACTGGAGGAGATGGGCTGAGTAGCAGCAGTCAGGGTGGTCACTTTGGCTCTAGAGACCTGCCAGCGTGGCCTGTTGTCAGAGGCCGGTTGTTGGGTGGGAAGGGAGATGGTAACACAGTCTAAGTGTGGGACTGTGCCGGAAGCTGAGAGTGAGGTCCAGGAGAGCTGAGGCTATTGGTTGCCTGTCATTCAGTAACAGTCCTGCTAATGGGATCTGTCCCGGAAGGTAAAGAAAGGGGAAAGCCGACACATGAGCCTTGTCGAAGTCTGACAGGCCAGAAAGAGGCCGTGCTGGCAGCGGTTGAGTAGGTCAGCTGGAAGGGAGAGGGGTTGAGGGCAGAGAGCAGGAAGGAGCAGGAAGTGCCCAGTTGCATATGGGGACAAGATCTGTAGTGTGACCAGACACACCAGGGTGGCTTAGAGTGGAAAAGGAGGTTGTTGGAGAGGGAGCTGCAGACACTGAAGGCAGAATGGTAGAGAGAGGGGCGCAGGTCAGATGTGTGCAGAGGTGAAGGTTCAAAGGGATGCTGTGGGGCTTTGAGGCACTGACCAGTGGTGACATTGTGGAGGCTGGTGATCGTCATTGTTGGACCCAGCTTGGGAGTGGAGCAGAGAATGTGACCTAGTGCTGAGGTCACTGATGACTGGGGAGGTGTGACCCAGGCGGTTTATAGATGGCAGCTGTGCCCAGAAAGGATTTCCCAGGAAGACAGTGTGCTTCTCAAGTGAAGCCACCCCGCCCCACTCAAGTCTCCCTCCTTTCCAGCCTGCACATTATTGCTGCTAATGGCCTGGTTGGGAAAGCAGTGCCGGGGAAGAAGTGGAGCCGTAAATGGAGCAGGTGTGCCCCACCACATGCTCTTCTTCCGTCACCCACCCCACCCTCCTGCTGCTGCTCGTCTGCGGCAGCGGCGGCAGGCTTGGAGTGCCGGGTCTGGAGCAGCCAGCTGTGGGTGTGAACCCTGACTACACAGTATTACTTCTGGCTGTGACCGCAGGCAGGTGACTTCACCTCCGTGCTTGGACTCCTCACCTGTGTCACAGCTATGGATAAGAGTGCTGTTGCTTCCGCAGGTTGTAGTGAGGGCCGAAGGGGCACCTGCCTCTAGTCAGTGTCAGCGATGATGATGATGATGATGATGATGATGATGATGATGATGGTTCCATTCATTTTCTTTTCCCCCGTGGCTTTGCCTGGTTCCACTGATGGCACTAGAGATTGTGCACTGTTGCTGACTCCTGTTTCAAGATAAGAGCAAGACATTTATTGATCACCTGCAGTATGTCGGACATTACCTTAGCTGTTAGTCTCACAATACCTTTGTCATGGGCTTGCCAAGAGAATTACCTGCACCCAAATGCCTAGTCACAGTCTCTGGAGCACATGGGCTGCCTTTTCTCATCCTGATTTTTTAGAGCTGGAAATCCAGATTCACGGAGCTTTAATAAAACCCGCTTGGCATCGTTCAGCCAATAGATATCCATGCCTGGACTCAGACGTAGGACTGTCTGAATCACAACCCTGTTTCTCTTTTTCCCACCGTCCCAGGCTATGTCAAGCTATCTGTGAGGCCCTCTGCCACCCACCTTTTCCCTGGGCCTTCTCCTGCCTCTTTGTAATGGAAAAAAATAATTGCGCTATCCAGATACATCCACAATGCAGCTGTTAGTTTGGACCATATGAAACTACTAATATTTGACCATAACAGTGGCTCTCGCATGTGTTTCAGACTGTACCTCTCTACCCGCACAGCCTCCACCCTGGTCCCAGCCCCTGTCCTGCTTGCCTGGTCAGCTTCCCTGCTTCTGTGGTGGCCGCCCTCCTCTTTGTCATCCAAACAGCAGCCAGAGGGATCTGTCGCTGGGAGGCTTCCCATCGTCTGGACCCCTGCTGTGCCGAGTGGAGAGGATTTTTCATGTTTTTTCTTTAACAAAGACTGGTGTAGAGAGCACAGCAAGTCCTAGTTCTTGCGGGAAGTCAGTTTGTGGACACGGCTTCTTAGCCCTTGTGTTGTGGTAGCCTTCCCTTCCCTGCCCACCTGTGAAGCAGGTGAAGGCCCTGCTCTTCTGTTGCTGGCCCCGCTGCAAGTCACTGGCCCTTGTTCATTCTCATGTGCTGCGGTCCTGCTGCAGCTCGTCAGGAGAGGGGCCTGGGAGACGTCAGAGCCAAGTTGTAAAGGCCTCCCCAAGGCCGCCTGGGGCTCACAGAGTAGTCCAGAAACCTGTGCTTTGTGGCGTTCACGTTTTGACATAGGGATGGCAAGACTAGCATGTATGTTGTTCTGTAATTCTGCGTGCTTTTTAAGAGTCTAGGTACCCGAGAGATTATGAACACGGGCTCTGGAGCCCGATTCTGTAGGTTCAAGTCCCCTGTACTTCTCTGGGTCTTTTTTTCCACCTGTACAGTGAGTGTAGCAGAGTTTGGCCTTGAACCCTGGCCCTCTGGTTCCTTAGTTGCTCATTGCTCTTTGGCTGAGTAGCATCTAGCATGTACAAAACTTAGACGTTCTGTCCTCACAGTGCTGGTCATAACCCTTAAAAGTCACTTTTATCCTCTGCAGTTACTCTTTGCAGTCAGTAGGAGCACTTTCCCTCGGATTCCTTCCTAGCCTTTAAAGCAAAGGTTGCAAGCTAGTAGCCCCAGGGTCAGGGCAGCCTGCAAACCAGTTTTATTTGAGCCATAAATTTAAACAAAAAAGCTTTGAAATTGCTTTGGATTTGCAGTCAGAGCTTTCACTTTAAAGTCCAGGTCAGAGCGACCGGCACCTCTGGGCCCAGGGTCTCTCCAGGTGCCAGTCAGCTGCAGCTGAGGCTCTGCCGCGCCTTTTGCCCTGTTGGTGGGGAGGGGTCCTCCCTGCCCTTAAGCCTCGTGCCCACCCATCTTGCCCCCTGAGTTCCTTGCCTGGCCCCAATAGGCCTTTGAGTGTGTAACCCCTGCACTTGATTGTATCACCCTGGGGGCCTCAGTAAGTAGCAGTCGTGGTGACTGACCCACAGGTTGGAGGGTTGGCACCACTGGCATTCCAGAACATTATTTTAAATTTAGAGGCTTGCAGGGACTCCAGCAAAGGCCTAATCGTTTCAGAAACATTTGCTCTCTGATCTTAACTTTAGCAAGGTAACCGTGATTGGTAACCTTATGTTTGCGTTTGGGCAGCAGCGCCCCTCCTGCATGTCACACAGCGACAGACTGTTCCACTGCCACGCACACGCAGCGCCTTGACATGGATACAGATTTCTGAAAGCTGAGAGCTTAGCTACCAGCCTGGGGGGTGGGCTGGATTTCCCGGGCCACTCCCATCGCCTGGGGGCCTCAGCTTAGAGGAAGCCTGAGCTACTTCCTTCATGGGTTCTCATCCTCAAGGGCAGGAACCAGCCACAGGGCTCTGTAGCAAACTGTGCCACAGGCCTCATGATCCATGAGCAGAATGCTTGCTATTGATCCTCTGGGCATCTGGCTCCTGGTTTTGGTAGTAAGAAGACTGAAAACTGACTTAAAGTTAGAATTTGCCACCTCTAGTGAGTCCAGGTGTTCAGTTTCCACATCCTGAAGTTCAGTCTAGAGTTGTCCAAGAAAAGGAGAGCTGTAACTTGCAGATCTGTGTTCTGGGGTTGCTAGGATAACTAGTGTCATATCCAGACCCCTGGCTCTCAGGAGATTGTGTAAAGAAGGCTGGTTTTTTGGAGATCACCTGGATGCATCTTATTCAGGGTAGACCTGCTTCACTGGCCCATTTTGGGGATACATTGAGTCTAACTTGTAGGAACACAGATGATCGAGTAGGGTGGGGAATTCTGGGTATTCAGATAGGGTGTTCTGGTGTGTTTCGGTGGCACAAAACCTCGTGTTTCTGGAAATAAGACTGTCGTGGTTTGCTGTATATAATGTGCACTTTTTCACCCAAATTTTTGAGGGAAAAGTTAAGGATATGCATTATACATGGGTAGTATCTGAAATACCTTGTATGTATTCTTGTGTTTTGTAATTATTTTTTATATAAACTTTCTTGTATGTTCAAAAATAAATGCTAAAATTCCTTTATAATACAAAAAACAAGTATCTAAATATAAATAAATAAAAACTTGAATTAAAAAATTAAAATGAAAGATGTTTTTCCTGAAAGTTTGGGCCAAAAATGTGTGTGCACATTATACACAGGAACACATTATACATGGCAAAATACGGTATCTCTTTGACATTACAGTTTCTAAATAATAACACTTGATAGTTCCATAAGTGTAACCCTCCATGATAAAGATTTTTAATTTAATTTTCTTTCTTTTGTTTTTTTTTTTTTAGAGAGAGGGAAAGGGAATGAGAGCGAGAGAGAAACATCAGTGTATGGTTGCCTCTCATGTACCCCCCACTGGGGACCTGGCCTGCAACCCAGGCATGTGCCCTGATTAGGAATCAAACCCATGACCTTTTGGTTCTCAGGCTGACACTCAGTCTACTGAGCCACACCAGCCAGGGCAAGATTTTTAAGTTAATTTTCATTCATAAAAATTATCTATGCCTTTGCACAACTGTGTGACACAGTTACACGGTTAAGGTGTCACTGTATTACCATGCTGTAGTGATAACTATCATTAACATTCAGTTTGCAGAATAGGGGAGTAGCTGGAATGTGGACTGTGGAGCCAAAATGCCTGGGTTCCAATTCTGATCCTCAAGTTCCTGATAGGTAACAGGAGACAAGTTACCTAACCTTTCTGTGCCTTGGTTTCCTCATCTAAACCAGTGATTCTCAACAAAGGCAGTTTTGCCCCAAGGAACACTTGGCATTGTCTGGAGACAAACAGGTTTTCAAGACTGCAGGGGGATGCTGCTGGCATGGAATGGGCAGAGGCCAGAGATGCTGCCCCCGACATCCTGCAGTGCACAGGACAGCCCCACAACGAATTACCTGCCCCCAGGTGTCAGTGGTCCAGAGGCTGAGAAATCCCGCTCTAAGTGAGATGGAGATACTAGTACCTACCTCATAGGATTGTTACGAGGGGCAAATAAGTTAAAATACGTAAAGTGCTTAGAACAATGCCTAGCACATAGTAACTGCTGTGTGTTAGCTATTATTGTTATAATCATTCTCTATCACTTCATATCACTGTGTTCTTTAAAACCTCATAAACATTCTTTCAAATAGTTTTTGAATATCTTTTAGTAAAGTATCTTTTCATAAAAACATTGCATACTCCTAACAAGCCTTTCTTTCTTCCTCACCAGATGAAATTAAAGCAGAAATAGAAAAGCAGAGGTAAGCTGGGGCACTTTCGGCTTGCTGAAATACAATTTTAAGGGAGTTGGTAGTGACCGAGGGGCACCCCTTTCTCTGCTCGTTTTCTCATATTTCTGATTTTGGGGCAGCACACGCTCTCCTAGTCCAGAGTGGGCAGACTGCAGAACTCTGTATGTGTTGGAACCGATGCTAAGTTAACAGGTTACTGGCTCAGCAACTGTGTTTGGAGGAAAGGGAAAGGAAGGTCAAGTTAGTGCTGTTGTACCTTTTCTTGACAGAAGAGGCAAAGCCTTTGCCTCTTGTAAGTCATGCTTCCTTTAGCAGGAGGACAGCTTGTCCGATAAGAGGCTGTTCCTTATCTTCCTAGTAATGAAGCCAGTTAGTCACTTTTCAGAAACAGAGCTCTGGCATGGCCAATGCCAAGGTCCAGTGCAGGATGCAGTCGACACAACTTGCTGATCCGAGACCTCGCGCTCTGCGTGTGGCCACTCTGGTATTTTGTCCAAGTGCACGTGTGTGCTAACTTTGGGTTGTTGAGCCCCACAGGCACTTTTGCAGGCATTTTTAATTAAATGATTGCAAGCAGGCTGGGCAGTTAAGAGCATAGTGGAGGAAAAGCAAGCTTTTTTTTTTTTTTTTTTTTAAATTTTCCCTCTCTGGCTCTCTCCTGTTCTTTGCCTAGGCTTGGCACTGCTGCACCACCAAAGGCGAACTTCATTGAAGCCGACAAGTATTTCCTTCCATTCGAGCTAGCTTGCCAGTCCAAGTCCCCACGGGTGGTCAGCACGTCCCTCGACTGCTTGCAGGTACCATGTTTAAAGTTAATTGTGTAAATGGTTCTCTTTAGGCACACTGGTGACCCCTCTGCTTCTCAGAATGCTCTCTGGGATGACGGAAAAAGGAACATTCCAACGTATTCTTTTATTATTTTTTTTTTAATTAAATTTGAGAGGGAAGGAGGAGGGGAAGGTGGGAGGGAGAGAGACAGAGAGAGAGGAAGAAGGGAGAGAGAGAGAGAGAAACAGACATCGATTTGTCCATTTATTTATGCCTTCACTGGTTGATTCTTATACGTGTCCTGACCGGGGATTGAACCCTCAACCTTGGTATGTCAAGACAACACTCTAACCAACTGAGCTACCTGGCCAGAGCCACATTCCAACTAATTTTTACAGAGGTCTCATGAGGGAGGGAAGTGAGAGGGGACTGACCTCCTTACCTAATAAAAGAATCCGCCCTGGCTGGATGCTCAGTTGGTCAGAGCGTCATCCCAATGCACCGAAGTTGTAGATTCGATCCCCAGTCAGGGCCCATGTAAGAATCAACCAGTGAAAGCATAAATAAGTAGAATATCGAGTCAATGTTTCTCTCTCTCTCTAAAAAAAAAATCAATAAAATAAAATACTATTTTAAAAATAACTTGTTTCCCCGGAAATACTTTGTTGATCTCTCTTATGTATATTTTTCTAGAATATTTGCTATACATGGACATATAAGATGTTTTTATTCAACCTCTTCCTTGATGGCATTAAAATTCATAAAATCAAGTAGAGAAATATATATCATCGAACCTCATTATTTGTAGTAATATTCTATACAGTTGTTGTGAACACCAATTTAGCAAATTCTGAACCATTGTTTCTAAAGGAAATACAGGGTTACATTTCCTTGAGCCTCTGGCCCCAGCATGCTCATCAACCGATCAATATGCAACTGTTCTTTGATCAAAAAAGACACCGTATTTACTGTGTATTACTGATTCATTAACAGTGAACCACAGCCCACAGCACTGTACCATATGCCTGGACAATACTCAGCCAATACACGTGGTTTCTCCACAGAGCACATCGCTGCCTTCTTGCTCCTGGAACACCAGACAGGACTTCAGCACTATGGTTGAGGGCTGTTTTAAATGGCAAAATTTTGTCCTATTTTAAAAGGGTAGAAATGGGAAAAACATAACACTAAATGGACCGCACAAAAAGACACTGCTCCACAGTGTGAGAGCTGAATCAAGAAGGCAGAGTGTCTCCTTATTTGACCTCAGCTGGGAACTCGCGCATGGAGTGATTCAAAGTTTTCGCTGCTCTATGCATGTCTGCAAGTGACCGCAAAAGCACCACAAGTATCGATTTGGGGCTTACAAGTAAACTTTAGGGAGTGCATTTACGAATACAAAGTCTGCGAATAATGAGGACCGACTGTGCTGAGACCACCAGTAACCCTGCCATAAGTTACCTTTCTCCGACGAAGAAGCAGAAAAAGAGATATTAGGGTGACTTGTCCAATGACCTACAGATGATGAGGGGCAGAAAGAGTGCTACAACTTGGGTCTCTTAATTCCTGGTCCCGCATCCCTGGTTTGTTTCGTTTTCTTTCCATCTTAAAATTATATAGGTTTCAGCCCTGGCCGGGTAGCTCAGTTGATTGGAGCGTTGTCCTGCGTACCAAAAGGCTGTAAGTTTGATTCCCAGTCAGGGCACACACCTGGGTTGCAGGTTCAATCCCTGGTCGAGGCATGTGTGGGAGGCAGCTGATTGATGTTTCTCTCTCACATCAGTCTTTTTTCTCTCTCTCCCCTCCCCCCACTTCCTGTTAAAAATATTAATGTAGGTTTCAGGTGTACAGTTCTATAATACGTCATCTATCCATTGTATTGTGTGTTCGCCATCCTGTATTTTTTTTTAATGATCTACTCCTGAGGTTTCTGGTTACCTCAAAGAACATTTATTCTTAACCCCAGTGGGAAGCCTGCATCAGTGAAAAGAAGCTTGATACATTTTTTTAATTGATTGAAGAGATTCACAATTTATTGGTACTTTCTATAACAGGAGTGGTGAATAGGTTCTGTATTATGGTTGTTTAGAAGCAATGTTGAAAAGATAATGAAACCTCATCTGGGTTTCTTGAGAAAGTGCCATGATTGATTGGTAATGTCTGCTGAGGCACAGGACGGCCGCGTGGTGGTGGGCATGCCACATTTTTGGCATCTCTAGTCTAATGTTCAGTAATCTCTTTTCTCTGATACATCTATACTTGAAAATTGGTGACAGTTTCTTCACAGAAGCAGTTCTTCCAAATGAAAAGTCACTTGTTCATTCAATGTGATTCTGTACAGATTGTGTCCCATGTATATGACAAGCCAAGAATTCTTAAACGCAGGCTCAGGTCCTACTTCTATCCTAAAATATTTGTTGCTGTGGAACATTTTCTGAAGAAGTTTGGCATCAGTTTAATTTTAGCTGTTTGGTCTTCGTATTAAGGTTTGGTTTTGAAGCTGGTGCTGATAGTTAACGTCACTGACCTAGTAAGTACAGTGGCTAACGTATTGAGCGCTCAGCCTGCGTGGGGCCCTGTGCGAGGTGCCTTATAATCGTCATCGATTTTAATCTTCTCTCAAATCCTCTGACGCACTTACTCTTATCCTCATTTTAGAATCGAGGAAGCTGAGGCTTAGACAATAAAATGACCAGCCCACCAAGTTCCCCTGGGTGTCCAGGATTTCCCTACCCCACATCTATGTCCTTAACCTGTTGTCATGAATGAAATCTGTCCTTCCACCTGCTTTTGTAAATAAAGCTTTATTGGAACACAGATGTCTTAATCTGCTTGGTCTGATATAACAAATACCACAGACTGGGTAGCTTACAAGAGACATTTATTTCCCAAAGATCTGGAGGCTGGGGAGTACAAGGTCAAGGTGCCAGCTTATTCAGTTCCTTGTGAGAGCCCTCTTCCTGTTTAGTAGATAATTGAATTCTTGGTGTGTTGTTCTCACGTGGCAGGGAGAATAAACTAGCTTTTTTTTTCTTTAATCCTCACCTGAGGGCTTTCCTTTTTATTGCTTTTAGTAAGAGAGGTAGGGGGAGAGAGAAACATCAGTATGAGAGAGAAACATGGATTTGTTGTCTCCTGTTCATGCCTGGACCAGGGATTGTACACACCCTGGACCAGGGATTGAACCCCGAACCTAGGTATGTGCGCAGACCAGGAATCGAACCTACAACCTTTCAGCTATGGGACGATGCACCAACCAACTGAGCCACACTGGCCAGGGCTGTGATGTGTCTTCTTATAGGCCACTAATCCCATCCTGAGGACTCCACCCTCATACCCTCATTAAACCTAATTACCCCCGAAGGCCCCACCTCTGAATACCATCCCATTGGGGTTAGGTCTTCATCACAGGAATTGTGGGAAACGCAAACATCGGTCCACAGCTGCAGCCGTGCCCGTTGCTGTCTGTGGCTGCTTTCCCGCTCCTACGGCTGAGTTGGGTAGGTGCAGTGGGCACCGTGTGGCCTGCAGAGCCTAAGTACTCAGTGTGTAGTCCTTCACAGAGAAGGGTTGCCAACCACTCCGAACTGTTATCCTGTGGTTCTGGCCTCTTTAATGAAAAACATGCTCCGTTTCCCTAGAGATAGTCTGTCTCTGGAACCCTGAGTATGTGTATGATTTCTCACGGAAACAGCGATGTCCTGCTTTGACTGGGGTTGAAAATTTAAGAGTGTAGTGCCTGCCTTGAGGTGTATGACATATGTTAGCTCTTTTTCAAAGAATGGAAGTTCTCTGTAATCTAGTCGGTACTCCTGTGTCGTCCTTTTTATGACATGGAGAGTGGCTGGGTGCTCCCCGGAATACTGAATGAAAATTTCATTTCCTCTGGGTGGCTGTCTTTGCAAAGCCTGTCTGACTGGCTTCCCCAGTGTGGGTGAGGTGACTTCCGTCTTGGGAAGGGAAGGCCAGTGTCTAGGAGTAAAGGCTGGTTCTGGCAGATGGAGACCAGCTGCAGACGCGTCTGCGTTCTGCCCTGGGCATTTAAAGGTGTATTCTTGGAGCTTGGAGAGGTGACGGGTGGTGAAGGGTCTCGCGTGTTTGCATGGGCGGTGAGCTCAGAGTTCCGTCTCCCCACTGGGGGACGCCTTCCCCTCTGCTCACTGCTGCCAGATGACAAAGCCCCTCTGTGCCTTTCCTTGGGCGGCTGGTCTGCCGCACATGCCCCAGGCCAGGACGGGGGGACAGAGTATTAGGGTTCAGTCTTGCTTAAGCCAATGAGTGGTCTCCAGGTTTCCCCAGGCACATGACCATAGCAAAATGTTTCAAAGACTGTGTTCCTAAGATATTCATATTTCTTTAATTGTAAGATTATAAATATGTACTAGGTATTAAATTAACATGTATTGCAAAACATATAAAAACAGAACTTTTAAAAGAATGACAGGAAACTAGGTAGAAGTAGAGCGCTCCTATGTTCTTCCCACACACTGGTGAAGGCTGTGGGAGACCCCTGGTCTGAGCTGCCCTGCTCACACCACAGCGTTGTCTTCTGACTTGTTCCTAGGAGGCTCTGGGTTTTCAGTGCGTGTTTGTGATTATCTAAGTTGTACCTGACGACGTACTTTGTTAAAGTATTTTTAGAGCTTTACGGATAAGGCTGGAATCCCTTAGACCACTAGCTCCCGATTGCCTGTTTAGGTGTATAATTTTTTTTTACCACTTTTATTTCTCTAAATGTATCATTTGAACAAATTTTTCTGCCGCTTTTTATATTCAGCAGTGTCTTTTGAAGATCTAGTTACATTGCTATAGGCAAATATAGGACAGTCCTTTTGACTAATATAACGTGTTAATGCCACTATTTTACTCACCTTTTCCCCTGTCGAGGGCATTAACCGGTGGGGTTTCACTGAACGTCCCTGTGCGTGCAGCCTCCTCGGACACATGTCAGTGAGCCAGCTGCCCAGAGGCCTCCCTCCTCTTCCTCTTCCCTCACTGTATCAAGGAATAAGGCAGGAACTTCTCTCCACCTCTGTCACCACCCCGAACCCCCACCCAAAGTCCAAGCCACCAGCATCCCCCTCCTGGACAGCTGAGGTGGCCCCCTCACTGTTTGCCTGCTTCCACTCCTGTTGCCTGCCCTCGGTTCTCTTCCCCACACGGGAACGGGAATGGGTGGGGGGAAGCCTTTAGAAATGTATCACATCATGTTAATGCTTTGCCTGAACCTGCCAGTAGCTTCCCACCTCACTCACTGTGCAAAGCACTTTCCCCAGGGAGCTTGCCATAGGGCCTCAGATATGTTTCCAGGCTTTCTCTGTAAGTACAAAAATACTTGTAGACACACACACTTTTATTTTTCAAAATGACATAATGCTATGCATTACCGCTGCAACTTGCTTTTTTCAAGGTATCTACAAATCACACAGGGTCCTGTGGGTCCGATTCGGGACTTTTGGCTTTGGTCTGTCCCCACCCCTACCCCAGAGAATACAAACCCCCGAGAAAAAGGACTGTCTTGCTCACTGTTGTATCCCCGGTACCCAGAACAATGTGTGGCACAAAGAAGAGTGAGAAGGCGGCACTAGAAACACCCACAGCGCGCAGGAACTCGGCTGCTTTCTGGCTCCGACTCTGCACAGACAAGGGAGTAAAATCATAGCTAAAACCTGTTTCACCTTGAAGGGTCACATGCCCTTTAAAGAGTCTGTAGACGGAAGAAGACGCCCAATCTTTTTTTGGATTTGAATTAAACATCCAGGAATTCACTTCTTTCTGTCTTTGCTTTGCAGCCTCAGTGTTGGGTTCTGTGGGGCCTACTTTTACTCATTTTTATTTCAAAAGATTTTTTTACTGTCTGCAGTATTTGTTCATTGTTTGTTTATTGAGGGAAACTATTTCTTTGCCCGGATATTCATGTTTCACAATTCAGGGACACAGGTCAGTGACAGACTTTTGTGGAACTCAACCCAAAGAAATTCTTTGCATTCCAAAAGCACTGTGCACTGTGAGAGATCCCGGTATTCCTGATCTCCTCGGAATCTTTCCTGGAATCATAATTGCTGTAGGAATCTGCATATGCCTGCTTTCTTGGTTCAGCCACAGACTTGTAGAAAACTGCAGCCCCCAACGATGCAGTGAATACTCCAAGAATGCGAGATCACAGACACTTGGCCAGAAGGCCACGTATCTGAGGTTTTGTCGGAGCACTGGAAGGCACAGTGATTACAGTCTCCTGAACAACCACGTGCATCCTGGTTGGGCCTGCTTTTCAATATTCACGTTTTAGCAGTTCATAGACCACCCCACTCATAACCCAGTGCTCAGAAACGGACTGCGTCCATGAAGAGTACGGAGTAAGGATGTCCAAACCAGAGCTCATTTGGAGGGAGCCAGCCTCGTCCCCTTGGGAGGCCTACAGGTGCAGCAGCAATGAGAAGGGGTGAGGTGAAAGGGCACCCTGACTCGTCTTTAAAAGCACACTCGGTTCTCTGCCACTTCCCCTACCCGGCCCCATCTGGACATCTCTGGGGTTGGACTCGATCAGCAGAGCATGTGCAGGCCTTTCTCCTGCCCACTCTCTTAATCTGTTTTTATTCCGCTTCCTGAATTAGCACTTTCATAGCTACTGAGGGGGAAGAGCCATTGAGAAATGGCATCAGGCCTCTGAGGGTGGTGGACCTTCCTGTGGCAGTCAGTGGTGGCTGCACTGTAGGTAGCCTCAGGCGCTTGTGCCGCTGTGCGCAGGTAGAGGCAGATTTGATGAGCCAGAGACCCAAACGGACAAGGAACAGAACAGCGTTTTTTAAGAGTCTTCACTGAGTCCCTGGAAGCAGATGATGCATCAGAACTCACGTATCCCAGTGGGGTTGTGTCAGTGAGCGGTTCATTTATCTGGTCGGCCTTCAGAGTCACGGGACAGCTTGGGGAACACTGGTGCTTGGGCTCCACCCAGAAGCTGTGGCTTAGTAGGTCTGGGTTGAGCTCCAGGGACCTATGTTTTAAATGAGCTCCCCCAGGTACTTCTGAATCTCAGCCAGGCTTGGGAATCGCCCTGCTCCTGACCTTTGAGTTCCCTCCCAGCTCTGATTCTCCGTAGTGAAATGCAGGTCATCAGTGAGGTGACAGGCAGGCTGCCTTTGAAAGGTGGCCCCTGTCCAAACCGATCTGTCACCTGTGTGAGTGCATGGCCCAAGCAGCCACTCAGCTCTTCAGGGTAACAGGCACTGTTTGATAGTGTAGATGCGGAGTTCAGTGTTTTTACTGCAGTGTTTGGAGTAGAGAAAGTGCTGATGTGACTCAACATGCAGAAAGGGTGAGAGCGGGTACTGTACAGTGTCTTACTTAGTTCCACCCCGACCGCCACTACTCCTTCTCACACAAAACATTACTAGTTTTTTATGTATCTTTCCACTTATATACATGTTTTTTACAGCTTGAGACATAATTCACATGTGTATGGTTCTCCTGTTTGAAGCATGTAATTCTGTGATTTTTTATATTGATACCGCTGTGTGACCGTCACCACGGTCTAAATGTAGACCATCTCTATCACCTCAAAAAGAAACCCGATTGCCCTCTGCACCCCTGCTTCAGGGAACCACTGGCTACTTACTTCCAACCCTGTTCTATGTGGTTTTAACCCCTGTTTTTTGCACGGGTGATTGTGTACTGGGGACGGTTCTACACCTTGCCTCTTCCACCAGGTGCTGCTCACCGTCGTGGGGCTCTTCTGCCAGGAGGGGACAGAACCAGTGCTGCGCACTCAGGGCGGCTGTGCCCACCGTGCCCTGGGGAGCAGAGGGGTCTGTGGGCACTGGAAGTTAAAGGCTGTGCTCGTCATTTGCTACAGTGGGCGGCTTCCGTCCCTGCCAGACAGAAGCATCTCATTTCTGTTCTCTCTCCGTTTAGAAACTCATTGCATATGGGCACATCACTGGCAACGCCCCAGACAGCGGAGCTCCAGGGAAGCGGCTGATTGACAGGATTGTTGAAACCATTTGCAATTGTTTTCAGGGCCCTCAGACTGATGAAGGAGTCCAGTTACAAATAATTAAGGTATTTCTGTGTGTTTGCCTGGTCTGGGTTTTAAATTAGAAACTAGTCCCCGCTGGGAATCTGGGTTTCTGATTTACCACGTGTTAGTTGTCTCAGGTGGTGCTGAGCTGGAACAGAAAAACGTTAGCATCACTTAGATCTTTTATAAAGTGTCAGAATTTATTAGTATGAACTGAGACAGAAAGAGTGGAACCAGGTGTATTTTCAGAGTAAACAGTTCCACTAATAACAATGTAAATTGCTTGTGAATTAAATCACCTTGAAGTCCTCTGGTCTTGCCCCCTGAATTTCTGGATTCCCAGTGTGCCGTTTCTCAGCAGGTTCTTATTGATATTCTTATCACCAATTCGCTCTTGTCTTCTTGTCCCCCCATTCCAGTTCCCTGTTCCCTGTCTCCTGCCAGGAACAGTTTGGCATGGGGCTTGTCAGAGAACGGGATCAGGGTGGTGTAGCATGCCACATCTTAAGTCCTGACTGTATCAGCTCTGTGAGGGACGGCTCTGTGTTAGCCGCACCTTTCCTGAAGTTCCCTGGAAGACCCACCGGGGAACTGGGACACGGACCCCCCACCAGAACACGTATATTTTGTGGTTAATCTAGGTGAGATCAGGTTGGAGCATTTTCCCTCCTATATATATATATATATATATATATATATATATATATATATATATATATATATATATATATATATATTTTTTTAAGTAAGCTGGTAGAAAGCCCTCTTCAACACAATTATCTCAAATAATTTGGACTTTATGGAGTTAATAATTGTCTTTAAAACTCAGAGCAGGTACTAATCATCCAGTTTAGTGTATAGAACCATTATTTTTAAAATTTGGCAGACCAAACCAAAACAGAACCAGACCTTGTGGAAGGGTTTGGCTGTGGGAGACTCGGAGTGAGTGGGTGTTCGTGAGGCTGAAGGGTGCGGATTTTCGCTTTAGGCTCTCCTGACTGCCGTGACATCCCCGCACATCGAAATTCACGAGGGCACTATCCTACAGACAGTTAGGACGTGCTACAACATCTATTTGGCCAGCAAAAACCTCATCAATCAGACCACTGCCAAGGCTACCCTTACTCAGATGCTGAATGTCATTTTCACCCGCATGGAAAACCAGGTGGTGAGTGACGGTGATCGTTAGCTGCGGGGGGCGGGGCGCCGTCCCATGCTGTGGACGGTTTTGTGGGTGGCCGTAGTGCCTGGCGAAGACCCACTGGCATTTTAAAGTTTATTCCTTCTTCCTCTGAATTCTCTACACTCTGTTTTTGTTCTTACTTTAAAAAGCAAGGGAGAGAATCTCTAGCACGTGTTTTAAAATTTGCATTCAGTTTTTTGAGTTTGTCAGGAATTTCTTTCTTTTTTTTTTTTAATTACTTTATTGTTGTTCAATTACAGCTGTCTGCATTTCCCTACCACCACTCCCCCCACCCCAGCCAAACCCACCTCCCTCCCTTCTTTCCTTTTTGAAATGTTATCCTCCTCTTTGGAAATTTTTTTTTAACACAGGCTGGTGTGTTTTCTGTTCCTTATCAAAATTCTGGGACCATTTAGATTGAATCCGCTTTCTGTTGCCCTCTAGTTGCAGGAGGCCAGAGAATTGGAAAAGACAGTCCAGTCAAAACCCCAGTCCCCTGTGATCCAAGCTGCAGCAGGGTCCCCAAAGTTCAGTCATTTGAAGCAGAGCCAGGCACAAAGCAAACCAACAACTCCTGAAAAGACAGATTTAACCAACAGTGAACACGCCAGGAGTCATTCTGGAAAAGTGAGCTCAGAGAACGGAGATGCGCCCAGAGAGAGAGGCTCCTCGCTATCAGGTATGCCCTGCGTGCTGTTCCTTTCCAGCTGGGGCAGGGCCAGGAGTCTGGGAATGTCTGCAGGAAACCTCTGGTAGCGGCTCGTCCATTTCTGGGCCTTCCCCTTGACTTCCCCTTCGCTTTCCTGTCACGGAGCATGATAGCACGGCAGGGTGGCTAATGACCCAGTGCTGGCTCTGCCCTGTTCTCTCCGTCGTGCCTGGAGTGTGTCTAGCCACTGCTTCTTAGTGTCAGCTTCGGTGCAGTGGGCTCAGTGGGTGACTTACCTCCCAGAAGTTAATTTTGGGGGTGGCTAGTCATTAGGGTCTGTCTCACCCTCCTAGAGGACAGCAAGACCTCATCTGTCATGTGTACACAGGGTGTGCATGCCTTGCCCCTGCCTGGCAGTTCGTAGCTGTTCTCAGACGTCTGAGAGGAGCAAGTGGTCAGATACACATGTCCAGATAGCGCCGTTTTCTCATTCTGTGAGAACGCTGCTTGTTTTCATCTGCTTTTTTAAGTGAAAGAGAGATTATTCTCCACCTATAGTCTTAAAGTAAATCATGTATTAGGCATGAAATCGTGGATTGTGCTGTCATAAGATTATTTCTGAATGTTTGCATCCCTCCTTGGGCAGTTGGTATGAACCAGATCCAAAATTGTTATTTTTTTCAGGACTGTACCTTCCCAGGTGATTCCGTCAAATAATTCTTTACTCCAGCTGGTGGTTCTGCATCTTTATAATTGCTCTCATGTCTTCTTCTGTCACATCATTGGTGATCATTTCTGTCGCTAGTATGTGCCCTACTAGAGTGTACAGATTTGAACAGCTTTTGTTCCTCCTTAATTCACCATAGTGCTTGCTTTATGTAGGAGCAGGCCAGGTGTCACTGCTGGAATGTTGTGCTGTATCAGTTCACTCAGGAAAGGACAAAAGAGGAAGTTGCCACTAAGAACTGCGTGTGTCTCAGGGTGAGCACGGAGGTGCCACCTACTCAGTCCTGCTGTCACGTGCCTTAGGGAAGGCGCTCAGAAGCTCCTGGCCCACCCTCCGCCTGCCGTCATTGTTTGCCTCCTCAGCTCTCAGGGCGTGACCAGAGTTTCACTGGGACCCCCATCAGGCTGTGGTCAGTCCGTCAGTGTTAATATTTCAGCGCCACAGTAAGCGTAGCTGTGCAGATGGAGGAGTCCGTCTCTCTGGGCCGCCCGAAAGTGCTTCCACTGTGGCGAGTTTCCTGCACGGGGCCAAAGTGCTCCCTTAAGAGCGCGCGTTAGATCACGGCCTCATCAGCCTAAAGCCCGTTGGTGACTTCCTGTTCTGTCCCATTCAGAGTGAACTCTGTCTGCCCTGCTCCCCTGGCTTCCTGGCCCTGTGTGGCCTGGCCCTTGTTCACTTCTCTGACCCTTCTTACACCTCTTCTCCCTCGTTCGCTACACACGTTGCAGGTGGTATGGATGGTATTTCTGATTCTTGAAAATGCCACACTTATTCTTGTGCCTTTGTTCCTCCTGCCCTGCCCTTTCCCTGCCCCCTTTATCTTCAGTCTCTCTGTTCAGACAGATCACCCTCTCTGAAGCTCTCTGTCACATCTGTCTTCAAATCCTCTACTTGATGTTAGAGTTCCTGTTTCCTTGTGCTCGGTCTGAGACCTAGGCCGCCCTGTTTTTGACTATTCCCAATGCCTGGAATGGTGCCCGACACACATGGCGGACAGTAAATACAATGTTTGGAATAAATGGTGGGGAGGGGTTGATCTAGACTGTAGTTTGGCAAAAACACAGTAAATGAAAATTCTGTGAGAATGATTTGCAGTCAGTGTGTTGCCGTGGATTTTGATGCCAGTATGTGGTGCATCCCTGAGGCTTCTCGAAAAAACACGGGAATCGCATAGCCTGTGCGAGTCAAACCGCAGGCTTGCAACTAGGTCAGAACAGAGGCGCGCCATTGGCCTTGAAGAGCCGACGGTGTCAGTTCTCATGGTGTGGCTCTAAAGAATGAGTCCTTCGGAAGAAGGGACTGAGTAGCCTCAGGAGCCAAGGGGGAAGGATGGCCTGGGAGGCAGGTGGTGGAAACAGTGCCCTGGGCAGGAGTCCAGGCTATGGAGGCCCAGGCTTTGGCCCGGGCTTTGGTGCCTCTGATAGAGACCACACACCCAGCCCCACTCTGGTTCTGTCCGTAGGCATCACCGTCACACAGCCACCCCTAGCTAGCCGGCCACTGCCCGGCACCGTGCTCACTGAGTGGGCCCTGCACGTGCATTTTCTGTGTCACTGGGAACCCTCCCCATGACCTTCTTGGGGCAGTTGGCCTCCCAGTGAAGACAATTCACTGATAGGCCTGAGTACCTCTTTCCCTTTTGTAATTTTTCATCCCAAGTTGATAAATCAAAAGTCAGTTTGTCAGTCTTATCCACCTGTCCAGGAAGTGGATCAAATGGCTCTTTGTAAACTCACAAAGTGAGATTTTTTTTTTTTTAAGATTTTATTTATTTACTTTTTTAGACAGAGGGGAAGGAAGAGAGGGAGAGATATCTATGTGTGGTTGCCTCTCATGCGCCCCCTGCTGGGGACCTGGCCTGCAACCCAGGCATGTGTCCTAACTGGGAACCGAATCAGAGACCCTTTGGTTCACAGGCTGATGCTCGATCCACTGAGCCACACAGTCAGGGGAGATTTTTTTTTTAAGCTGAAGATATGTTTGCTCACGTGAAGTTCTGGGCACAGCTGACAGCCGTCCCCAGGGAGCCTTGCCCCCTCTCTCCGTTCGCACTGCTCCTGATTGCCCAGCTAGTCTTGCCAGCTTTTTAAAAACAGCTTAATGGAGATACAGCAGTTACCATGAATTCACCCATCTAAAATGTACAGTCAAATTCTTTTTAGTATGTTCACGGAATTGTGCGACGGTCACCACAATTAATTTTGGAATAGTTTATCACACCCATTAACAATCACTTCCCATTTTCTTTTAGGTTCATTTTTAAAATTCTGACTTTTTAACTCCAACATTAGACATTAGCATCTATATAGCCATACGTAGCTATTGTAGTACACAATTACCTACGCATTTACTGATTTGTTAGTTCACTTTTCAATAACCCACTTCTCAGTACTGTAAAACAGAGAACGTTTATCCCACCTCAGCCATGTGGAGGTTCTGATCAGACAGCGAGGTTCAGATTATGACTCCACCACGTAGTGGCTCTGAGCCTCAGTTTCCTCCCCTGTAAAACGGGTCTTACAGGGTTGTGAGAGTGACATGAGAGCAGTGTCTGGCTATATAAATATTGGCTCTTATCTTTCAAATAAGCTTCAGCTTAAACAACTGATGAGTTTAAAGAAAAACAGCAGAGGGGAACCCGATGTGCAGGTGATGGGAACAGCACAGCGGCATGAAGCGGACCTGTTTCCCTGTTGGATAAATAAGTAACAGTGGTGGGGTCAGTGCTCAGGGGTGGGGGGCCCTCTGTGCTGCTCCCCACGGCCTCAGGGCCCAAGCATGGGGCTCATCCGTGCTGGCTTGTTTGAAAATCCTCTTTAAGGAAGAATGTCAAGGGTTATTTTTGTTTTGTTGTCTAACGTGATGGCCTTTTTATCATTGTGATTTTTATGTGTACTTCTGAAAGTCTAGTCAGGGCCGTTGAGTAGTTCTCCCAGAACTAGTTTTCTACAAAACAAATGGTGCCAAACCTCTTCTTCCACAAAAACAGTTAACATTTTGCAGAAAAATTCCACTTAAAATGTAGTAAATCTCCAACTGTCACATTAGAAAGCTCACACTAAGTTCTAGGTTGACAGTGTGGGGAAAGCAAGGCAGCCACTTACAAGGCGTCTGTTCCCTAAGGTGAAGAAGCAAGAGAAACCATCTTTTGTGCTGCCGGGAACCACAGCTGGATAAAATCCAGCTCCTGCCTCCAGCTTGGAGGTGGGAGGGGGGTCCTGAGACTTAGAGCAGCTGTGGCTTAGGGAGGAAGAGTGTGTGTGTCAGAGGGGTGTTAGCGTTCCACAAAGGGAATCTCCAGTCGTAGCTGGTGTTGCCTGGGAGGCTCCAGATTTCATGGGACTTGTCTTCTGTTCACACAGTCGTATCTGGCCTTGGTGGGTACTTACTTGCACCCTTTGTTTTCTGAAATGTGACCCTAGAGAACATGGGCAAAGTCTCCTTCCCCTTCCTGTTTTCACTGGAAATGCCCACATGTGTATGTCTGTGTTTATTTGTGTAGGGACTGATGATGGAGCTCAGGAAGTGGTGAAGGAGATCTTAGAAGATGTGGTCACATCCGCTGTTAAAGGTAAGAACCAAGAACCCAGCCTTTCCTTCTACCTCATTCCTCCAAAAAAGTCCCTAGCCAGACATTCAGTGATAGAGTGCCCACGCCCAGTGAACCCAGGGAGACTGAGTCTACCCGTGTCTGCTCACCTTTCATATGGAATTCAGAAATTACTTGTTTTTAGTGGTTGATTTCATTCTCATTTGAGTTGGGTTCAAGAAGCACAGTCTGCCCTGACCAGTGTGGCTCAGTTGGTTGGGCGTCGTTCTGCAAAGTGAAAGGTCGCATGTTCAATTCACAGTCAGGACACACGCCTGGGTTGCAGGTTCAGTTTCCCGGTCAGGGTTCGAGCATGATGCAGCTGATCGATGTTTCTCTCCCTCTCTCTCCCTCCCTTCCCCTCTCTCTAAAAATAAATAAATGAAATCTTGTATTTAAAGAAAGCACAGTCTGACGATGTTAGGGTTGGAGCTCCACATGGAGGCACAGAGGGCCACTCCCATACACATCTGGTTCCTCCAGGAGCGCGCTGAGCCCTGAGGTGATGTCCTTTGCTGCTGAATTTCCATGGCTAGCCACTGCTGTGTCAGCAGATATCAGAGGCACGTGGAAGTTTGTTCTTTTTGTTAGTTTTCATTCCTACTCCCTCAGTTTTATGGTGTGGTTTCAGTGGAATTAAATTTACGTAGCACAGAATAAATGTTGGATGAGTTTTTTCTTTATTTTTGCCCAAAATCTCAGGTCAGCGGCTGTGTGTTGCACACTCAGTTCCAGTGTCAATAGACCATTAGTGGGTTAAGAAATCAATAATTTAATGGGTTACAGCCAGCATTTTATAAATGAATGAAAATAGAATACCAACTGAATACATTGCATGTGGTTTATCAAGCATTGTTTTATGAAACATGCATTTCAGTTCTTTATGTGCACGTGAGTACTAGGTCATGACTTTTAAAATGTATTTCTTACTGAAGATCATAGTCAAAGAAATTGGACCTACTGCTCTAAGCCCTATATTTTTGTTAATTTGGGGTACCATCCAGCTATATACATAGATTTCATTATTTAACTCCTTTTAGAAATGTCTTCAAAATGGAATAATTTTATTTCACACCCTTACCTGTTGTTCTGGGGCCAATACAAGTGCTCACGCAATGAACATTGGTCTGTCTTGTTCACTGAGTAACCCCCAGCCCCTAGCACAGAGCTTGACAAACGATAGGCGTTTGGTAGACCATTTGTTGAATGAATATGTGCTTTGTAAAACCGTTATTGATGATCGTGCTTATGAAGTTGTTTGATGTTCCTTATACATGTAAAGATGCACATGGTAAATTCCTCATGGAGTTCAGCTGTTGTTGTTTTTTTTTATATGTATCTATGTTTTTTATTTTTAGAGAGGGGAAGGGAGGGAGGGAGAGAGAGAAACATCCGTGTGTGGTTGCCCCTCGTGTGCCCCCTACTAGGGACCTGGCCCACAACCTAGTCATGTGCCCTGACTGGGAATCAAACCAGCGACCCTTTGATTGAAAGGCTGGCACTCAATCCACTGAGCCACACCAGCTAGGGCCAGCTGTTCTGCTAATCATCAGATATGCTTTCTTTCATTAAGTGATGAAATCTATTCAATTCTTTTTCACATGGCTGCTAGGAAACTGTAGACCTGAGGGTCTACATTTTTTTCTGTGAGGTTTTTTTTCATAACTGTCAAATCATTTTATTTACATGGCTCTTCTTCTCTAACGCCTGTATTAATAATAACTCTTTTATAAAAAGTCTACCCTTTTCATATTAACAGCTTCTAATTTTTTTCAAAAGGGGACGGTGGGGGCAGGGCCGCTGTATCACACAGTTCTGGAGGCACCACTGACATGGACTACAGTGTGAACCAGGCCCCCTGGCAGTGGGGCTGTGGGTACCAGACACATGGGAAACCTACACACCACTTTGGCCAAGCCTGTTGCGATATCATGTCAGTCGTGGGGCGGTGGTGAGGGCGAGGGAGAAGAGCAGCACCTGGAAGGTTTACGTGAAGCTCTTCCGCATGGTGTCGGGCCGCCTTTCCGGATAAGTACTAATTTGGTGATGCCTTTTGTACTTGTGTTTGAAGAAGCAGCACAAAAGCACAGTCTGACAGACCCCGAGAGGGCCCTTGGCGAACTGGAAGGCCAGGAATGTGCTGTCCCACCGGCAGTGGACGAAAACTCACAGACCAATGGGATAGCGGACGACAGGCAGTCCTTGTCGTCAGCTGATAACCTGGTATGTCCATGATTGACTTGCACAGACTGAGTTCAGTTTTTACCTTTTTAGAAGAGGCAGTTCCCCGTCAAAGAAGTGAGTGAAAACCAGCAAGCCCTGTTCAGTTATTGGTCACAGAGTCCTGGCATGATATTCTTTGTGTTAGGATGTTCCGTTTCAGAATGTGCTAATTCATGTTGATTGTGTACAACAGTGTTAATCAAACCCTGTGTATTCAGGTTTTTAACACTGACATTTCCTGCACTGTTACTTCTTCCTCAAAGTAATATGCCTTCGTTATAAAAAAAAAAAAAGAAAGAAACACAGAGAAGGACAAACAGGGAGATATAGAAGTCATCTAGACCCTGTAACTCAGAGACAGCCCTTGTTAATGTTTTGATTGTAACCTCCCAAACTCTCCTCCCCTCTCTTGTCCTTTTCACTAAAATGGAATAATAATGTATACACTGTTTTGTGACCTACTTTTTAAACTTTATGTAGGAACATTTTTTCAGGACCATAGGTATGGCCACCGCAGTTTTTTTAAATAGTTGTATTGCTCTGTTGAAAATGTTGTGAACTCACTCTCTGTACCTTCACCAGTGTTTCTCAGCCTTTTTTATTATTGCCCCTTTAACGAACCTTTTTACCACCCACCCTTCATGAAATTTTAAAGGTACTGTTTATGTACTGTTTGTATATCTGTGATTTATACATAAAAAAAAAATTTTTTCACCCCCCAAGAGCCACATATTTTTGCCCCTATCTTAGCCTGTCACAACAGAATACCACAGACTGGGTGGCTTATTAACAACAGAAATTTGTTTCTCACAGTCCTGGAGGCTGGAATTCCAAGATCGAGACTCCAGCAGTTTTGGTGTCTGGTGAGGGTCTGCTTCCTGGTTCACGGGCAGCTGCCTTCTCTGTCCTCACCTGGCAGAGGGGTGAGGGAGCTCTCTGGGGCCTCTTTTACAAGGGCACTAATCCCACTCATGAGGACTCCACCCTCCTGACCCGGTCGCCTCCCAAAATTCTCACCTCCTAATATCACCACATTGGAGATTAGGTTTCAGATTACAGACTTTGGGGGACACCAACATTCACTCTGGCAGCCTCTAGGGGTTATAGTTTCCCTGTTAAGAATGCACAGCGGGATGGAGGTACTGAAAGACACACGCAAGACCCATGTCTTGTGTACTAGGCTGGCTTGCTTTGTTCACTCAACACTGTCTCCTGGGCATCTTCCCACTTCGGTGTGTATAGATCTAACTGATTTTTAACGGCCATGTAAAATCACTCGTGTGGATTACCATAATCTATTCAGCCAGTTCCCTTTAGGTTATTTCAGTTTTATCACAGGAAAACAACAGTTCTGTAATGAACATCCTTATAGATAAATCTTGTGCACATCCTTAATTCTTTCTTTAGGATAAATCCCTACAAGTGATATTGCTGGATCAAGAGTTGGAAGCTCTGGCTAAGCCTTTTGATCCTTAACACCAAATTAGCCTATTGGGAAGGTAATACTGGCATCTCTGCCCACCTGTAGGCTCTCAGTTCTCATTTTCCCATACCCTCATTAAGACTGGGCAGTAACGTTCATTCAGACCCTGGCTAGTCTGACAGGAGAGGGTCCTGCCTTAATGATTTGTGGTGAGGTCATGTAGGGTTGTCATCTGCATTTCTTGGGGAATTGCTGCTTCATGTTTTTGCTTGTTTTCATTTGAGATAAAGGTTTCCATATTTCCTTAATGAATTATAAGAAGTTACTGTATGTTGAAAATATTAATCGTTGCCATAGGTTACAAATATTTTTTATTTTTAAATGTAGCTTACTTACTTAAAGTTTATTTTAAAACACCCATCATATTTCTCATTTACCTTGGAATAGTATTCTTAGAAGTAGCTCTTTACCCAAGCTTATATAGATAATTACTTATGTTTTTTTAGTTGTGTATGATTTAATGTTTGTGCATTCATCACATGGCACCACTCACACCCACTTTTTGAAGACAAGGAAGAGCAGGCTTCAGAATAGCTTTGATGGCTCCCCTTAGCTCCTGTTTTGCCATTTCTCCCCCGCCACATCCCTCACTTCCCCAGTGAAAAAATAAAATACATTTCCATGAAATAATTACATTTCTTATTTTTGAAAACTGTTATCCTTTTGTATTAACCCTTTGATTTTTCTCATTTCTTTCTCATCTTAGGACTCGGACGCACAAGGACATCAGGTGGTCGCTAGGTTCTCCCACACTCTGCAGAAGGACGCCTTCCTTGTGTTTCGCTCCCTTTGCAAGCTGTCCATGAAACCCCTTGGCGAAGGCCCCCCCGATCCAAGGTAAGCAGGCAGCAGTTCTTGGCTGTTTGTGACCCAGATGACCCAGGAGGATCTGAGGCATTCCAGGAGACGCGGTGTCTCGGTCCCTGATTGGTGTGAGTGCAGGAGTTTATTCAGGATGGTTTTACAGCTTTTCAAACTCATAATGAATGGTCTTTGTGTCCCCACCAACCAAGAGTTTGCCCGGTTTTGCTTTCTAGGGTTATGTGCTGAAAATAATTTCATTTAGCCTGCATGCACTCTCTTTTTACTGACTAATGGACTTATGTACGGAGGGTGGCAGGGGCAAGAAGTGAGCAAACCTGCTTCCTGACCCATTGGAGACCTTTGCTTCATGGATGCAGTTTGAGCCCCAGAGTCAAACGAGAAAAGCCAAACTTCTGTAGTAGTGAATGAAGTATCAGAGGGACGGAGTGCTGTGGCTTGTCCCAGCAGAGGCTTTGGAGTCCAAAAACTCTATTCAGTCCCGGCTCTGCCACTTAGACCAGCTCCAGGGCTGTAGGAGTTACCAACATCATCTGAAAAATAGGGATGTAGAAAATCACCTGACGGGACCCATTTAATAAAGTAATATGTAGTGACGTCCCAAGCACAGGGCCTTGCTCTTTATAAGAGTTGTATAGTCGCTATTATTACCATTATTATTATTATTGCTAGTCACTAATAACAAACCTCAACTCTTATTTTGAGAAGATAACCATTAGGGAAATGGTTCATGGAAGTTTCCCGTTTCTTACCCTCCCTTGGGCACCCTCTTCATTGTCTGTGAAGGTAGAGAGGGCCGGGTGTCTTCGTCTCCTGTGAAGGATGTAAAGTACGTGTTCCGTCAGGTTGGTTCCAGGACCAGCTCCCCAGAGTCAGCTGATTCTTGCCCCTCTCCTGCTGCGCTCTGCACTGTGGCAGGGCGGGATGGAAAGAGCAGAAGCTGGCAGCTCTTGTTCTCACAGGGCCCGCAGGTTCCGAGAGGACCCACCTCGTGCCCTCCACTCTTGTTCTCTTGACATTGGGCACTGTTGCTAGTTCTTAATTCACTGGCTTCTCAGAAAATTCTCACCTGTAGAGGAAGGAGACGTGCTCAAGAAACTGGATTTTTAGATTGCATCTTGTAGCCTCATCACGGTTTCTCGTTTTCTTTGCCAGGTCCCACGAGCTGCGCTCCAAGGTGGTTTCCCTGCAGCTGCTCCTCTCCGTGTTGCAGAACGCTGGCCCTGTCTTCAGGACTCACGAGATGTTCATCAACGCGATCAAGCAATATCTCTGCGTGGCACTGTCCAAAAACGGCGTCTCTTCAGTGCCTGACGTCTTTGAGCTCTCTCTGGCCATTTTTCTTACTCTTCTTTCAAACTTTAAAATGCACTTGAAAATGCAGATAGAGGTACGGATTCCAAATTGGGTTTTTGATTTTATACCAGATGAGTTAACTGCTGGTGGCATGGTCACCAGAACTACAATGACATAGTCTGCTGACTGCCACCGCCAGAGAACTTTCAGAGTGAATGAGGAGAGAATACCTTTTCATGAACAGTTACTGCCCCAAAATCTTGTATGCTTTTCATCTTAACCGAAGGCTTAAATCACGTGGTCTGTATGCTACGCTCAGACCCCACAACCTATTTGTTTAGCCTGTAAATTATTTGAAATGCCCTGAATTTGTTGCCAAGTTGAGAAGTCAGATTCTGTGTGAAAATCTAGATTCCTGGTTTCTCTCAAAAAAAACCCTGCCTCTCCATGTGGCAGCTCTTGGTGGTGACTCAGGAAGAGCCGCTTCTCCAGTGGGGCCCACGTTCCCTAGTGCCCTGTGGCCTTGCCCTCAAGCTGGTCCCACGGCCAGTGCCCCACCGCGATTCAGCAACATGTGCACACCACTCTTCCTTCACCATAGGGTCCGTCTGTCCTCTCAAGGCTTTGGGGTTTGGAGCCCTGATTCAAACTACTGATCATTGTCCTCTTTGGTTTTCATGTCATGTAGGTCTTTTTCAAAGAGATTTTCCTGAACATTTTAGAAACATCAACCAGTTCTTTTGAGCACAGGTGGATGGTCATTCAGACTCTGACAAGGATCTGCGCAGGTATGTTTACCCTGAGGGCGTGTGCTCATTCCTTTGGCTGGCCCAGGACCTCTTGATGCATTCGTTTTCCAAAGTCCAGAGGAGACCTCTAACTCGCCCCTTCCACGTTTTGATGCATGCTGGGAAAATCACCACCTTAGAGGCTAATGCTAACCTAATGGCTAGTCCTGTCCCACCTCTCCTCCTTCAGAGGGTGACTGACTCCCCCTGGGTTGCCTGAGACATCTTGGTACTGAAAAGTCCATGTCCTGGGGAACCCCCAAACCCTGGAAAACTGCTTATCTAAGTCACAGGGTCCCAGGTATTGGTGCTGCCAACCCTTGAGTGGGCGCATAGGGGAATTTGAATTTGCCTTACACCGCACGATCGCGTGACTGTAACGCCAGCACCCTGCGCATGTCACCAAACATAAGTTCGTAAGAGCCATGCATAAGAGGTGAATCGGGCAACTGTTACTCTTTTTTTTGTGTGTCCTTACCTAAGGACATTTTTTTTTTTTACTTTCGGGGGGCGGGCAGAGAAACATTGATGTGAGATAGAAGCATCGATTGGTTGTCTCCTGTCCTCATCTGGACCAGGGCTTCTACGTGCCCTAACTGGGAATCAAACCTGCAACCTTTCGGTTATGGGATGATGCTCCAACCAACTGAGCCACACCAACCAGGGCTGTTACTTCTTTTTTGACGAGGAAAGTGGTCTTGGAGGAGGTGGAATGAACTGCCTGAGATTTTAGTTAGTACCCAGGCCTAGAGAGATGGCCTCCGGCCTCCCTAGTACTTACGACATACATTTCCTGTGTAAGATATGTCCACCTAAGTTGGTTTTTCACTGGGAAAAATTTTTGAAAAAAGAATCCTGTTTAATAACAAAACAACTGCTCTTTGTGTTCATACAGAATTTCTAATACCTGTCTGTTATTTTCCAAGATGCCCAGTGTGTTGTAGATATTTACGTCAACTACGACTGTGATTTAAATGCTGCTAACATTTTTGAACGCCTCGTAAATGATTTATCCAAAATCGCTCAGGGAAGAAGTGGGCATGAACTGGGAATGACACCTCTTCAGGTAAAAACTCTAGGAACTCTCATTTTTATTTAAAGTTAATTTTGATAAACATGTATCAGTGCTGGGGATACAAAGCCAACAGACACATGTACTCGCACATAATTGCTGCCGTCGTGGCATTTATTAGCACACAAGGCGGAAGTGCACTACAGAGAATAAAGCAGAGGAGGGAGCGAAGGGTTCTGGAGTCGGGGATGTCATTATTTTTAGTGATGTCGTTAGGGCAGTCTTCTTGAGAAGGTGATGTTTGAACTGAGATCTGTAGAAGCAAGTTTACTTTCAGTCACCTTTCCAGAGACCTTGTGACAGCAGGATCTCAGGCTCCAGTAAAGGCAGAAGAGACTGCCCCTTACCCGTGTGCCTCCAAAGAATAGAGTCCTTCCGGACTGGTCCGAAGGTCTGTGAGCCGCCTGGAATTATGTGTAGAATTCTGGGGCCTGGGCGTTTTTCCTAGAAGGAGGTTCATACTGTCATCAGATTTACAGAGAGACCTGTGCCACCTTAGATGCTATTTTGAGCCTAAAATAGATTGTATGCAATTCACCTTTAATTTTTTATTTAAGAAATACTATTTTTTGAAAAATCAGTGTTTTTATTGTAGAGTGAGCCTTCAAATGGAATACATTTGTGTGTGTTTGGAAGATAAGAATGTGTCCAGAATCACTCATTTGCTGCATAAGATTCTTTTGTCTTTTTTGGAGGTCACTGTTAGTTAAAAAAAAAAAGGAAAGTGTTTTAAGTGTTTTTTCAAATTACACAGCAATGAATGAGAACTTCCTTTTAGAAATTCTGATGACACTTCATCTTAAGAAAGCGCACTCCTGTATTTCCGCTGCGAGGATGCCTGTAATGAATGCCCTGGGGGTTTCCTGGGGTTCTGCAGTGAGCCCTTAGTACTTATGTATGTCACCTGTTAACTTTCCCTTGAGTTTTATAGTCAATAGTACCACATGTCAGTGATTGCCTCGTACCCTTGTAGGGTTCCCTGAGAGCCCTGTGGATGTCTGCACTTAATCTACCTGTTATAAGTCTCTGCCCTGTCACCCCTGTCCTTTAGGAGCTCAGTCTGAGGAAGAAGGGTCTGGAGTGCCTCGTGTCCATTCTCAAGTGCATGGTGGAGTGGAGCAAAGACCTGTATGTGAATCCCAACCACCAGACCAGCCTCGGTGAGAAGCATGGCGGCCACCGCCACCTCCATTCACAACAGGCTACCGTGGCTATTGGGGAAAGCTGTCTTCATGTTAGAGTTAGCCAGAATGCTTTCGTTTGCCAAGTCCCTGTGGCATCTTAAAGGCCCTGCTTTTTAACCCATCTGGAATTTGGGGGAGGAAATAGTGTGGGGTGGGCTCTGACTTCAGCTCTGCAAATGGAGAACCAGTCGTTGCAACGTTTTGTGGGAGTCCCTCCCTCGCTGATTTGGAGCCCCACCTTCACGGCGTACCATGCTCCCCTCTGTGCATACGTCTGTTTCTGAATTCTCTGTTCTGTTCGTTTGTCTGCTCTTGCACCAGTGCACGTGTCGACTGTTTTTGCACTTTCATACTTTCACGTGAATTTCAGAATGAGTTTCTCAAGTACCACAAAAAGGTAATTTTCTAAATAAAGTATCAGAGTGATATCCAGGTTTCATGCTTATGCTCTTTACAGTACCAACGCTATCATTACAGGTCTGGGAAAGGGAATCACAGAGCCAGGCCTGAGCTCAGCCGTGTCTGGGCCCCATCTGCTGATGGTTTTCTTTGCTTTTCTGTCATTGCAGGTCAGGAGAGGCCCACAGATCAGGATTTGGGGGATGGGAAAGGCCTTGACATGATGAGACGGAGCAGCGTGACATCCATGGAGTCCACCGTGTCCTCAGGGACCCAGACGGCTGTCCAGGATGATCCGGAGCAGTTTGAGGTCATCAAGCAACAAAAAGAGATCATTGAACACGGCATTGAGCTGTGAGTGTGGGTGCTACTCCAGCCGAATCCCGTGGGGCCTCTGACGAAGCCGTGTCTCTGGGAAGCTGGGACTGGCTCCTCAAGGGGAAATGCCTTTTACAAAAGGCCAGTGCCGGCTCTTACAGCTGAGCCTGATTGAGCCAGCAGAGTGAGTGAGAAGGAAGTTCAGTGGTTTTGTGTGGTTGATGCCTGGTCTTTTTTTTTTTTTTTCTATAATGAAAAAAATTAAACCGCTTTAGGAAACACAGAGAAGTATAAAATGAGAATGTTCAAATTGCTCATAAAATTACTCCCTAGAAAAAAATCACCATTGGTAGTATTTTTTCCAACTATATATTATGAAAAACTTCAACATACAGAAGAATTGACATTTCCACATTAGTGCTGTGTGTGTGTGTGTGTTTTCCTGAACCATGTGAAAGCACATTGCAGCCATCATAGAACTTCGGCCCTCCGTCTTTGAAAAGTAAGGACACTCTCCCATGTGACCACACCGTCACTATTATAACCACTGGTAAATCTTAAAGTGCTTTCTTTCTAGTCTCTCACAGACAAAAACGCACATGCACACAATCCCGCCTCCTGTCCAGCTTTTGAGTGACTGAAGTGCTGGTCTCTTCATTCCCTCTCTCGCCACCTGCATCTCTCAAAAGCAACCTTTTGAGAACTTAAATCAAGTCTTAATCACTCCCCTGCCTAAAATCATTCCAGGCTTCCCATTTTCTCATCACAGCCCGATCCAGCCTCTGGCCCCTCTCACTGGCCTCATCGCTCGCTGCTGACCTCATCTCCTGCCAATACCCCTGAGTCACATGATGTGTTTCAGCCCTTTGAACACTTCCAGGTGTTTTTATCCATCACACACACATTCTGGGGAAGAAGGGAGACAGGGCAAAAGGGGTACACCTCCCGGCCACGTCAGCTTTAAGAAGCCTTCCTGGAAGTGTGCATACTATACATGCGCCCATACCGTCCCTGGCTAGAACTGTGTCACATGGCTGTACTTTGTTTAAGGAAAGCAGGGAAATGTAGTTTTTATTCTAGGGAGCTGTCTGCCCAGCTAAACATCTAGGGTGTTATAGTGTTGGAGAAGGGGAGAATGGGTACTGGGTGACCACCAGCAGACTTTGCTGTACAGCTAGGTCAGAAATCGAAGGTGGAATTCAGAAAAGCTGCCAGGACACACAGGACCGTCTTAGCTGATATGTAATGATTTGTTCGTGGTGTTATTGTAACTTGCCACAAATGCTAGTTATTTCTGTCCTTCAGATTTTGAAATGAGCCATCCGTGTCCCATCTCTTCTTAAAACAGGTTCAACAAGAAACCCAAGAGAGGAATCCAGTTTCTCCAGGAGCAGGGCATGCTGGGAACATCAGTTGAAGAGATTGCCCAATTCCTGCACCAGGAGGAGCGTCTAGATTCTGTAAGACTGGGAGTTGAGCACTTGCGTGTGGGTTCTCTCAAGTAACTCTGAAATTAGACCCGCTTTAAACCTAGACATTACCTGACCTGAGTGCACACCCCTGCTTACAGCAGTCCCACTCATGCCTTTGGCCAGGGATGCAGAAAGCTCTTTGAAGGAGATGAACTAGCATCCTGACAAGTGGTTGTGTATTTGGTGGGAGAGTATCAGAGCTAGAAGTGTGCCTTAACTGCCAGGAACTGTTGTAGCTGCCCGTCTGCCACTGACCTCCCTACTGAGTGTGTCCCATCTTTCCTCCATCTTTAAGTCTCTTGCGCCGCCTCCTTTTCCTCTGTTTGTGGCAGGACAGCCTGACCTGGAATGGTTGAGGGCATGGGCAGGCTCAGGGAGTCACCGAGCTTCTCTAGCCGTTTAGTCTATTCGGGATGTCCAGAGCTGGGCATTCTGCCTCCCCCCTTGACTGAAGTGTTTTTCGCTCTGCGTTCATATTTGACAATTTCTAGACATAAGTGAATGCGTATGTTTCAGACCCAAGTAGGTGATTTTCTGGGAGACAGCACAAAGTTCAACAAGGAGGTGATGTATGCCTATGTGGACCAACTTGACTTCTGTGAAAAGGAGTTCGTCTCAGCCCTTCGGACATTTCTGGAAGGTTTCCGCCTACCTGGGGAGGCCCAGAAGATCGATCGGTTAATGGAGAAGTTTGCTGCAAGATACATAGAGTGTAACCAGGGGTGAGTGCTGTGTTTAAATCCTTTCTGCACATGTTTTTGCCTGTGTCAACACTAACCTTAGTTAGGTTGGGGGTTGAGTGTAATATTGCTCAATCTTTGCCAAGCAACTAAAGCTTCTGTTTGCATGTGCCAGACACTGTGCTGAGGGACCACCCTGTGTAAGGCCGCAGGGCAGCTGCGTCTCCTTTCTGCAGGCCGTGAGGTTGAGGGCCCGAGAGGCTGGGTGACTCCCGAGACCCCACTGAGAGCCCGCACCATTAACGATGGTAGGAGGGTAGTCTTATGGGTTGAGAGGAGGCACTTGGGCACCTCTTCCCTAATCAGAAACAACTCCCTGACTTAGTAACTGGGGTAGGTCTCAAGGATTTTAGTTTTTCTTAATTGCATACCGATGAGCAGGTTACAAAAGTGGCTATGTAACTAATAAAACCCATCTGAGTACCCGATTCCACATGGGGGCCTTTTTCGTAAGTAGTTCGTGTGTTTGTAGGAAGTGAAATTGAAAAGAGCTGACTTTTATTAACAACCTCCTATGTGTCAGCCAGGCCTGCGTCTTACATGCATTACATTGAATTAATGGTAAGAGGAGTGTCCCCATTTTATAGAGGAGGAAACAGGCCCTGGGACATTGAGCACCCTGTCCAAAATTAATCAGCTAGTAAGTAGGAGAGCCAGGATCGTGTATGGGTTTGCCTAACTTGAAGCTCACACTCTTCTTTCTGCTGGACATGAAGTTAACAATGTCTGAGCACACTGAGAACATGATGTGGACTTGTTCAGTAGAAACATTTTGGTAACGGTTTTATTTCTGTAGTCAGCTTGGTGTTCCTAGTGATTGGTCCCAGTCCTCCCAAGTGCACAGCAGAGAGACGGCATAGTCAGCAAAGGCAGCCTCTGGTCCTTTTAACCAAATGGGTGCTAGAATTTGCCATGAAGACCTAATTAGATGTTATTTACTTTAAACATACAGGCATACCTTGTTTATTGTACTTCACAGGTACTGTGGTTTTTCAAAATTAAAGATTTGTGGCAACCCTGCATGAGCAAGTCTATCAGCGCCATTTTTCCAAAAGCATTTTCTCGCTTGTGTCTTCTCCCTGTCACCTTTTGGTGATCCACAATATCTCAGATTTCTTCATTATTAGTATACCTGTTACTGTGATCTGTGATCAGTGACCTTTGATGTTGCTATCGTAATTGTTTTGGGGAACCACAGACCACATCCAAATAAGATGGCGAACTTAATAAATGGCGTGTGTTCTGACTGCTCTAACTGCTGGCCATTCCCTCATCTCTCTGCCTCTCCTCGGGCCTCCCTATTCCCTGAGACACGACGGTATTGAAATTAGGCTGGTGAATAACCTTATCGTGGCCTCTAAGTTTTCAAGTCAAAAGGAGAGTCACGTCTCTCTCACTCAGTGAGGAAAGCACGTCCGAAGCCGAGATGGGCTGAAAGCTGGGCCTCTTGTTCCAAGCAGCCGGCTAAGCTACTGCCACAGGCCACCCCCGC
This sequence comes from Macrotus californicus, assembly GCA_007922815.1. Classification (NCBI taxonomy): domain Eukaryota; kingdom Metazoa; phylum Chordata; class Mammalia; order Chiroptera; family Phyllostomidae; genus Macrotus; species Macrotus californicus. Next base: position 67,545 of record VMDR010000223.1, on the reverse strand, counting down.
TGTCCGCAGCCACCAGTCTGCTCTCCACAGCCATTAGCATCCGGGCAAGACCCTGTTTGCTGAAGGCTCAGATGATGGCTAGTTTTAGCAGTGAAGTATTTTAAATTAAGATATATACGTTTTTTTAGACACAGTGCTATTGTGTACTTAATAGACTGCTATTGTGAAAACATAACTTTGTATGCGCTTGGAAACCAAAAAATTTATGTGACTTGCTTTACTGTAACATTGGCTTTATTGTGGTGGTCCGGAACCAAACCTGTCATATCTCTGAGGTCTGCCTGTGTCTCCTGTGCGGACCTGGAGGCCTTGGTCTGTTTCCCTCAGTCACTAAATACAAGTATGTGACCCAGTTAAATTTCACATTAGAATGCAGGCCTTTTGTTTTTTCTTCAGAATTTTTCCCTTTCCTATTGAGGACAATTTGAACAGACCAGTTTTTCTAGCTTTAGCCTCACATATTAGGAAGCTGTGCATCCAACAGTTTTTGTCCTTTTTTTTCTTGCCTAAGACAAAAACAGACTTCACCAGCATATTGTTTAGGATACATAAATATTTCCTTTGTATTTCTCCTGTTACATATTACAGTGGGTAATGTGAACTGTAAATAGCTAATAACTGGATAGCAATTTTAGCCAGCTTTCCACCCAGTGCCCGGCATGAAGTGGATGCCTGGGAACATGACCAGGATGAGGCGGGTAAGGGCACACATGAAGGGGCCTCACTCTCGGGGTCTTGCACTGCAGGGTCGACGCCCAGGAGTGGGGGCGCCTGGCTTGGTTCACCCTAGACCCTGGCCCTGGAGGCTACTTGGAGGTCGTACCAAACCAACTTGAAACTGCTTTAGTCAAGGAAGTCTAAAGCTGACACACATTCTGAATTAGCTTTCTCTGCATTCTGGGTTGTTAATTATCAGTCAGTGATGGTAAAAGTATGAAAACTTGGCTCATCTGGCACACGTGGAGCCGTCGGCCTGCTTTTAGTGACGCGTGTCCCCATCAGCACCGTACTGTCCCAGCCTCATCCCCATGCTTGTTCTGACATCTGGAATCTTTTCTTCCAGGCAAACTCTGTTTGCTAGTGCCGACACCGCGTACGTCCTGGCGTATTCGATTATTATGTTAACTACAGACTTGCACAGCCCTCAGGTAAAATATGTTAATGATTTATATATTGTGGTAGCTACATAAGTAGCCTTATTTGGGCCACTGGCTGTTTTCTAAACGCTTCTTGAAATTTTTTAAAATTCTAGGTAAAAAATAAAATGACAAAAGAACAGTATATTAAAATGAATCGGGGCATCAATGATAGTAAAGATCTACCGGAAGAATATCTCTCAAGCATCTATGAAGAGATAGAAGGCAAGAAAATTGCAATGAAAGAAACAAAAGAACACACAATCGCAGCCAAATCTACTAAGCAGAGTAAGGTCTAATGACAGATTATTTCCATTCACGACGATTTTCAAGTGTATCAGAATGTACAGCTAAGCTCTCTGATGATGAATTTCATTTGCCTGTCTACAGATCTGAATAAGAAATGTGATTAAGCCCTGGCTGGGTGGCTCAGTGAATTGAAATGTCATCCCAGAACACCAAAAGGTTGTGGGTTTGATTCCCAGTCAGGGTACATAACCTAGGTTGCAGTTTCAATCTCTGGTGGGGGCGTGTGCAGGAAGCAACCGATCAATGTGTCTCTCTCCCCTTCTCTCTCCCCACCCTTCCTCCCTCTCTCTAAAATGAATGAACATATCATCAGGTGAGGATTTTTTTTAAAAAGAAATGTGTATAAATTAATTATTACAATTATGTTTGTTCTCTCATATCACCATTTTCTTGCTAGGTTTGTGATTAGTTACAAGAGAGAATTTAAAATAAATAATCTGAATTGCTCCCCAAAAATGTTTCTTAAAACTGTGCTTTAACACCAGGGGAGATTGTGCCAACATGATTAGAATTCTGTTAGTTAAGATCCCCGTGCAGCCGTCCATTTCTTTGTTTGAGAGGCAGCAGAGTGTAGTGGTTCCGAGTGCAGGCTTTAGAACCACTCAGGTCCCAGCTCTACTGCTTATTAGCGGTGTGACCCTGGGTAAGTTAAGTAACTTACTCATTTTCCCATCAGTAAAATGGTAATAATATTTCTAACAGACTCAAGAGGTGGTTGGGAGGATTTGTGAGTTAATTATCGCAAGTCTGTTCAATCAGTGCCTGGCACTCAGCAAGCACCCAGTGAGTATGAGCTATTTATCTCTCATTTCTCTGTAGGTGTAGCTAGTGAAAAGCAGCGGCGGCTGCTGTACAATTTGGAGATGGAGCAAATGGCTAAAACAGCCAAAGCTCTGATGGAGGCTGTGAGCCACGCCAAAGCCCCATTTACAAGTGCCACTCACTTGGACCACGTTCGGCCAATGTTCAAAGTGAGTATCCGGAGAAGTTAGGACATGGCTAACGCCAGTTCTGGAGTTAACCAGCTGAAAGCTAACCAGTGAGTTTATAACGATGAAGAGATTGAGGAGAGGAAAGGCCAAGTTTGGGGGTTGCTTTCTGAATAGTAACTAAGGTGAATCCTGTCTAGAAGCCCTTTGATGATGCTGGGGATGCACCGGCACCAGCCAAAAAAGCATGAGCTCTGTAGTCAGAATGTCTGGGTGGAACCCTGCCTTTGCCACTTTGTAGCTCTGTGACCTTGGTCAGTTACTCAGCCTCTCTCTGTTCATCATCTGTAAAATGGAGACAAATACGGGGATGGTGGAGGATTGAATGAATAAAAAATTATTCAGGCAGGCCCTGGCCAGGCAGCTCAGTTGGTTAGCATATTGTCCCAATACGCCAAGGTTGCAGATTTGATCCCCCATCAGGGCACATACAAGAATCAACCAATGAGTGCATAGGTAAGTGGAACAATAAGTTTATGTCTTTCTCTCTCTCCCCCTTCATCCCTCTCTATAATCAATAAATCAAACTTTAAAAAAATAACTACTCAGGCAAAAGAGACAGTTTTAGTGTGACCTCTCATCTTAGTGATATCAGGGTTAGTTTAACAGCTGAGTGTAGGTGGAAGTGAAAGACCCTGTCCTGAGGCCTCTCTGTTTTTAAAATGTCTAGAAAAGGCACACAGTCTGTGTGCACTGCATTCATTTTTCCCTAAGATGTTTTTATAGCTGTCAATATCCTGTTGATTGATTGATGGAGTCCAGATTTTTGTGAGGTTTTCTTTTTAGGGAGTTCACAAGAAAACTGGAGGAAAAGTAAAATCTAAATAATTAGGAATCTTTTAGTGAACTAAGTTTATGGAAGATAAGTTGCTCATAGGTTTTATTTTGCATGCCAGCCTCTGACTGGTAATGGCTGCCGGCTGCTCGGTGGGATCCCTGATTGATTAGTGGTGTCTGCCATGAGCATGGGCATGCATAGTGGTGGCTCACTGGCCCCATGTTTGCCTGCCTTCCTTTGGAACTGTACATGTAGTGTGTGGCATCTCTGTAGTGATAGCTTTGACCATAGTTTAGGAGGAGCTGTTTTGTGTTGTAACTGGAATAGATTGAAATAAAAATAGCTGTGAACTTGGCATCCTGCCTGTGCTCCTAACTAACAGTGTGGCCTGTAAGCGCTCTTTCTGCTGACATTCTAGACATAATTGAAACCTTCCTTCCTTGGTAGCTGGTGTGGACGCCACTGTTGGCAGCCTACAGCATCGGACTGCAGAACTGTGATGACACCGAAGTGGCCTCGCTGTGTTTGGAGGGCATCCGGTGTGCGATCCGGATCGCCTGCATCTTCGGCATGCAGGTGGGTGTGAGTTAGCAAAGTTCCGGAGATGCTGGTGGGCTGTGTTCTCTTAGATTTGGCAAAACCTAGAAACTGTCAGGCATTTCCAATTAGCCAAAAAAGTCTCAGCAAGCTCCTTACTTATGCCCATTGAGAAGCGGCCCACAGATTTGTGCTGGCAACTGCCTCCTTTGGGGGAAGAAAGGAGGTTTGGGTTAAAACTCTTATGTCAAAGGTTGGAAGGTTGAAAAACCTTTTTTGAAAGTTCAGGCTAGATTGGATTTAATCTGCCCAACTTGCCTGCCCTAATGCTTGAAACATTATCTTTTCTTTTAAAATCAGTTTTTATTATATAATTTTCCTCATTTCCAAATCTTATTTGGGGGAAGCAAATGGTTCAATGAAAAATGAAAATGTCTGTAAACTTTCTGAATCTTGGAAAATTCCAACAAATAAAATACAGTTCTCAAACTGTTTTAAAATCAGGACATTGTCCATCCATTTATTTTCTAAGTCAGTGAGAATTTGCACCCATTTATTTTGAAAAACTCAATCTTCCCTTTCCATTTACTTTACAGTTGGACACTTTCTTTGGTGCCGAGACCGTAGGCTTTGCCGTCAGACAGTGCAGGTTTCAGTACCCAGCTCCGCTCTTTCTCTAGCTGTGTGACATTGGCCAGGCGTCCTTCCGTCTCAGACACCTTGTACTGCCTCATTGGCAAACCTGGAAAAGTAGACCTACTTTGCAGGATTGTTACAGATGCTCGGACTTACGTGACAGTCTTAGCATTCGACAGGTTCCTCCTCCGCCCCCTCCCAAGGGGGTGGGACAGGAACATAAGGTTGAGGTCACTTGGAAAGGAGAGGGCTAGTTCTCAAACATGCAGTGTGCAGGAGCCTCAGTGGGATGTTCTGGTAGCAGGAGGACACCAGCGTGGAGTAACTGGCACATTACTGTGTGTGAAGCCTGTCCGTGTCTGTACAGAAGGTGTCAGAGAAGCCCAGTGCCCCAGCCCCTCCACGTGAAGACAGTTGTGCTGCGGGTAGGGTCTCAGTGTTCTCTCGGCTTCTGTTGCAGCTGGAGCGAGATGCCTATGTTCAGGCGCTGGCCCGCTTCTCCCTGCTGACGGCTAGCTCCAGCATCACAGAGATGAAGCAGAAGAACATCGACACCATAAAGACACTTATCACAGTGGCTCACACCGACGGCAACTACCTAGGGAATTCCTGGCACGAGGTGTGTATCTCTCAGAGAGTCTGGTGGTGACCTTGTCTTGGTTAGGGTGACCCCCGCGTTCCTTTTATCCCGTGTCTCTCTTTGGCCACTTTCATTTTTCTTGCAGTCAGGTCTAACTTCAACTCTGGGTTTTCTCTCACCCAAAAAGACCTCATGTATGTGAAAGCCAGGGGCTGTGGTGGGGGAAATGCATTCACAGGTGCCACCTCACCGGTGGCCATCGTCCTCATGGAATGCACTTGTACTGTAACAAGTTTTCTTGCACATTAGTGCCACTCCCTCAAGTCCTTATGCACCTCCTGGGAGCTCCTACAGTCAGTGAGCAGATTCAGGACAAAGCTAGGGGCCTGATTTCTCCCCTCATTGTCTCTAAAAGGCAATGGTCAGCATTTACATTGAGCGACTGGGGAGACTGCCAGTGGGTTCACATTTTTTAACTAAACAATTATCCCAACGTTCTCACTCAGGGCAAGACTTATGTGTACAAACGTGTTTGAAAGGTCATCGGAATTTAAGTTGTTCTGGGGGAAAGATTGGATTAGAAACAGCCTAGGTGTTTCAACACTGAGAGACTGCTCTTTAAAAAAAGTGCTACACCGTCCTTAGAATGGTGGCTGGGCATTTAAAGTGATGTTTCTGACAGGAGAGACAGCCAGACATCATGTGCTCCCTGGCCCAGTTTGCCCCAGAGTTAAACCTGAGTCAGTTCAAGCCTTTACTGTCAGTTTTCAGGAAGCACAGGGGACAGAGGAACACAGCACGTGGGGACCGTGAGAGTGTGGTCTGCAAGTCAGGGTGTGACAGGCCCTCAGCAAACGACCAGGTCCTTCAGCACATAAATTGCAAGAAAAATAGTAGGTGAAAGGGGAGAACCCATGGGGTAAAAGAGACTTTAGAGAAAAAAGGTAAAGGTGTTACTAAAAACTAATACTGTGGGAATGTGGTCACAGCGTATTAAATAAAAAGTCATAGTAACACCTTGTGAGGCATCATCCCTGGTGCCAAACACATACAGAGAATGGGGTTTGGAAGGATGAACAAAAATGTCAGCATCCTGAGTGATAGGATGATGGAGGTGATGTTTCCCTTAAGTTAGTTTTGTAACTTCTCCACCATCTACAGGAGTTCCTTTTTGTTGTAGGGAGAAAACTGTGTAGAGGTGAGGGTATTGAGAACGGTGGGGACTGTGATGCCAAAGACGAAAACTGCTGTCAACCGTCCCCCCAACCCCCCAGGGATTGGGTGCTGGCAGGGGAAGGCCTGGAGCCAGGCGGCTGGGGTCTGGTCCGGGACCCACTTCCTGCTGCAGGCCATGGGTTGCTTAGCCTTTGGGCCGCAGCATCCCCTCTGCCGCGCCCACAGGGCTGCCATGTGTGAGAGGGGTCAACTTACAGCAAAGGGCCTAGGACTGGCTGTGGCAGGCGCCCAGAGCTCAGGGCTTGTTGGCCCCTGTCACGGTCAGTATGGCACAGGCCTGGTCCCTTTGCCCCAGCCTGCCTTCCTCGGTCACAGCTCTGGAGCACCCCGTGTCAAAGAAGGTGGAGGAGGGGCACTGTTGTCTAAGAAATAAATTCTTCTGAGGAGTCACAGTGTCCAGTGACTCAGCGAACTCCTGGAACTCCTTTAGCCTGAGAGGTACGGTGCACGTGGGGTTCCTGCTGGTTCCCGAGCATATACACAGCAGGACCCGGAAATACTGAACGGGAGTTAGCCTCCCATTTGACGGTCAGAAACCTTGAGAAATCAGGGTGGACCTGCAAGTTTTTGGCCTTGTGTTACTGACCTGCTGGAGGTAGATGTACCCCCGGCTTCTGGAAAAGGGAGGGCATGAATAGTTTACTAGTAATAACTTAATACTATGCTGTATGGACCCATCAGGGAATGGCTTTTTTCTTTTTTTGTAAAAATTAGGTACTTTTCTCAGTCAAGAGGAAGGCAGTTTATGAGATGCTCAGCAGAGCTCAGTGTAGAGTCGAGTCTCGTAGTCTGGGACTGGATTGTCAGGGCAGTGTGAGCAGCAAAACCCAGCTTTAGTCAGAAGTTCCCTGCAAATGCCCTAGGAAGGCTTTGCCTGGACATCTGTGTGCCGTCCATCGGAGAGTTTCCTGCAGCTGGTTTTGCCTCCAGCAGAAGCTGAAACCAGTTTCTGTTTCCTCAGGTCAGCTCCCGGGGAGAGAGGGCTCGTGTGCAGGAGTGTGTTCTCATGCACCGAACCACGCCTGGGGCTGTGAGACAGCCTTTCCTCCCACGGCACACTCCTAGGGCACATGCTCGTCTGTTCAGGTGGCCAGGCCGGTAGCTGCCCACTGTTTTAAGTGCTGGGGATGCAGCAGTGAGCCAGGGGTTAATGCCCTGTTGGCACTAAAGACGGAGAGCAAACAAATAATTATATGGCATAATACCAAAAATGTGTGACCAGGGGAGGGTGTGTGATCTCAGGGTCAGAGCAGGTCTCTCTGAGGGACACATTCCTGGGCTGGGAATCTCAGGAGTGAGCCATGGGGAAAAGCGTAAGGAACATGTTCTAAGCATAAGGAACAGCACGTGCAAAGACCCTGGGGCAGGACTGGACATGTCAGGTTAGAGGAGCAGCAGAAGGCCCGTGTGTGACGTGGAGGAAAAGGGAGGTGGAAGCGGCTAGGTCAGACCAGGTGATGCACGCACCGAGGGGCATGCGGGGTGGAGCCCCTCCCGTCAAATACCCTTCCTTTCTGTCTTGAGTACTTACTACGTTTGCATGATTAAACATTTATATCGTGTAACTCCATTGCACCAGCTTTCCTTTTGCTTATTTTCTCTCTCCCTTCTTAATAGATCTTTTTTTTAACTGAAGGCTGTCATCCATACCCACACTCTGGGACTAGGGAAGCCGTCCTGAGACTCTCAGATCTTACTCTCCCCTGAAAAGCTGTGCGTTTAAAAGAACTCTCTGATGACTCATTTAAGATCACGGTGCCCTTTTCAGGCTGTGAAGGGGAACTCACTTCTTCGTGCCTTCTTTCCACTAGATCTTGAAATGCATCAGCCAGCTGGAGCTCGCTCAGCTGATAGGGACCGGCGTGAAGACCCGCTACCTGTCTGGGTCTGGGCGTGAAAGAGAAGGGAGCCTGAAGGGCTACACGTTGGCAGGAGAAGAGTTCATGGGCCTCGGCCTCGGTAAGACGCCAGGCCCCACCCACGGCTGACCGACACCAGCTCCCAAGTGAACGGGGACCAAACACTCCTTGTCACGTCAGGACTGTCACATAAACCGTTCCTCCTTCTGTGCCCGCTGACAGTGTGTTTATTAACGGAAGTGCTGCTTCAGCGATCTTAATTGTGATGAAACTGTCAAGTAAACGCCGATTTTATCAGAATCAGCAGGGCGCATTGCTTTTCTCTACACATAAAACTGTACTGGGGGGAAAGCCGCTTGCTTTAGAAAGGCTCCAGCTTTAGGACCTGCTGTTAGAGGAGTGAGTGTGTATCTCTGGTTTTAAAAGGTAGTGTCAGCCTCTTCCATGTTGGTTTGGGTGGCTTTTTAAACAGTGTTCTCACGAAAGGGGAGTTATTCCTGGCTGTGTGTTGGATTGAGACTCGTGTCCGTGATATAACCCATTAGTGAACAGGGCAAACAGATGTGCCGGTCCACATTCTGAGCTCTCAGTGTACGTGTTTTTAACTCATTTACTCCTTGCAGCAACTCAGTGGGATTGGGACTCTCACCCCGGTTTGTAAGAGGAGAGTGAGGTGCAGGGGTGAGGTGCCTAGAGCAAGGCCACACTGCAGGCAAGTGGCAGAGGCAGGTCCCAGACCCAGGCCTGTGTGATCGCAGAGAGTGGGCTCCCGGGTCACGCACACAGTGGTTGGAACAGTGCCGGGTAACGGTCAGAAGCATGGACACGATGAAAATGGGGGCGAGTAATAGCACCCACTTCTCAGGGAGCATGTGAGGGTGACGAGTGAAATCCTGGAACATCACACGGAGCGTTCAGCAGGTGTGAGCCATTACGTGTTCTAGGATCTCTGGTTGTGTCTGTTAATTCAAATTTGTTTTCCTTAATAGAGGCCTTTAATACCATAGAAATGTAGAAGTCTGTCAAGAAAGGGAGATGGTTGGTACAAGCCAGGGAAATTGTAATAACAGTGCATTTTAAAAGCCAAATGCCAAAACCTAAGTTTAATTTTATTCCATCAGAAGAAGGGTTTTTCGCCTACAAACCATTCTCATTTCTGTCTCTCGTGCGCACATTGATGGCACAGGACACTTTGTTCTGAACACTTAACTGTTTGGGAAGCGCTGTTGATTTTGTGCATTGCGTTTCAGGTAACTTGGTGAGTGGGGGCGTGGATAAGAGGCAGATGGCCAGTTTCCAGGAATCGGTGGGTGAGACCAGCTCACAGAGTGTGGTTGTGGCCGTAGACAGGTAATGACTTTGTTCTCCAGTGAAGCTGGACTACCCAGTGGCTTGGCGTCCTCTCTGTCAGCGATTTTCAACCGTTTTCTTTCTTTTTTAAGATTTTATTTATTTACTTTTAGAGAGAGGCGAAGGGAAAGAGAAAAGGAGAGAAACATCAGTGTGCAAGAGCATCATTGGTCGGCTGCCTCTCACATGCCCCTAACCAGAGATCTGGCCCCCACCCCACGCATGTGCCCTAACAGGAGTTGAACCAGTGACCTTTCAATTTGCGGACAATGCTCACCCCACTGAGAAACACCAGTCAGGGCAATTTTCAACCTTTTTTATATCACGGCACACACAAACTAATTACTAAAATTCTGCAGCACACGAAAAAAATGTATTTTTTGCTGATCTGACAAAAATATAGATATAATTTTGATTCATTCACACTGGACAGCTGTTGTTGTGCTGGCTGTTTTTTTAATTTGCCAATCTAAGGCAGGGGTGTCAAACTCATTTTCACCAGGGGCCACATCAGCCTCATGGTTACCTCCAAAGGGCCAAATGTAATTTTAGGGCTGTGTAAGTGTAACTACTCCTTAACTAGGGGCAAGGAGCTTGGCGCTGCCGCCGGGTAGAAACAAGGTGCCAGGCCAGATTCGGCCCGGTCCACGGGCCTTGTGTTTGCCACCTGTGATCTAAGGGAAAAGAGGTCAGTGCCACTGACCAAATAGTCAGGCAGTGCATATTTTAAAACTTCTTGCGCCACACAGGTTGAAAATCACTGCTCTACCTGTGTAGTCACTAGGTGGAAGATTCCTGGTATGTCCGATGGTTGTAAATGGTGTCGGTCCCAGGTCACGCAGACTAAGAAAGGTGAAAGTGGTGCATGTGATCCACAACTGCTGACGGCTTTCACGTGCGTTTGAAGTTCGACCTCGAGCTGCATCGAGACCTTTTCCAGAAAATCGCAACTTTAACATTATGACCAAATTATGTCAAGGTTAAAAGGCCGCCATGTACACTCTTCACACTATGAGTTTCAGCTGTTTTTGTTAAAACAGTTTTACAAGCCTTTGGTAATTTCAAAGTTAAGTTCTGAAAATGTGGACTTGGATATTTTCTCACCAGATTTTTATTGCTTTTATGGAAGAGCAGCTTTTTGGAGGTTCTCCCTCTGCCACTCCCTCTGTTGTGACAGTGCCTGCCACTATGTTTTGACTCTTCCCCCTTCTTTTGATGTGTTCCTTTATCGGTGTAGGCATTCTGTTCTCAGCTCAGGTTGTAGACCAGTTCTGTACCCCCGACGCCTCATCATTTATTTTAAAGTGGAGACGCTAGATTGAAATGTTCCCTTTCTCCCTTTTCTGAGTGTTTGAAGTTGAAACTTAGGCTTCCAAATCTAATTCTTATTTTTTGATGTCTGAAATTTATCTTCTAGAATTTTTACTGGATCTACTAGACTGGATGGAAATGCAATAGGTATGTATTCGACTCCCCTGTGACCGCCGCAGAAGCCTCATGTTCCGGCCGTCTGTCTGACCGTTACTAACGGGGCCTCGCATGTGTCGTTGGGTCTGGCCTGCAGTTGACTTTGTCCGCTGGCTGTGCGCCGTGTCCATGGATGAGCTGGCTTCCCCCCACCATCCCCGCATGTTCAGCTTGCAGAAGATTGTGGAGATTTCGTACTACAACATGAATCGGATCCGACTGCAGTGGTCCCGGATCTGGCACGTGATTGGAGACCACTTCAATAAGGTAACTCTTACAATTCCAAATCCACTCATCGATGTCCAGAAACAGGCAGGCTTTAAAAGAAGTGAGAATTTAGGTGCCTATCACTCATTTTCCCTGGAGTCAAGGACAGCTTGGTAGGAGTAGTAGCATACTTACATATTGATAGAACTCGTGATAGAATAAATTAAGAAAGCAGTGGTGTTGCCAAAACTTTAATACACCATATCTAGGATGTAAGCTAATAGCCCAGACGTCTCATAGTCATTCAGCAAACGTACTGGTGTTAGAAAGCATTGTGAAATCCTAAAATGCTTTCTTAAAAGATTGTTCCATATAATTTCACTATAAAATGTCATTATTTCTTACATTCTGACTTTTATTGCCACCACTCTTCTGAAACTTTTGTAGAGGCAACTAACACTTGTTTTTAAATCAGAAATAAGCAAGAGACTTCTGTGTTCTGAAACTGACAGCTGCTGAGAGGAAGCCTGACTTTCTCTGCACTGGAGGTTTCATTGTAGACATGTAGACATGTGCACACATGTATTGACCAAGTAAAAAGAAACAGAAGAATATGTATGTATTATGTACATGTATGCGTGTATCTGTGATGTCATTTGCTTCATAGGGAAAAGTAACAGCTTGATAACACTGTTCCCTACCAAACACGTCATAATTTCAAAAAAATTTTTTTCATGCCTGGAGATAGTGTTATATAACACAGATGCTTAAAAATAGTATTAGTGAAAAACAATTTATCCAAAAGAGCATCACTCCTTCCACATCGAGGAGAAGAGAACCATGAAAAGAAGCCATCTGCCATTTGGCTACGGAACAAGCGGCAGAGTGCTGATAAATGATTTGTCACATCTGCTGGTTCTGTGGTGTGAACACCCCACCAGGACCCATTTGACGCTAGCAACACGGTGCCACTACGTGCGGGTTAAGGCAGAGCTGGGCACTGTTGGCTCTCACGGGCAGCTTCCAGCGGGCGCCAGAGCCCCACAGAAAGAGGCATTGTCCGATGTCGTCTCTCTTCTGACTTGGCGTAGCAGCTAATCAAGGCTTTTATTTACTTTGTGTCCTGATTAATAGCACTAGGTAAGGTATTAATACCTCACACCACCTTTTAACAAACTACGTGAGTGCCTTGTACTAGGCAGTGGACAGGTGAGTTCCCTGCCCCCTTGGAGCTCACCCACATTTTATGATAAAATAACTGATGGCAAAGGGCCAGGTGACCCAGTGTGTCAGACCTCTCTGAAGGTGACCTTTCCTCTGAACCCTCAGTGAGGAGACAGCCACAAGAGCCTGCAGATTACCCAGAGCAACTGGTGGCTGAGTGAAGGGTCCCACTGTCATCTGAAGTCACCTCACTCAGCAACCGTCTTCCCCACTGTTCTGGGTAAATGAATTCGTGCTGGACTATTTGACATAATTGGCATGAGCTTGCTGGAGAAAGAAAACGTGCCCCACTTCCACTAGTGTACCTTGTGCTTGTCCTCGTGCCCAAGCCTGTGACCGCTAAGCTAGCACAAACGTTCGTTTCTTCCACAGATCTTTTGGCTAACAGCTGTGGAATCCCTTTTTTCTTTCAGAATTGGCTGTCCAAAAGTGTTTTGGTAAACATTTCCCAACTCTTCAAAGTCTAGATTTCATGTTCAGTGGGACTTCTTTTTTTTGGTGGTGGGGGGAGACATCACTTTGTCCAAGTTCCTTTTCCCACCGGCAGTTCTGTTGTCACGACTCTTTACATGCCAGTCTACGGTGGTCTGTGGCACACCTCTGGGCAGGCCTGGGACCTTGGCTGGCGGACAGTACTTCGACATTTCACGGTTGCCAGCTTCATTACAGACGTCCGTTCCATCTGATCAACGCCGTTGAGCACAGAGCGTGGAAAATTCAGTTGCTCGCTCTGGGCTCATTATTCTTCCCACCGCCTCAGAAAGATGCCTGCTGCCCTTTGGGAACTGGAGCACGTGAGACTCAGAGCTTGGAAGGGATGATGGCTAAGGACAGGTGTCACTCTCGGATGCCAGCAGAGTCATTGAACAATCACCTGTTTCGTTTCTTCTAAACTAGGGCACTTAAGTGTTCTGGGGTGTGCAGAGCTGCACAGTAAGCCTGGCATGTATTCCTGAACCAGGAATTCCTGAATTCTCCTGGGTTTTTTGGAGGGGAATATTCTTTTCATTAGTCTCTAATTACATGAACGTTACATCAACACCTTAAAAAAAATCACAGCTAATAAATCTTTGACCATCATCACTCCCAACAGGACCCTCCCCAAAGCTAATTGTTCTTACCAGTTTGGTATATGTCTTCCCAGGAATTTTCCTATACACGTACATATGTAGGCATTCATAGAAATACAGACAGTATTGTCTTGGCTTGTTTTGCCTTTTTAAAGAATAATATTACACATATTTTATAACTTCTTAGCAAGGACTCTTAAAGACTTAACTGTACTAGCATATATGAATTTATTGTTTCTTTTTTAGTTGGGGTAAAACATACCTGACAAAACTTTTCATCTTAACCATGTGTAGATGTGCAGTTCGGAAGTGTTAAGGACACTCGCATTGTTGTAAAGCATCTCCGGGGCCCCCTCCACCGTGCAGACCTGAGACTCTGTGCCCACTGAGGGACTCCCCGTCCTCCTCTCCGCAGGCCCTGGAAACCACCTTCCACCCTCTGTCAGTGTGACTTGCATGGCTTTAGGTGCCTCAGAGAGGGGGAATCCGCAGTGTCTGTTCATCTGTGTCTGGCGTATTTCACCCAGAATAACGTCCTCAAGGCTCATCCGTGGTGTAGCGTGTGACAGAATTTCCGTCTTTTTTTCAAGACTGGATTCATTCTTTCTTCCTAACTGCCAAATGTTATTCCGTGTGTGTGAACATTTTTCTATTGATGTTTTCATTTTTTTAAATCACAAACGATACTGCCACATGATTCTAGTTAAAAATCAAACATTTTCCGTCAGACCATGTCAGTGGAATTTCTCACTTGGAGCAGCTCCTGCGCAGTGGTCCCAGTCCCTTGTCAGGGGTTCTGGTGGCAAACATGCCCCTGCTCTGTGTTTGGGGTACCTTCTTCAGGGAGGAGCATGAGAAACACCAGCCAAATATACACCCGTAACTCCAGTCCCTAACAGGACGTAAACCACAGACAAGTGCAGTTGTAAGGAAATTGAAAAGCCTCAACATTTCTGCTGAACTTTCCTTTTTTTGTTGTTGTTTTTTTTTTGTTTTTGTTTTTCATTAAATTTTTTGTTACAGTTTTTTTTTTTTTTTAATGATTTTATTTATTTATTTTTAGAGAGGAGGGAAGGGAAGGAGAAAGAGGGAGAGAAACATCGATGTGTGGTTGCCTCTCACACCCCCCCCACTGGGGACCTGGCCCACAACCCTGGCATGTGCCCTGACTGGGAATCAAACCAGCGATCCTTTGGTTCTCAGGCCAGCACTTAGTCCACTGAGCCACACCAGCCACGGTTGAACTTTGTGAAGATGATGTTCTTTTGTAATCATATGCTGTAGATGACAGACATGGGCCATATAAAAAGGCTTTACAGAGGCTTTAAAGTCTTTTGACCTTTTCTGTATATTTGGCTAGAATTAAATAGCACACGGGGAATTGTTTCATGGTTGTGGAGTTTCAGTTTTGCAAGATGAAAGTTGTTCTGGAAATTGGTTGCCCAGCCATGTGGATGTCTTCAACACGACTGAACTGTGCACTTAAAAATGGTGAATGTGGCACATTTGTGGTACGTGTATTTTGCCACAATTTTTAACAAATTACATAGCACATTTTGAAAGCACTTTAATTAAATGTGCAATACTGATCTTCCATCATTAACCTTAAAACAAAATTGTGCAGGTCACAGCCACGAGAGACCTTTTGTCTCCTCCTCAGGCGTGTTTTCCCAGAGTGCTTGTTTTGCAGGCAGGGTGCCCATTGCTGAGGTTCAGAGCCCCACGTCCGCAGCTGTGGCACTGCCTATTTCACCTCGCTTCCTGTTCCTGCTCAGGTTGGCTGTAACCCTAACGAAGATGTGGCCATCTTTGCTGTTGACTCATTAAGGCAACTCTCCATGAAGTTTCTAGAGAAGGGAGAATTAGCCAACTTCCGTTTCCAGAAAGATTTTCTGAGGCCCTTTGAGCATATCATGAAGAAAAACAGGTATGTGCATTGTTTTGAAAGACCTTTGGTCAAATTCTGCATTGGGCCCCTAAAAAGACCCCCAGCAGTTACTAACCACACAATTTTTTCCTCCTTTGTTGGTGGAAGCAAATGAAATGAATAGCTCCAAGTTTTGGGTGCGGGGGGTGGGGGGAGACTTTCAGGCATAACCTTTTATATCTGCCCCACTCCTAAAAAGTGTCCTTCAGATCTGCTTGGATTGTTGCTTTGAAAAAGAAAATGAAGCTCGCAGGCTTAAACACTTCAAGTCTGTCGGAGCCATTTGAGGTAGCCAAAAAGGGCAGCAGAGAAGTCTCCTTGATTATACTTCTTTTTCTCTTGGTGTCCATATTCTTCCCCTTACTGCTTATTTTAAGAGAACCAGAATGAAGCCCCTTCAAGCCTGGCATCATCCCTGATTTTCGCATCTGCACAAAAACACTCCCTCGTGCCCTGGGCGCACTGTTGAGAGAGCCGTAGGAGCCTGAGGCCTCCTGTGGCGGACCACCGTGCTCCAGCCTGCAGGTCGGGTGGAGGTCCTGATGGCCCCAGAGTCCCCATCTCCTAATTCCAGGCCTTCCCTGCCTGCCCTGCCAGTGTCCACGCAGCACTTGAAAAGGGACAGAGTAAGTTTAGAATCCTGTTGCCAGCCATTCTCAACTCTGCTGGTGGAGCTGTAACTGCCCATAGCATTTTCAAAAGCATTTTGGCAACATACATGCATCAAGAATCTTAATATTTTTGTGCCCCTTGACTCAGTAATTCTATAACTATCTCCTAAGGAGTTAACTTGAAACACAACAAAATGTTGTGAGTCACACAAAATAGTTTAAAAAAAAACAGAAACCAGCCCTGGCCAGTGTGGCTCAGTTGGTTAGAGGGTCATCCTGTAACTGAGAGTCCCTGGTTCAATTCCCAGTCAGAGCACGAGCCTAGGTTGCAGGTTTGGTCCCCGGTCCGGGTGCATATGGGAGGCAAACAATGGATGCTTCTCTTGTGTTGGTGTTTCTCTCTCTCCCTTCCTCTCTCCCTCCTCTCCCTCTAAAAGCAACGAAAAAATGTCCTTGGGTGAGGCTTTAAAAAGAAACAAAACAAAACTAGAAACCACCTAAATATAAACAAGTGTTAAAGTCACAGTTGGTAGAGTCACAACATGCAATATTCTGCAGCTGATTAAAGTCATTAAAGTTTATAACATGGGAAACGCTTAATAGTTTCGTGAAAGGGCAGGTTGTAGAGTTGGACAGGAAGTATAATAAAGAGAGTGATACACGTTTCCCCGTATCAACACTATACCGTACTAAGGAATTTTTTTCTTTCATTATATTTTTTCACATTTTCCAAAATGTTTACTAAGGTCCCCGTATATTACTGTTAACAATCGGACAAAAACCATTTTAATAAACATTTTTAGTTCTTGCCAGCAGGTTGCTTTTTCCCCGTGGGGAAACAACCGTGAATGTAGGTGCATGGTCAAAGTCACCTAGGTCTGTTATCGGTCTTCCGGTATCTGCAGGTGGCATGTTCGCTTTGTGGATTTTTAGCTAATTTTTAACTGTTTTGACTTTCTCCTTACCTTCTCTAAATGACCTTTCTGTTGTCATTTAGTGTGGGGCCAGCAGACAAACATGAATGTTGTCCTAAGCCAGATGAAATTTGCAAGCAGGTGAAGTCTGCAACCCAGATGCCACCCTGCTGACTTTCAGAGCCAGTGCTGTGGAAGCCGTAGGTTTGTGTGGCCTTGCTTCCTGCTCTCTGTGAGGTAGTCGAGGGCACTACGTAACTGCATACGTCTCGGGAGGTTGCAAGACCTACGTGCTAGTCTGTTACAAATATCCAGGACACCATGTTGAGTCTCAAAGTGGCTTCAGAAAATGGGCCATTTTTTCTATTTCCATTTTTGTTTTATAATAATTAAATTTAAAAATTGCATCTAACACCTGAATTCCAGGCTCCCTGAAGATGGGTTTGAGAATTAATTCTCTCATCTTCTTGAGCTGGGCCTTCTAGATGAATAAACCTTTCCTTTCTACTCCAACCCCCACCCAAAAGTGTGTGTGTGTGTGTGTATGTACTTCCATCCATATATGTGCTTGCCATATATATATACCCCTGCCCAGACCTCTAAGAGGAGATAGATGCGTTAGGAATTTAGGAGTGGTTATCTGTGGGTGGCAGAATTGTGAGTACATTAGTCTAAATGTTTTAGGCCAGAAAAGCCAACCAACAACGGCGTAAACCACAAGGCTATGTATGTATCGTTTGCTGAATAAGTCAGAGGCAGTTGGCCCCGTCTTTGATTTCATAGCCCAGGTTGTCAGCAAGGACCCAGGTTCTTCCCATTTCTTTGTTTGGCCATCCACAGGGTCACTTTTCACCCTCGAGCCATCGTTCTGTGACTGTGGGACTGAAGCTCTAGCTCCAGCCATCACGTGGGGCTCAGAACCAAGATTAGAGGAAAAGGGGCAGAGCCTGTCATGTCTACTCCTTTCAAGACAAAAGTTAAACCTTCCCAGAAACTTGTCCTCCCTACTCCTGTAGGTTTCCTCTGGCACCCAGTTAGTCAGAGCAGGTCATGTAGGTCCCCTAGCAAAAGGGAGGCCGGGCTGTCGGAGACCCAGCACGTGTGCACGATCGCCATGCTGTTTTAGACCGTCCGTGGTCCGTTTCCTGGCGGTGGGCAGGCGGCTGCCTGGATGAATCAGAGTTTCCGCTACCAGAGAGTGGGAGGGTGGCTGCTGGGCAGGCCACCGACTGTCTGCCTCAGGGGTGGTCGTATCTTTTATTGGCTCTAATGTTTTTTCGATTTCTATGAGAAGTTGATTTGAGGCCAACTGCCCACATTGGCCAGGGAGCAAGTCTCACGTGTTCTGGTGGATAACAGTTTTGTGGCTTCTTGTACGCACGTGAAAGGAAGAAGGAAACAAGGAACGTGACGTGGCAGTTGGAGAAACCAAGGCAGGGATGGGATCGTCGGCAAGACTGTGTGTTTCCAAGGCGCGCTAACCTGGATGCACAGAAACAGCAGACAGGCCTTGCTGGGGCATGACTACTCACCTTGACCTGCCCAGCCAGGAATTTATGGTCAGCCACCCTGTGAGGTGACTTTCCGTAGAAACTCTTCCTGGTCCACAGCTCCTCCTCTTAGTCGTAAATCAGTCCAAAGGATACGTTCATGACCAAGCTTTGGTCACATATTGTCTCTAATTTTTTTTTTTAAAGAGTTTTTTTTTTTTATTTCCAGAGAGAGGGGAAGGGAGGGAGAGAGGGAGAGAAACATCAATGTGTGGTTGCCTTTCACATGCCCCTACTGGGGACTTGGCCTGCAACCCAGGCATGTGCCCTGACTGGGACTCGAACCAGTGACCTGTTGGTTTGCAGGCCAGCACTCAGTCCGCTGAGCCACACCAGCCAGGCTGTCTCTAATTTTTTTTAACGGAATGTGGATTATTGTGTGCTTGAAAGAGATTTTTCAAAGTGCTGCTTCTACGTGATGAGCTGTGTTTATACGTCTTCCCACTGTCCAAAGGATAGATGACATGCTGCCCATTCCTCCTCAGGTCACCGACCATCCGGGACATGGTGATCCGCTGCGTCGCCCAGATGGTGAACTCCCAGGCAGCCAACATTCGCTCAGGCTGGAAAAACATCTTTGCCGTGTTCCACCAGGCAGCCTCGGACCACGACGGGAACATCGTGGAGCTGGCCTTCCAGACCACAGGCCACATTGTCAGTGAGTGCTCTGTTCCCTGCTACTGTCCCACTTGCAGGTCCAGAACAGTGACCATTCATTTCCTGTCTGTGTTGCTCCCCAGAAAGGGCTTCCTTGGGTTAGCCGTACTGTGGTACAGTGATGTGCTGGGCGATGTTCTAGGTTTGACACATGCTTAGACAAGTGCACAACAACCCTGTGAAGGAAACACTGTCAACCCTCATTATTCGTTGATTCCATGTTTGTGAATTCACCTATTGCTAAAACTTGTACATAACCCCATAACCAATGTTCTGGCACTTTTTTAAAAATATTTTATTTATTTATTTTTGGAGAGCGGGGAAGGGAGGGAGAAACAGAGGGAGAGAAATATCGACGTGTGGTTGCCTGTCACGCGCCCCCTCCTAAGGACCCAGCCTGCAACCCAGGCACGTGCCCTGACTGGGAATCAAACCAGCGACTCTTTGCTTTGCAGGCCAGCCCTCAATCCACTGAGCCACACCAGCCAGGGCATATTCCTGGCACTTTTTTTTTCTTTTTTTTAAAGATTTTATCTATTTATTTTTAGAGAGGGGAAAGGAGGAAGAAAGGGAGAGAAACATCAATGTGTAGTTGTCTCTTGCATGTCCCTTACTGTGGACCTGGCCTGCAATCCAAGCATGTGCCCTGACTGGGAATCAAACCAGCAACTCTTTGCTTCACAATCCGGCACTCAGTCCACTGAGCCACACCAGCCAGGGCTATTCCTGGCACTTTTGTAGTCATTTGTGGACACGCACAGAACAGCAAAATACTTGAGTCACCCACAGTGCGTGTTCCCAGCTCGTTGAACAAGGCAATGTTCTGCATTCTTGTTTCAGCTCTTTTACTGAAAATAAACAAGTGTCTTTTTTGTGGTGCACTTACTGCTGCGTTTTTTTGCATTTTTGTCTTATTGTTGGTGACTTTGCCATTTAAAGTGGCCCTGAAGCCCTGGCCACGCAACTCAGTTGGTAAGAGCGTCGCACCGACACGCCAAGGCAGCGAGTTCATTCCCCAGTCAGGGCACACACAAGAGCCCACCAGAGAACGCATAAGTGAGTGGGACAGCAGATCCATGTTTCTCTCCAAAAAAATCCTGCTTACCTGGCAGGGGGGATCCCGTGATCACAAAGGTGGGTTTCCCAGGGCCAGGCTTACCCATTGCGCTCTGGATGTGCTGACCCCTGAGATTTCCCCAAACATGGGAAACTCGCCTGCATAACTTGTGGTCGTGGAGGACTGTGTTCGCACCCTCCCCTAAAAAAAGATCAACAAATAAAAATGTGGAAACTCAGTAAATAAAACAACCCTCAAGCGTAGTGCTGACGTGCTTTCTGGAGTCCCTGAGCACAGGAGGGCTGTGCCGTGTGGAAAAATGGTTCTAGATGAACTTCATTCGGGCACGAGGTACGGTGCTCTTATTGCCTGTAAGTTCACTGTTAATTAATCAGAAATATACATTGAATACGATGTCTTTAGATGAAACAGAAAGCATCAATTGATTGATAAAAATGCCATTGCCAGAGGCTCACAGAAACCTAACCCTGAGTTTCCCCTAGGAGCGGTGGTTCAGTCTTTGCCAGTTCAGTCTTCACAGCCACTTTGTAGAAACAAGAAGTGACTATGCCATTGTTTCCCCCCATTTCACTGAAGGGGATCCCAAAACACCAAAAACTAAAGTAGAACAACACGCCAAGGTCATGCAGCTAGGAGCTGGTGCAGCAGGCTCACACCAGGCAGTCCAGCCCAGAGCTGGTGCCGTGACCCTCCACTCTGGATAGACCAGAAGTTTCTGGGCCTGCCTGTGATCATGTTACAAGATGTTTACTGCTCTTGCTCTTTGTGGAAATTGTAAGACATTGGGTCAGCTTTCATCTTTTTTGAGGTCTTAGCTTTTTGTAAACTTCTTGCCAGTCATGTATTTCTCTCATGTGGTATTTGTAGGGTTTAGAAAACCTTAGGTTTCTAAGTTGCTTTTCACCTTTAGCTCATTGACCTTCTTTGTCTTCACACAATTCCATCCAGCATGGTAGTGTGAGGTGTGGTCTTAGGGAGGAAACAACCAGAGAGCTGAGGGAAGTGCTCAGGTCACAGAACAGGGCCAACGCCTTGCTCAGGGCCCAGCGTCTGTCAGGCACACCCCTGTGCGCCAGCTTCGCTCACAGATCAGTGTTTGTAGCTTATGTCGTTCCTCCAGCTCTCCTCTAAAACGGCTTAAGTTAAACGGACACCTTGGCACCCTGGTGCAACTTAATATTCTCATGGCTCACCCTCTCTCACTTCCTTAGGGACACTTCTCAGGACCTCTGAAGAGGCCTTCCCTGACCACCAGCCTGAACAGCCCCTCTTAACTTCTGCCCCTTGGCCAGAACACACCCCAACCAAGATTATCTTACGCATGTACTGACTTAGGTGATTGTTGTCTGTCTCACCCATTGGAGCACGGGCATCATGAGGGCAGGAAGTTTGATTCATCATCTTTGTGTCCTCAGGGCCCATAGCCATGCTTTGCACGTAGTTGGCACTCAGTGTTTGTTGAATGAATGACTCTTTGGGTCTTTACATCGTTGCTTGAGCTCAGGAAACACTTTAGCCCAAACTGTACTCAATACACTTAGTCCTGAATAATTTACTAAGAAGCACTATCGTTCAGAAAGAGTAACATGCTTTGCTTAGACTTTCACAAAAGAAATTTCCTCTGGGGTGTGTGTATATGTCTAATCCCCGTTTCTAAATCCTGGCCTTATTTTTTTTTTAATGTGTTCCTTTGTCTCCCCAGCGACGATTTTCCAGCATCATTTCCCTGCAGCCATCGATTCCTTTCAGGACGCCGTGAAGTGCTTGTCGGAGTTCGCCTGCAATGCTGCCTTCCCCGACACCAGCATGGAAGCCATCCGGCTCATCCGCTTCTGTGCAAAATACGTCTCCGAGAGGCCTCGGGTACGCTTCTCCTTTCCCCACTCACGTGGGCCGTGAGGGAGAGCGGGCGTGGGGCCACAGCCCTTACTGCTGACAAAGAACGCTCCACTGCTCTCCTAGAAATGCGTGTTTGCCTAAACTAGGTGTTTGTTTCAAAATGCTGCCATCGTGGGGTTGCACCTTTTCTGTGTTGTGTATGTATGGAGTTGTTTTAGTCAGCTGAACTGATAGCGTGCCCTGCTCATTGTTTTGTGGAAGATAACAGTATTTTAGCTTTGAGTTTTGGCAAAGCTGAAAAAGCTAGACCTTTATTTGGAAGAAAACAAACCTTCCCTTTTAGGAAATGACATTATGCCATTGTGATGTGCCTGAGAAGTCACATTGGAAAAGCACCTTTTGTTTTCTCCTGGAAATGTTTGGGGTTTTTCTGTTATGTGTCACCTATCTAAAGAGTCCTGATGGGTTTAAATGACAGTCTCAAAACCAGAAAATTGGGTGGAAACAAACACAGCTAAACTGTGGTGGCCTATAGAGATCTCTTAAGTATTCTTTACAGAACTCTAAACGCCCCAGATGATACGTTTGGTCGCTACAACAGCTCATTAAGATATGATGAAAATAAGAGCCTCTGCTGGCTGAGCACTTACTACCTATCAGGCATCATTCCAGGTATTGTCTGTGTGTTGATTTATTCAGTCCCCACAGCAGACCTGTAAGGTAGGTCAGTATATCCCCATTGTGCAGGGGAGTTACCTGAAGCACAGAGAGAAGTCGCCTAATGGTAGATAACCAGAGTCGATAAAGAAATTCCATTACAACAGACACTACCACGTCAAGAGCGGTTACAGAGCAGAGGGCTCATAGTGCTGGTTGGGTCTTTACATCTGGACTGTGGAAAGACTGCCAGCTCCTAGCTGCATGACCTTGGGCAGCTTACTTAACCTTTAGTGCCTCAGGTGATGCACCTGTAAAATGGGACCACTATTGCTACCTGCCTCTTGGAATCGTTGTGAGAATTGACAATCCACGTAGAGCACCTTCACAGTCCCTGGCCCATAGCAAGCGCTCACCAATAGTAGCCGCCGCTGCTATTATTTTAAGCACTGTAGTAACATTTTAGAAGGACCAAAGATACTGAGTCATCCCTTGCTGAATGGCTGTGTGGGGCCTTCCTGTCTGTGTAGATCCCTTTCCGCTCCTTCCTTTTGCTTGCATAGTCTGCATCTGGGGTGACTCTCGTTGTAGGTGCTACAAGAATACACAAGTGACGACATGAATGTGGCTCCTGGTGACAGAGTCTGGGTCCGAGGCTGGTTCCCCATCCTATTTGAGCTCTCCTGCATCATCAATAGGTGCAAGCTAGATGTGCGGACAAGGTAACCGTGTCCCGGAGCAGCGCCCCTCCCATCACTAAATGAACCTCAGTCTCCTGCTCACCTGACCCCGTGCTCCCCCACCCACCCCCTTCTCCTCTGCTCTCTTCCCCTTCCCGTGCCCTCTTCTGCACCTGGCTTTGTTTTCTCCAGAGGACTCACAGTCATGTTCGAGATCATGAAGAGCTATGGCCACACCTTTGAAAAGCACTGGTGGCAGGACCTGTTCAGAATCGTGTTCAGGATATTTGACAATATGAAACTGCCGGAGCAACAGTCGGAGGTAGGTGATGACTAAGGCACTGCCCTGGATGAGATGGGGGACAAGCCTCTCTGGCGGGTGCCTGCCTCTGGAGCTTGTGTCCTCATCCACACGGAAGTCTTAAATACTGAGCCACTTAATGTGTTTTTAAAATGGAAACACCCTTCCTGGCACTCTTCTACCATTATCAACTAGTGTAAGAAAGCCTCCCTGCCTGGGACAAGGGAGAGGAAATTAATCACTGGACTCCGCCCACATGGCCCCCAGGCATCATACCTGCCCAACCAGCAGGGCACCTGACTGGTCTACTTAACCTGTTGGTTCATATCAGCTTCTGAACAGTCAGTAAAAACTGGAGTGACTCTGGTCCCTTCAAAAACATATTTTAAAGGTTTTTAATGAAGTTACAGTCAGATGATGTCAGCAAATATTAGGCCTTTTTTTTTTTAAAGGACGTTTGATGCTTCTAGTTGTTATTTCTCCCCTAGGGGAAGAGGGGTGAGGAAAGGGCATTCTAGCTCAAGATTTTAAGATGGGAAGGTAATTTTTTTACCTTCTTTTAGGAACAGCACTACCTCCCTCCCCCTGCTGTAAAAGGAACATGTGCTAACATGGAACATTAGGTATATACAGACATCTGTCACTTCACCGTTCAGAAATCAGAGCTGATGTTTTGGCAGACGTCCCTCCGTTACATGGGTTAAATAGGGTGGGGGTCATAGTATACATACAGTCTTTACCCTTATTTTAAAATAATTAAAGTTTTTCTTCATTATAAAACAAAGCAGAAAACAGAAAAACAAAGAAAAAATTTAAACACCCACAGTCCCAAACCTCCACAGGTGACCACTTTCAACCCCTTCAGACGCATTGTGTGTGTGTGTGTGTGTGTGTGTGTGTGTGCGCGCGCACGTGTATCACACCTTTTTTTAATAGAAATGGAATCCCGTCACACATACTGTGAACTGCTCTTTAACTTAACAATTGGATGTTTTTCTACAACCGAATCTTGTCTTCTCCAGCATTTTTAACGGCTGCAAAACATTCCTGTCTGTGGATGTTCTGTAGTCCATGGAAAATTCTTTCCAATTTTTCTTTCTTCGGAAAGCACTGAAATGGGCATTTTTGCAGCTACACTTTTGCTTGTTTATTCTCCTACTTAGAAGTGGCCTGTCATGTTTCGGGCTTGCACACTACCGAGGCTTTTGAGACACACTTCCAGGTTGATCTCCAGATACACTTGTGGCTGTTCACTGTTCTGCCAGCAGTGCATGGAGTCCCCGCTCCCCCATGCCCACTCCAGCTCTTCAGAGTTTAATTTATTTAGTCATTAATTTGATAGGCCAGAGTGTCACACTAAAGAAGTTAAATTGCTAGTAAGGTGGCATATTTTCCTTCATGCCGTTGATTGTACGTGTTTCTTCCTCTGTGAATTGTCTTTTCATGCCCTTAGCCCATGTATTGGGTTGTCCATCTCTTTCTTATTGATTTATGAGTTTTTTAATGTAAAAATAATACAGCCTATCCTCACATAAATTTCAGGTGATTTTGCCCAGTTTGTTTTCTTATTTCCTTTTCAGAAAGTTTTAGCTTTTAAGTAACCAGATCTGTCAGTTTTTTCATTATGGTTTCCACTTTGGGGGATCATGCTTGGTTAGCAATCCTTTCTTTTTCATGATTATATAAGTCTATATATTTCTTTCAGTAATTGTATAGATTCGTTTTTTATTTTTCTTTTGGCTTTGTCGAGATATAACTGACACACAGCACTGTGTAACTTTAAGGTGCATAGTGCAATGACTTAGTTTACTTATATTTTGAAAAGATCACCACAGTCAGTGTAGTTAACATCCATGATCTCGTATGGACACAGAAGAAAGAAACACGTGTTTTGTTCTTGTTAGGAGAGGTTTCAGGGTCTCTCAGCACCTCTCAGATGCACCTACGGCCTTGTTACCTGCGGTCACCGTGTGGTACATCACACCCTCAGCGCTCGCTTATCTCACAGCCGGCCCCTTTATTCAGTTCCTCTGCTCCCCACCCATCACCTCCGGCAACCAGAAATCTGATCTCTTTGTCTAAGGGTTTGGTTTTTGGATATATATTTTAAGATTCCATATAACAGTGCCCTGGCTGGTATGGCTCTGAATTGAGAGTACTGGCCTGTGAACCAAAGGGTCGCCAGTTCGATTCCCTGTCAGGGCACATGCCTGGCTTGCAGGCCAGGTCCCCAGTGGGAGGCACGCAAGGCACCACACATTCATGTTTCTCTCCCTCTCTTTTTCCTTTCCACTCTCTCTAAAAATAAACAAATAAAATCTTTTTTAAAAAAGATTCTGTGCAATAGTGAGATTATACAGTATTTGTCTTGGACTTATTTCTTAGCATAATGCCCTCAAGGTCCATTCATGTTGTCACAAATGGCAGGATTTATTTCTTTTTTATGGCTGACTAGTATTCCATTGTGTTTGTGTGCCACATTTTCCCTGTCTGTTCACCTGTTAATGGACACTTGGGTTGTGTCTATGTCTCGGCTGCTGTAGACATGAGGGGAGATGGTTCCTCAGCGTAGTGTTGCTGTTCCTTCCAGACGTGCACCAGAAGTGGGAATTATCGGATTGTGTGGTAGTTCTATTTTTTAATTTTTTGAGGAACCTCCATACCGTTTTCTGTAGTGGCTGCACTAATTAACAGTCCCACCGACAAGTGTTCCCTGTTCTCCACACCCTCGCCAGCATTTCTCTCTTGCCCTTCTGGTGCATGCCATTCTGACAGCTGTGAGGAGACACCTCGTTGTGGTTTTGGTTTCATTTCCTTGATGATGAGTGATGCTGAGTACCTTTCATGTGGATGTCGGCCGTTTCTGTATCTTCTTTGCACAATATCTGTTCATTTTAATATTTGAATTGTTGATGTATGGTGTATTTAGCATAACCTCATATTCATTTTTTTCAAATCATTGAAACTTTTTGTAAGTAACGCTTTGAATAACTTTAATATTCTGTCATATGGATGTACTCATTTAATTGCCACACTACTAGACATTAGTTTGTATCTGTGTGTACAGTATATAAATACCAGTGTGATAAACATAACCTTCACCTGCAAATCTTTGATTGTTTTTTCAGGGTTCATCCCTGGAAGTAGTGTTACCGCATCCATGGGTGCGAACACTTAATGACCGTTGACACGTACTGCCGATTGCTTTCCAGAACAGGTTGCCAGTGATGTGTGGGAGAGAGTGGCTTTTCAACATTATCTTTTTACTGTTTTTCCAGAAATCAGAGTGGATGACGACAACTTGCAATCACGCACTTTATGCTATTTGTGATGTGTTTACCCAGTTTTACGAAGCTTTGAGTGAAGTTCTTCTTTCCGATATATTTGCACAGCTGCAGTGGTGTGTGAAACAAGGTACTCTATGTCTCCAGGCGCCGTCTCTCCCAACACAGCCCTTCATGGGAGATTACTTTCCACATGTGAAAGGCGCGGCCATAATACCGAGGACTCCGGTGTGCCGTTTCCTTGAAAATTCCTGGGGTGGTGAACACACAACGCAGCGCAGATGACATGACATAGGGTTGTGCTCCGACATCTGTAAAGTTTTGTTAACTAGTGTCACCCCAGTGAACTCAATAAAAAGGAAAAAATAATTGGTGAAAATGCATATTTTAAAAATTTAATTAGAACATAAAACCAATCTCCCAACCAAGTCAGTTTGTAAAATATTTCTTTGTTGGGGTGCAGTTTTTTTTGATATTTTAAAAGGTGTACCTTTTTGTATATTATATCATTCTTTCAAACTTTTATGTGTGTTTGAAGTTTTCTATAATAAGATACTTTCAAAATGCACCGTGGGCCCTGGCTGGGGGCTCGGTGGGAGCGTTGTCCTCATACACCAAGAGGTTGCGAGTTTGATCCCCAGTCAGGGCGCCTACCTAAGCTGCGGGTTCAGCTTCTGGTCGGGGCGTGTGAGGGAGGCCACCCATCGGTGATTCCCTCACATCAGTGTCTGTCTGTCTGTCTCTCCCCTCCTTTCTCCCTCTATGTCCCTCTTCTCTCCCTCTCTTTTTCCCCATTCCTCTCTCTCTAAAATAATAAAACATAGCCTTTGGTGAAGATTGTTTCAAAATGTGCTGTGGGAGCCAAGATCAGTAGCTTCATCGGTGGGCATGTTGGTTTGAGTGCTTAGGTGTTCACTTCCGTGTGTGTTAGGGGAGCACCCAGGTAGCACGTTAACCCTGGGCACCATAGGTGGTCTCAGCTTATCAGGATGAGGCTTAACTTAGGTAAGTTTTTTCAAAAGTGTCTCAGTTTTAAAATGGTAAATGATAAAACAGTTGATACCTAGATGGCAAAAATTGGAAAAGTAGAGTTTGAGTGACTACATTTTTAAAAACACTGTTCAGATGTTTTTCATCTCCTTTTACCATTTCTCACATAAGAAGCCAGTTAATTAGGTAGCAAAATGTTGACCTTCTTCCGATCCCTGGCAGTAAAGCTATGATAAGCAATTTCTCCTCTTTATAGCCTACTGGAACCATAAAATTTTAATAGTGCCTGTAGCAGTGAGTGCTTCATTAATTAGCCTACAAACCACCAGGGGCATCGTCTCCCCCTCACAGTGTGAAGCACCAGTGATCTGGTTGGAATCAAAGCTGCACTTAAGATTTAGTGACAATATTGTTTTATCTTGCAGATAATGAGCAATTGGCCCGATCAGGTACAAACTGCTTAGAAAATTTAGTGATATCCAATGGAGAGAAATTCAGCCCTGATGTCTGGGATAAAACCTGCAGTTGCATGATGGATATTTTCAAAACAACCATCCCACATGTGTAAGTGTTAACGTGACTGCTGCTGTTTCTGTGCTCAGTGGTGTCTCAAAGCTCTGGGCTGCCTCCCCCAGTGACCACTCTCCTCTTGCATTCTCTCCAGCCTGCTCACATGGAGGCCTGCAGGAACGGAGGAGGGCCCATCAGAAAAGCACTTGGTGAGGTTTTTCCATCGGTTTCCTTTAATCTCATTTGATAGTAAAAAGAAAAGTAAGCAGCCCAAAGACTTTATGTTTTCCTGATGGGAAATGAGTAAAAAAGTTGTAAGATCTAAAAACTATGTATGTTTATTGGCTCGTTTTTGTTTTTTTTTTAGAAAGTACAGAAAAGTATCAGGTTGGCCAAAAACTCCGTTTGGTTTTTTCCGTAAAATATAAGACACATTTTTCATTTTCACCAATAACTTGATTGATTTGGATATTCTGAGTATGTTACCTCTCTCCTGAATGGTGTAACATTGATTGTTCTCAATGAATGCCTCAATTTGGTCCCATCAGCCTCAGCTGGTCAACCCGACCATGGAGCGTCATCCAGCAAGAAATCTCCAGCACAGAACTTCACAGGCCACTTTTGACACGTCTGATCAGTCACAGCACCTTCTCTACATGCACTGCATGAATCTTTTTTTGTGTTTTTACCTTTTTGAAACAGTAAAGCATAATATGCTGAAAATAGGGTTTATTTTCTTCCATCTTCAATATTAAAATGGCTATACAAAAATTCACCAATTTTAGTAAGTTTTTTTAAACACACACTGATATGACAGCTGTCACAATCCAATCTAACAAAATTATTTTGAATAAAGTCAAAGACAATTAAGCACTACTAGAGGCATCTTACAGAGAAAAACAAACTTTTGACCAACCCAATATTAAGAAAACAAGTCACCTCAATAAAACCACAAAATACTTCTAGTTATATTCTCTGAAAACAGCCTTTCACTGGCTGTGTACATTATTGTAATTAGTGAACTCTCCCGTGTTGAACAGGTCAGTTCTGGTACTTCGCTGTTGTGAGTAACACTTCAGTATAATTATCCCTATTTATTATCCTTCCAAATAAAGAGTGCTTGCCCTTCCACCTGTGAGATAATAGTTGTTTTTGTGTGAAGCCACATAAAGTTCTAATTCAAGTCTCACATTCAAATACTTTGGTTTACATAGGTGTTTGTAACATTAACTTCTATTCCTAAATAGCAAAAAGGGTGTTAGATTTCAAAAGGCATTCGGGATATAACAACTTATCCATAAAGCCCATTACTTAAACACTTTCTGGTGGGTTTTTTTTCTTGCTTTTTCACTTGATAACCTAATATTTTTAATTACAGTTGACCTTCAGTGTTACATTAGCTTCAGGTGTACAGCGTGGTGGTCAGGCACTTGTATAATTTACAGAGTGATTCCCGGCGATAAGTCTGGTACCCCTCTGACATCATACATAGCTGTTGAATTCTGTCTTCTGTTGTCAACTTAAAAGCTAGCTATAACACCAGTTTATTTTTCAACTTGATCTCATTAAAAATTGATTGTACTCATTGTTAAATCATATGTTGAGAAATGCCCTCTTAAGTTGAAATAAGAAAATATGAATTTTTAATGGAGGGAAGAAATCATTGAAATTTGTGATCTGTCCTATGCATCCTCTGAGAAGTGCCACATTAAGCATGCAGTGCAGTTATACTTCAAGCTGAGCAAGACACGTAAATTCAAGTCGGGCCCTGGTGTTCAAACAGGCACTGCTCCCCCCGGGTGTCACGTGGTAGATGGAGAAGTGAACATCATGTTTCTCTCTGGTTTACCTTTAGGATGTGGACCTGGACCTCCAGTCCTTAAGCAGCATAGACAAAAACACCTCTGAGAGAGCCCAGAGCCAACTCTCTATCCCCACAGATGAGAGCTGGAAAGGTGGACCATATGCAAGTAAGCCGCTTTTTCCATTGTTTGTATTGATTTTAGATAGGCAGTGCACGTCATTCAGATGTTCAGAAGATGCCAAAGAGTGGACATGGTAAGCCTGTCCTCCACACCGTGCCCGAGTCTGCCAGTTCCTGCCTGCCTGGCAGCCAGTGCACCAGTTTCTTATGGCCCTTTCCAGAGACGTTTGTGCGTGCTGGAAGTGTGTGTTCCTATACACACAGATACATGCACGTACATGGATTCTCTTCTCCTTTGTATGCAGTTGTAGAATACTGTGCCTATGTTGTCACTTAATATATCTCAGCGCTCATTCAAAATCAATACTTATACTTATTCACATCCTTCTATGCTAGTGTGTGTCATTCCAGGCTTTAGATGTGCTGTCGTTTGCTTAATTGGGCCCATACTAATGGACCTTTATATTATTCCCGCTTTTTTTCTGTTACAGACAGTATTGCATGAATCACCTAACACATGTGTCACTTGTGGATTTATCTGTACAATAAATTCCTGGTAATAGGGTTGCTGATTTAACAGATAAGTGCATTTGCCATTTTGACAGATAATTTCAGACTGCTGCCCATCAAGGTTTTACCTGTTTATATGACCTTTGGGAATGCCTAGGTGACATTTGGTATATTTGGAGTCATTTTAATGTGCACTTTTCTAATTATGAGTGACACCTGAGCCATTTTTAAGATGTTTAAGAACTAGGTCTATTTTTTTTCTATAAAGTATCTGTTCATAATCGTTGCTCATTTTGTCTTGACTGTTCCCCTTTTCTTTATTGATTTGAACTCTTTATGTCTCAGAGATCCCTTTCCTGGATACTAGTTTCAGGTTACTTTTTCAGCTTGGGACTTAATGTGGCTTATGGTGTCATTACTGTCTGTCAGAAAACAAAGTAAGTTTACAGCCCTGGCCGGTGTGGCTCAGTTGGTTGGAGCATTACCCTGTAACTGAAAGGTTGCGGGTTTGATTCCCAGCCAGGGCACATGGCACATGCCTAGGTTGCGGGTTCAATCCCTGGTCTGGGGACGTATAATCCCTGGTTCAGACGTGGGGTCTAGACATGTAGTCCTCAGTCCTGGGAGGCAACCAATCAATGTTTCTCTTTCACATCAATGTTTTTCTCTCTCTCATCAATGTCTCTCTCTCTCTCTCTCTCTCTCTCTCTCTCTCTCTCTCTCTCTCTCCCTATCTCTCTAAAAGCAATGAAAAAAAAATCTCCTTGGGCAAGGATGAAAAAAGAATAATAGGTTTACCAATTGGTATGAGCCAAGCACTGTACAATGTATTTCATGTGTGTGACCTCTTGTAATCCTACGCTACCCCCTGAGGTGGTACTATTTCACATTTGAGCAGCCTGGGACTTGAGCTGATGACATGACCCACAGTATGTAGTAGAGTTGTGATTCAGGCACACTTTGGCCGACTGAGAAATCAGAACTAACCGTTCTGGTGTGAGTCTGCTCTTTTTAAAGTTATGTACCCCGTTGTTTTTCTTCATAACAGACCCTCGCTCTTCTCCACATGCCAGGCTGCGGGCGTTAACATTGCCATTAACTTCGGAAGCAGCACATTAGACAAAGCCACGTGTGTTCATTGTCTTCTGAAGGCATAAAAACTAATCACCCTTGAAATGCATTAATCAGGCACCATGCTGGAGACTGACGCACTGTTCCCGATACTGCAGCTCACCGGTTTCCCTCCAGTGTCCCTGAGCACATGAGCCCTGCTGCCCCGTCCACTCCAGTTAAAGGGCTGGCTGGTGCGGGGGGGGGCGCAAGTGCAGAACCACTCTCGTGCAGCACAACACCTGTGCCCCGAGAGATGCCTGGGACTTGAGACCCCCGCCATCCCTCCAAGGAACAGTGTCTTGCTCCCCATCTCCCATCTCAGCCTCCCTCTGGGCCCCATCTCAGTGAGTGGAGCAGCTCACGGAATCTCTTCCACCACTTGTGTTGTTTTCATTTTCGGTCCAAGATGGCACAGTTGAATTGGTGTAAGTTACAACTTTGCAACTCCACTGTGTTCTTCTTTAACTAAAGGGAACTCTGCTTGGAGATCTTACTATATAATTTCATAGCCACTTCCGAAAATTTGACGATGACCCATCTTCCTTGTTTGCCGTCACTAAACACTTCATTTAATGTTTTTCCCATTCTGATTCTACGACAGTTAGGTGAAGAAGAGATCTCTACCTTTGTAGTTTAGTCAGCCAACACCTGTGAAGTGCCTGCTGTGGGCTGCCCCTGAGCCCAGGGGTTGGAAAGAAGAGATGGAGGCAAAACGAGTCAGAGTCCAGTCAATAGGCAGAAGTCACACCAATAATTTGAACAGGGAAAATTCTACATAAAAACCTGTGTACTAGTCAAAGATGGCTAACCAATAAAAGGCGTAGAAGAGGATGCAGAAGTTTTCCTACTGCTTCCAAAGCAGTCCTGCCTCCAAGGCAGACAGAAGTGATCCAGAACTAAGAACTAAGTGAGCCCCACCCTTTAAGACTGAGGTTCAGACCCGTTTGGAGAGTCTGGCCAGTGCAGGAACCTGTGGCCGGTGTAGGGGCACAGTCCCAAGTTGCTCCGTAGGAGTGGCCTGTCCGCAGACTCCATAGCTAACTCCCCTCCTCCTTCGGGCCTTTGCTCAGATGCCACATTTGCAGAGAAACCTTTCCTGACCAGATTGTTCCAACATACAACCCCACCCTGACGCCATCCCTCCCTTACCCCACCCTACTTTACTCCCACTCCCACTTCATGTCCTCATCATCTGACGTACTCCATCATACCCTTAAATATCTTATTTATTGTCTGTCTCTGCCAGGGGAGCTTATTCATTTTTGTCCAGCTCATTCATTGTTAGGCCACAGCATAAAGAACCATGCCTGCACATAGTAGGAGCCCAGGGAATATTTATCCAAAACTGGCTGAATCATTGTTAGGGTTAATCTTTATCATCTAATATAGATCAGAAACTGTTTGCCAGCCTCCTCATCAAGTGCGTGGTCCAGTTGGAATTGATACAGACCATTGACAATATCGTGTTCTACCCGGCAACAAGCAAAAAGGAAGACGCAGAGCACATGGTTGCTGCCCAGGTAATAAGAGCAGGCCTCGAGGCGGGCACCCTTGTCTGGGGAGGTGGCACAGATGCAGCAGTGTGCTGGAGCCAGCTTGTACCGGCCTGTCTCTTCCCCAGCCCGTCTTCAGCAGCATGTTGGTGGTTTGAAATTGGCTGTGATGGAAGTATTTATACCACGGAAGTCAGCGAACACTAAAATCAGGGCTGCTTTTCTTATTTTATTCCCCAGAGAGCCAATTTACCAGCATACCACTGTTCAGATGCCACCCCCTGCCTTGAATGTTGTTCATCATGGGGACTGTTCCTCATAATTGGTGTATAATTTAACCATAAGTGACTGAGAGGGAAATATACGTGGATGACAATACTAGTTTTTCCTTGAGAAAGTTCACTTTTTGTTTTGTATATGCAATCTATATACATGGTATTCTTGGAAATAGAGAATAAGTGTCCAAAATATAGACAGTAACCTTATACCACGGGATACAGATTTAAGTGCCTGGAGGGTAGCAGATCCTGTGAGTGCGTGCAGCAGGCCGGGTGGGACTGTGACAGAGAGCCGCAGACCAGTCAGAGCTGAGGCCGCCGTCTAGCTCTGGAGGCAAGGGGTGTCAAGTCATAACGGTCTGCCAGTTTTCAAGAGGAACCAGAATCAGGATTTTTTCATATAGGGAATCACCTTTTTAAGTGCTATAATTACTGATGAACAAAACACATCTGTGGGCTCAACCCAGCCCAAAGGCTTTTTAAATTTTTTTTTATTTTTTAAGGGTACAGTTGGTGGTTTTAGTATATTCATAAAGTTATACAAGCATCACAGCTGTCTAATTATAGGATACTTTTTGTCACTGCAAAAGGGAGCGTCCTAACCATTAACGTCACTCCCCGTGCCCTTCTGGCTCCAGCCCTTAGCAACACCTCATCAAATCTACTTTCCATCTCTCTGTACAGTATTTGCCTAATCTGGATCTTTCATGTCAACGGAATCATATAAGTGAGCTTTGATGTCTGGCTTCTTTAACTTAGCATATTTTCCAGTCCTGTCCATGTTGTGGCCTATATAAGTACTTCATTATTTTCCTACATGACTGTATAATATTCCGTTGTATGACTATACCACCTTTTATGTTTATCCATTCATCAGCTGGTGGACGTTTGAGTTGTTTGCATTGTCTGGTTCTTGTAAATAATTCTGCTTCAAACATTTGTATGTAAGTTTTCACATGGACATGTTTTTAATTTTCCTGGGTACATATCTAGGAGTGGAACTGCTGGATCATATGGTAACTCTCAGTTTACCTTTTTGAGGAATTGATGGACTGTTTCCAAAGCAGCCACATATTTTACATTCCCGTCAGCAGTGTAAGAAGATTCCAGTTTCTTCACATCCTCACTAATGGCAGTTACTGTCTTTTTAAAAAACTATTACAGCCACGCCAGTGGGTGTGTGAAGTGGTGTCACTGTGGTTTTGATTTTTGTTTCCATCAGATTAATTTTTGATGATACTGAGTATCTTCTGTGCTTCTTGGCCATTTCTGTATCTTTGAAGAAAGGTTCGTTCAAATCCTTTCCCACTTTTAAATTGGGTTATTTATCTTTTTACTGCTAAGCTGCTGAATTGTAAGAGTTTTTAAATACTCTGGAGACTAGGCCCTTATCAGACTTATGTTTGCAACTGTTTTCTCCCATTCTGTGCATTTTCTTTTCAGTTCCTTGATGGTGTCCTTTGAAGCACAAAAGTTTTTAATTTTAGTTAATTAAAAAGTTCAACTTACTATTTTTCTTTAGGCACTTATACTTTTAGTGTTAGATCTAATAAAGCATTGCCTAATTCAGGTCACAAAGATTTAGGTCTGTGTTTTCTCTTAAGAGTTTTATCATTCTAGATCTTATATTTAGGTTTTTGATCCATTTTTTACTTAATTTTTTTCTATATAATGGGAGTTGAGGGGTTTACCTTTATGTTTTTGCACGTGGATATCCAGCTGTCCCAGCACCATTTGTTAGAAAGACTGTTTTCCCCAGTGAATTACTCTGGCACCAGTGTTGGAAATTACTTGACCATAAATACAAGGATTTATTTCTGTGCTCTCAGTTCTGTTTCATGGATCTGCATATCTGTCTTTGTGCCAGCTACCAGTGTCCTGATTACTGCAGCTTTTTATTAATTTTTGAAATTGGGAAATAGTGTTCCAACCTTGTGGTGCTTTTTACAAATTTTTATGAGTTTATTTGAGTCAAACCGATGGCATTGCCAGGAAGCAAGATCTCAAAGGCTCTTCTTTTCTCAAGCTGTTTTGCTACTCTGTGTCACTTGCATTTACACGTGAATATTAAGAGCAGCTTGTCAACTTCTGCGAAGAAGTCGGCGGGGATTTTCATAAGGGTTATGTTGGCTCAGCAGATCAGTTTAGAGAGTGTGCAAACTCGCCCCTTTGTCCTTTCGTAACTCTGGCTCATGTCCATTCCTCGAGGGTTCAGGAAATATAAAATCCCAGATTAGATCTCACATTTTGGGCAACATGTACGATAAAAAAGTTCTAGTGTTTCATACCTGTCTTTATGAGTTTTTTCCTTCACATTTGAAAACGCAGTTGTTGAACTTAAGTTCATTGGTCACCTGATGAAGCTCAGGAGTCCAGTTGGGCTTTGCTTAATAATTTCTATCTTTCAGTGAGTGTGTTTGGATTTCAGTGAGTGTGTTTGGAGACTTAAACCTTCTATCACAATGTTACTGTTTGATTTTGCCATTCTCCAACTTCTTTATAAATAAAGAGGACAGTGCAGTCCAGTAGTGAAATGGGTGGAGAAACACACACTTCTGTTCACGCTGTGCAGGTAGCACTGACAACACTGAGACTGGCCAGCAAAACCCACCATCATGCAAGAGCCCAGTACACTTTCTCCCCAGCCAGAGAGCGAGCCTGCGTGGGAAGTAGTTCCGAGTGTTGGGGAGTGAAGTCTGCTTTACATGGAGGATGGGTCTTAGAGAGTTAGGATTGCCTTTGTCTGATGTCACAATGTCCGGAATCCCTCCATCTCCTTTACTTAGCTCTCTACCCTCCCCGCTCTAGCAAGACACGCTGGATACGGACATCCACATCGAGACAGAGGATCGGGGCATGTATAAATGCATGTCTTCCCAGCACCTCTTCAAGCTGTTGGACTGCTTGCAGGAGTCCCACTCATTCTCAAAAGCCTTCAATTCCAATTATGAGCAGCGGACCGTCCTGTGGCGAGCAGGTAAGGATGCACAGCAGACCGGACAGTGGGCACGGAGGTCATCATCCTAAAACCTTAACGCCTTTGGGAGAGTCCTGATGCTGTAACTGTAGCTGGAGTAGCTTACCTACCAGGTATTTTCATGCTTGAGGGAGAAAGAGAGGAAATGCGGGACAGATTTCATCCCACTACCGGGAACATTGCCTGGCACGTGGGAGATTCTCAGTAAGTTTTTGATGGGAAAACAAATTGAAAGTTAGAGAATTGAATTGACATAGCAAGTTAAAAACTGTCACATTAGATTAAAGTTATGTAGTTCAATGTGATGATACAGTAAGTGTGGTGGTCTAGGAGAAACAGAAAGCATTCAAACATTTTTCTGAAGCTTTTAGGGATTCTCTCTCCTCTCCACCTCCAAAAATATATACACAAATCCTCGGGTGATGGTGGGAGGCTCATTTTTGGAGCTTTTATACAGAAGTGATACTATATATATTTTTGTATTGTTATTATAATTTTATCCCCAAATGCCTGTTTTAACCTAGAATTTTTAAATCTCATTTTTCTCTGTGACTTTAAAACATCTAGACATACTGTGTCTTTGGCTGTCATAAGGACTTGCCTGTGAGAGGGGTTTACACATCTCTGTGTCTGCTTGGTAGTGCT
This sequence comes from Macrotus californicus, assembly GCA_007922815.1. Classification (NCBI taxonomy): domain Eukaryota; kingdom Metazoa; phylum Chordata; class Mammalia; order Chiroptera; family Phyllostomidae; genus Macrotus; species Macrotus californicus. The sequence goes on along the minus strand of VMDR010000223.1, from coordinate 30,229 downwards.
CTCAGAAATGTGTGCTTTGTGGGCAAAAGTCCTGTGACAAGCTAGAAATCTTAAGAACTATTACACTTGACAAGCTGAGACAAGTGGCTTCACCAGCCAGCGGGCAGAGTAAGGGGAGACGAGTCTGGGGCGGGGGGTGAAGTGTGCCTTGTCCCGGGGTGAGCTGCCTGGCTGGCCTTTGCCTGCTTGTCCCAGTGGAGCTGTACTAAGAATGGGAGCTGTTCAGGTAGGTTTTTCAAAGTAACCAGATTAGGTTCCCAGATGATTTTTCAGCATTACCCTGGAAGTGTACACAATTTCAGTGACTCTCTGATCTCTAGGTTTTAAGGGCAAATCTAAGCCCAATCTTCTAAAACAAGAAACCAGCAGCCTGGCCTGTTGTCTGAGGATCCTGTTTCGAATGTATGTCGATGAGAACCGCAGGGATTCCTGGGAAGAAATACAGCAGCGACTTTTAAAGTAAGAAAACTGGTTTCCAGTTAAGTTTCTTAACCGTTAATACATCACAACAATACTGTGAATTGGAAGGGGTAGGAGTAAAGTGCCTACGCGCTGATGCTCTCTCAGACTGTTTTCCTTTGTGTTTTTTCCTTCTCTTTGGTGACTTTTCTTTTTTATATTTTTTAAAGTTTTTTCCCCTGATTTAATTAGAAGATGTAATAAAGTACAATTCAGTGCTTAATTCATTAAAATATAATTTTATTTTTTTAGTTGGGAGAGAAACAGCAATTTACTGTTCCACTTACTTTACTTAGCACCCATTGGTTGCTTCTCATACATGCCCTGACTGCAGATCAAAGCCACAAGCTTGGCATATCAGGAAGATGCTGTAACCAACTTAGCTACCCAGCCAGGTCCTTTTTGGTGACTTTTCTGTTTCATGTTTCTTAATGCCCTGAACACAGCAGGGCCTTATTTCTTTAATTTACAAATTTCTTAAGGTACAGAAACATGAGCAGCGAAAAGTGCTCTGAACTCAGAGTCAACAGGCCTGGAGTGAAGTCCTTGCTAGGTTCTCTTTCGAGCACTGTCAGCCCTAACATCCCATCATTTTTCTTTCCAAGAGGAATGTATTAGAGTTATATGGATACCAGAATGCACTTTGATTATGGGGAGACAGTGGGATGCCATTGAGAGATCCCCACACAGAATAATAGATTTTTGCCACCCAGCTTCTTGGGCAACTGTGAGAAAGATGCTGTGTCTGCGCTCCCGTTTATACCTTTCAGATTTAGAAACAGTAACACGCCTGGATGCTGCGGTGCACCCGCGTGATGAGGCACTCTGCAGCGCTGCTGGTGGGGGTGCCTTGTCAGGGTCTTTCTGGAAATCGGGTGGTGGTGTTTATCAGGAATCTAGAATGTTCAGTGTCTTTGAGTCAGTGCTTCCACTGTTACGGAATCTGTTTAAGAAAATATCTTAAAAATAGGAACCAGGATTCTCACACATAATGTCGCCAACTTACTTATAAAAAGAAAAAAAAATTAAAACAGCTTAACTACACTATCATGCAGCCATTAAAAACCAGCAAAGCTTTAATTTAGAATGGAAGGACAGATAAAGTGCTTCCCAGATAAGGTCAAGTTCAAGGAGTTCATCACCACCAAGCCTTTATTATATGAAATGTTAAAGAGACTCATCTGAGAAAAAGAAAATCAAGACAATGAACAGTAAAATGACAACAAACTCACAACTATCAACAAATGAACCTAAAAGAAAAGACAACGAAAACAAAAACTAAGCAAACAACTTGAACAGGAACAGAATCAGAGAAATGGACATCACATGGAGAGATTTCAGTTGGGAGGGGGAAGGGAGGACTAGCAAGAAAAGGTCCAGGGAAGAAGAAGCATAATTAGTGGGCATAAAACAGACGGGGAGATAAAAAATGGCATAGGGAACAGAGGACTCAAAGAACTTACATGTGCAACCCATGGACGAACTAAGGGGGAGAATGCTGGAGGACTGGGGGTGCAGGGCAGAGGGAGAATAAAGGGGGAGAAATTGGAAAAACTGTAATAGCATAATCAATAAAATATACTTATAAAAATAAATAAAATCTTTAAAAAAAAATTAAGGTTTTTTTTTTTTTTTGCCCTGGCTGGTGTGGCTCAGTGATTGGGCACGTGCCTGCGAACCAAAGTGTTGCCAGTTCGATTCCCAGTCAAGGCACGTGCCCAGGTTGCAAGCCAGGTCCACAGTTGGGAATACGTGAAGGACAACCACACATTGACATTTCTCTCTCCCTCTTTCCCCTTCCCTTCCCCTCTCTAAATAAATAAATAAAATCTTTTAAAAAATTAAAAAATAAAATATGAAAAAAAATAAATAAAAATTAAGGTTTTCTCTGGGTGGAGAGGGCAAAGGGGAAAAAATCAGGACAACTGTAATAGCATACTCAATAGAATATATTTTTAAAAAATTAAAGTTTTAAAAAATAATTTTCCTTGTGTGGAAATCAGTAAGTTTTGCCACAAAAAAAGCAGCATGTAAAACTATGTATACTTAGGATTTTCAGCAGTGTTTTTTTTTAATCATAGATGAAAAAGCTGGAAGGATATATGCCAAACTATTTTGTGTCCCTTAGGATAATGGAATATGGGTATTTTCCTCCTTTATACTTTTATACACTTTTCAGCTGTCTTACAATGAGAATACATGACTAACAAGTCATAAACAAAAAGAATTAAAGGGGACATCAGTAGCTCATTCCACCTTAAATGAAACCCAAAAGAGAAGTAACTACATAGTCACGTAAAGTTTCTCTAAAGGAGGTATATGAATGGTAAGTTTTGCATCATAACAGGTTTAAAAAGTTAGCAGTGGGCCCAGACAATGTGGCTCAGTGGATTGAGCACTGGCCTGCGAACCAGAGGGTCGCCAGTTCGATTCCCGATCAGGGCCCAAGCCTGAGTTGTAGGCCAGGTCCCCTGTTAGGGGCCTGCGGGAGGCAACCAATCAGTGTTTCTCTCCCTCTTTTTCTCCTTTTCCCTCGCTCCAAAAATAAATAAATAAAACCTTTTTAAAAAATAATAAATAGTTAGCAATTGTATGTGATAAGGAGAGAAAGGTAGGATATAATTAACCAAAGATAATAAGCCCTGTGCTTTTTGTGCTGCAAACACTGATTGAGCTTGGCTATGTGCCAGGTCTGAGCTCAGCTGCCGTTGAACATACTTAGTTAATTTAATCTTCACAACAGCCCCTTGAGTTCGGTACAATTATTTATCCCCATTCTACAGCTGAGGAAACTGAAGCTCAGCGATTTGCTTAAAATGGCACAGCCAGAGCAGGTGCTCAGTAAATACTCCTTGTGAGAACAAAGTGTTGTCTACCCGGTAGGATGTGAGATGTTGATCTCTTGTTCCATGTGCCCCCCTCTCTGATTCTAGCGTGTGCAGTGAAGCTCTTGCCTATTTCATCACGGTGAACTCTGAAAGCCATCGGGAGGCCTGGACAAGTCTCCTGCTGTTACTTCTAACAAAAACCCTCAAAATAAATGATGAAAAGGTATAAACAAACTTGTTTCCACTAGGACATAGGCTTGGGTTGGCTTTTTCCTCAGAGTTGGAGGTAACTATTTTCTTAATTCTTCCAAGGATGGTTCCATAACCAGCACCATCCTAGAGGCATTAGAGAGAAGTTAGTTCATTGCCGACAATGGATGTCTTGGGTTCTTGGGGCTTTTTCTCTCAAAGGACCGCAGCTGACGAAGGCCGACGTTGAGCCCAGGCCTGGTGCAGTTAAAAACAGCCACAGCGGTGTTCGGGTGGCCGTGTTGGAGGAGGGCTGACCGCGGGCAACACTGGTTTAGACCTGGGAACTTGGCTTTACTAAAACTAAAGTTGACTTTGGTGGCAAGGCTATCCCCAGGTAATTTGTGTTTGGAGTTAAATTGGCAGATTTTTTGCACCAACTTCTAATAGCAAATAGCAAGAAAAAACACCCGCATTGCAAGATGTTCTGGGTGAGATGAATACTTTTGAAAAAATATTGCCAAAAAATAGTGCAATGTCTAACTTTCTATCTCTCTCTCCCCTCCCAAGTTTAAAGCACATGCTTCAAAGTACTACCCCTACTTGTGTGAAATTATGCAGTTTGACCTGATTCCTGAGCTTCGAGCCGTTTTGCGGAAGTTCTTCCTACGGATAGGTGTTGTGTTTAAGATATGGATTCCAGAAGAGCCATCACAGGTACCAGGGACCCTGTCACCGACGTGGTAGCCCTGGCCCCTGCGGGCCCCTGCTGCTTCTCTGCAGAACGTCCACCATGCCACCTCTGCCCAGCATGTCTCCTGAAGGAGCAGGTCATGGAAACCAGGAGTCAGCCTCTTGGAGCCCGGAACAGTCTGGATAAAGAGGGCCTCTACGCTGGTCTCAGTAGAGCCCTTGACTGAGGCGTGGGCCTTGTTAAATGGCTGCATACCCAGCTGACGCAGTAGGTGGGGAGTCTGTCATCTCTGTCATTCCATTTTACTGCTGGAACTGTCTGTCGGACCCGTCGCGCACACGCCGGCCCCTCCCAGGAGAGTCCCGTCGGAGGACCCGCTCCGTGAAGATGCTGGACACAGCTGTGTAGGTTCGTGCTTGTTAGAGAGTCTGTTAATAAAATTTCTTGTAACGGCGAAGTGCCACCTAAAACACGCTGGGTTTGTGTTGAGTGTGTTGCCGAGTTGGAGTGTTTCTGTCAGTGGTGAGTCCGCTGTAGTTAGAGTAGTCTGGGGAAAGGTGGGGACAAAAGGGTTCTTCTTCTCCTGTTTTGTTTATGTCTGAGTGATTTTTAAAGTATTCTACAAAAATATATTATTGAAGATTTGATTGAAGGCAGAGTTGAGTAATTAAGTTAGAAGTAAGAGCTTGCAAGGTTAAAGAAGATGCAGTGCCTCCTGATTCTCCGTTTTAGGAACTTGGGGAGGAAACGTCTACAGGAAAAAGTGAAAAAATATATGAGAGTGATTCGCCTTCCTGGAAGGATTTGTGGTGGATGGGCATTAAACTAAGATTTCCAGAATAAATTGTCCGTCTCACACCCCGAAATCTAATATATGAAGTAGTAACAAAAAGGAAGTAGTAATTTAATGGAGTTAATTTATATTTGAGTAAACTTTCTACTTTTACCTCAGAATAGTGAGGGTACCAATGGTTAGTATCCCTGCTCTGCACAGGCCCCACCCCAGGGCCCTCCGGAGAGGGATGGGGCCATGCATGCGTGAGAAGGGTCACTCTGTGAACCTCCTCAGGCACATGGTGCGTCAAACCAGAGCAGGCCTGTGCGGTTGTGGGGCCGGCACAGCTGATCGGTGACCTTGGCAGGAGGTGACATGTGCCCAGTGCTTCTGTTAATCAGAGCCGAGGAGCTGAATTCTTTGGAAGGTTAGATTCTGAGGCCCTTTTTATGTTAGTGATGGTGCAATATTTTTAGCTGCAGAACTGAATACTGACGCACCTTATGCAAAAGTGGGCGGTATACGGATGTGGCCCGAAGCCTGCAAGCACTGTATTTGGAAGGTAATTTATTCTGAGTCCGAGAGAGAGGAGCACACTCTTCATTCTCTGCCCTTGTCCTCTGCTCACCTAGAGCAGCATCCAGCATTAGCAAAAGTGTTACACAGAGTTGTTCCAACATTCAGATTGCTACCTACACCCTTTGGTCCCGTAAATTGGATTGTATTGTCAGCTCTGGTGCCTTAGAAGTTAGTAAGTTGGGAACCTATCTATAAAATCAAATATTTTTTCTTTATAGAGAAGGATTTCTGGTGCTTTTGTTTACCAAGAAACCAATATTTAAATGTTTTTGTTTTTAATGGCCTTGAGAAATGTTTGGTTTGGGCCAGCAGTACGCTGTCTAGTTTTCTTTCCCCAAAAGTGTTTTCATTTCTTTACCAAAGAAAAAAAGCAAGTTTATGTTTTTACGTTATTTACATACATTTAGGAGGAGCTATATAACTTAGCAGGAAGGGACCGCGGGAGAGTATTTTACTGTGAATGGAAAATGTTAGCACATTTGACTGACTTGTCTTGAATCCATTACGTCTTGACACTGCATCACGGAGGCTGCGTCCTAAGACTTACTCCCTGGTACTGTGGGGTCGTCACAGCCTCGGCAGGTCAGTCATCCCCGTTGACGTCTGCACTGAAGGTGTAAATGGGGAACATGCGTGTTTGTTACATTTTCTGTACAGCTGTATCCGACTGAGAGTTTTCCTTTCCTTCTGAGGTTGTCATGTGACATTTTCTTCATCAAAGGTGACTGCAGGACTTTTCCAGTATATTCCCGCCTTCTCTTTAATTTTTGTCTCCTTTTGCAAAGTAAGAAATGGTGTGGCGCATTTTGTTACATGCTGAAACATTCAGGTTTTCATTTCTTTTTTAACTTTGTCTTTCAAATGATTCCATTTTCTGAATGAGGCATTTGAATTGTACCAGCATGGACTTTTAAAAACTGGATGTAAAACCATTTTGGGGTGATTTTTCTCAGACTGTGACCTGCAGAAGCAGTCCCTTACCTCCAGTAATAAGCCATTCAGCCTGAATCCGCTTTGTGAGTAAACCTGTCCTATTTCCTGATACACGTGGCTCGTGCCCCTCAAACACTAGTGACAAGGGTGTGTGTGACTCGGCAGTACCGCACCAGGACCCCACCTGTTACTAACAAAGTCAAGGGAGAAGAGGGAAGCATTTCCAAGGCCTTATTTCCTTCTCAGAATGCTTTAAGTGTTGGTTGTATGTGCTGGGTCTCTAGAGAGTTTTTATTTGTTACAATACTGCTGCTTTGAGCACTTTTGTTTTTCTTCATTGTCCTTTACGGACATCACCAGCTTTGGTATCTTAACAACAAACAGATGGGAAATGTTACTTCACATATGCATCTTTAGAGTCAAACACACTTTTTCCCTGATATTCCTCACATACGACCAAAGAACATATGCTATGGAAATTGTACAACATCATCTGGAAACACAGCATTTTCCTCTGACAGGTGACTGTTGTGCAAAACGCGAGGAAAACAAAACCCTGAGGTCCTTTGTTGTTCTCCCGTGGTTGTGGTTGTGCACTTCGTCGTCTTCAGTAGTGACTAAAGGGACCTGTCGACCAACCGAGTCTGACCACCGTGTCCACATGTTTGTTGTTAGGACGCCAGTGGGCACCGGTTTCAACAGAACCGCATTCTCCGAATTCCCTTCCTCGTTTGTGTGAAGGTAGACACATCTGAACGCACGTCTTGAGATGTGCTGTCAGCAGCTTTGTAGTTTGGGAAACGGAGACACCAAAGCTGAGTATTTAAAAGGATGAATATATCTGGAAATCCTTGCTGTCCAAAACAGACACTCATCAAAAGTGTAGTTTTCCTCAGTGTTCTAATTTTTAAAAAATTTTATCTGCATATTTGCATCAAATATTTCTTTATGTGCAAAATGTATGTTTTACCTCTTTAAAATGCCTAAACGTTAATAGCTACTTTTGTTTAATCTATACATGATGATTAAGTGCATTTAATATTGGTAATTTAATGAAAAGCATTCCTTGCCCAATGGATGTATACATTTTTGAAAGAATAAGCAGAATTATATAACATGAAATGCTATGTAAAGTTTTCTATGTAAAAATATTATGTATAATACTGTTAAAATATCCCATGCTTTAATCAGGTGATAAATCAATAAAGTTTTAAAAAGTAAAACTTTCTAATGTAGTAATTAGTTTATATATCAAGACATAGTTTGTTCTTATGGCAGCTATACGCTTGTAGATTAACAAATATATTAATGGGAGAATATTAATTGTGAGTTTTATTTTTTCTTTAAGTATGGTTCCCCTTTTCCCCTTCCCTCCCCTCACTCCAGGAAAGGGGAAAAAATCCACTCGTGAGATTTTTCTTTCTCTCTTGAATCCACTTTCACTCATTAGTTTGATCAGTGCTTTCGTTTCCAAGACAAAACAGAAATCCCCCCCTGCTGGCGGTGAGCACAGGATTACAGAGGGCGACTCGCAGGGCGGCCGGCTGGTCACCGAAGGGGAGACAATTCTAAGGTTCACACAGGCCCCCCACACATGAAGTCAGTAAACTCTGAATGCAAAATCCACCCTTTCTGAAATAATCCACAGTTGTAAATCATTACTGTACGTCTTTGGTTGTCACAGCTTGGGATGGAGAGGTGGAATTTGATACCGACACCTAGTTAATAGAAGCCAGGGGAGCTACTAAACACCTCCCACCACAAGGAGTTGTCCAGTCCCAATGTCAGTGGGCTTTGGGTCAAAAAGACTTGAACTAAAATGACTTCTTCCTCTGAGTCTAAGGAGTGTGGTGTCGTGGGACCTACAAGTCCACCTATGGAGGACACTTTCAGCTTGCTTTGGTCTTCCTCCACACACAGAAAAACCACTTCTACTTACCCATCTTGCGAAAGAGAGAGCATGCCGAGGTCACTGGTTGGAGAAGGGCTTTAAATAAAGCTCGACTTTTATTTAAAGTACCACTTATTTTAGCACTCTGAAAGGTAGAATCAGCATTATACTGCATTTGTATCCTACCAACAGACTGGAACACATTTTAGGCAAAAGTACTTTTTCAAAAAACCAGAGCGGTTCCCGGGAATTTTTGCAAACCTATGGAAATATGCCTGGTGTCCAGTTTAAGAAATCTGCTAGACTGTCCTCGGTTGGTTGTGTCACTTCTCAGGAGTTTCCAGCTTATAAAGGCGACTGCACGCCCACAGCAAAAGGAAAGGGAAAAGGGTGGGGCTGCCCCCAGGATTCTGCCAAAATGATCGTAGTGTTTTTTTAAATGCCTATTTGCAGACAAAAGCTAGCCTTATTTGATGTTCGACTGAAGATTGAGTCTTTGAGGATACTTTTAGATCATGGCCAATTTTCATTTTTTCCAGAGACTCTCACTCTCTGCATTAAAGCTGCTATAGCCTCCTCTTCATTAACCTAATTCAGATTTGCTTCAAGAATGAATCTTGATTTGTGTCTAAGAAATACCCATGTGACCTGAAACTAATATAGTATAGAATGTCAACCGTATTTGAAAAGTTTTAAAGAGAAATAACCAGGTGTTCTAGTAAAAATGTTTGCTTAAGTGAGTTTGAGCTCAAACACGGCTGACTTTTCTCCTCCAGACCCTGTGGGTTTCTGAGGAGCAGGGCGAAAAGCAGCACCGCCAGTAGGCGCGGCCCGTGGGCCGATCATGGAAGCCAGAAGACAGAACTCCGTGCAGGAGGGTTTGTGCTAACTTTCTGCCCTTTAGGGCAAGAGCAATAAGCAGGCTATTAATTAATACCACTTTTTTTTTTAAAGATTTTATTTATTAGACAGAGGGGAAGGGAGGGAGAAAGAGAGGGAGAGAAACATCAATGTGTGGTTGCCTCTCACTTGGCCCCCACTGGGGATCTGGCCCGCAACCCAGGCCAGACTGTGCCCTGACTGGGAATCGAACTGGCGACCCTTTGGTTCGCAGCCCACGCTCAATCCACTGAGCTACACCAGCCAGGGCTAATACCACTTTTTGAAGAGCTAACATTTGTCGATGGTTTACTGTACTCCAGACACTAAGTGCTTTTCATTTACAGGAAGTCCTTTAAACCTGGAAACAACTCTAGGAAGTATACACAGCAGTGTTCAACCGCCCCCCCTCTTTTTTTAGATGAGGAAACAGGCCCCAAGAGGCCCACTGAGGCGGTGTAACTGGATCACAGAGCTGAGACTCAGCCCCAGGCTCTGCCTTCAGAAGACCCCAGCCAATCTGGTGGAAGGGGTGCGCAAACCAAGTGCAGGGGGGCCTCCAGCAGGAGTGCTGGCCTGCGGAGCTGATGTTCCAGGGCCGGTTACTAAGTCGAACCGCTAGGTTACTGCAAACACCTGAGTGAGAAACGGTATCTACCAGCTCCCTTACACGAGCTTTCGGAGGGTCATACCTTGGACCTTTTCATGGTTATTTAGAAGCAGAGGAAGGGAGCTGACTCCAGAGAGAATGTAAGAGGAAGTGAACAGATGCTGACATTGGGCCACCTAGTTTTACTTCTTTCCCATTAATTCACGAACTGCCTGCATCGTTTCACCTTACTGAACAACTGAAAATTCGCCAATTTCTGACATTTTTAGAGTTCACCCTTGCTCCTGCCTGAGGGCTTTTGCCCCTTGACATGCCCTGGCCTGGAATGCTCTCTCCCTAGACTGTTCCACGGCTGGTTTCCCCTCCAGGGTTCAAGCCAAGCACAAATGCCTCAGTTGCCTCCTTCGAGCCTCCTCAGAGCCCACGCCAGCTGCAGCAGGCTGTTAGAGGTCTGTCTCCCCCCCCTAGAACGCAAGCACGTGAAGGCAGGAACCGCAGCTGGTTCAGTCTCTCCGGCTGCAGCACGGTACCAGACACCTGGGGAGTACCAGGCATTCTAGGATGATCACAGGACAGTGCACACATTCAAGGGAATTACGTCATTTCCTGTGCTTTCTTGGGTTCCTGTCACTTCCACTCTCCATTTCCCATGCTCAGCTGCTGTCTGAAGGCCCACTTCCCCTCCATTCCTGCCCTAAGCACTTACTTTCCTCAGAGAGTTCTGGAAGGTGCCCAGCCCTTGATTCCAAAGGTTGCAAGTGCCTAAAGGGCTCTAGGTTGAAGCTCTACATTCCCTGGACTTTTCTGGTCTAACTTCCGTCTCTCCTCCCCCCAGAGGAGGAAAGAGAACTTCATTCCTGCTAGGCTTCCCTATTGGTCGTTCCCAGGGCTCTTGCCCTGTCAACCATTGTTCAGCCTTTTGTTTTTTCATTTCTGTGATAGCAATGGCAGCAGAATAAATAGTAATAATAACCATGCATTGGTTTCTTAGTATGCCAGGCATTCGCTCTGCACACATCTTTCCCTTTAGTTCTCACAACCACGTCATAAGGTTAGGTACTATTATCATCACACCCTCATTTTTTTATAGAGCATACCTGGGGCTCAGAGAGGTCAGTGAACTTGCCTAAGGCCACACAGCTAGATTCAAAGCCTGCAGTCTGGCTCTAGAACATGCCTCTTAAACACTGCCCACACCACCTCTCAGTGCGTGGGAGCCATTAGCACCTGTCTCCGTCTCTCTCCTTCCTTGCATCCTTGATGCTCCCTTCAGTCCCTCCCTAAGGAGGGATCTCCCACAAAGGACCTGCAGACAGATGGAGATCTGTTAGGGCACGGCCCCCATGGGCTGAGAGGACAGCATAGTACTTCCATCTGCCGGCTCTGGAGCATATAAAAATGTGGGTTCATGTGCAGTTAAGTCTAAATATTTCAAAGTTTTATATCAATCTAATACATTTTTTAACAAAACACATTGTCAAGTGGTAGGCTTTATTAAAAGGAAATGGAACAAACCTTTAAATACTTAATAACTTCAAAATAGAAACCAAAAGCCCACTAAAGTACACTTGCACCATCACAAAGCCAGAATCCTGATGGGAGCCTCATATGCGTCTCAGAGAACATCAGATAAAGAATATTTTAAAAATAAGGACATAGCCCTGGCTGGTGTGGCTCAGTGGATTGTGTGCCGGTTTGCGAACCCAAGGATTGCCGGTTCAATTCCCAGTCAGGGCACATGCCTGGGTTGCAGGCCAGGTCCCCAGTGGGGACCACGTGAGAGGCAACCACACATTGATGTTTCTCTCCCTCTGTCCTTCCCTTCCTCTCTCTCTAAAAATAAATAAAATCTTTACCAAAAAACCCTTATGTCCATAACCTTTTCACTCAAGCAGAACAACTTTTTACACTTTATCCATAGGAATTGCTTTGACATGTGACAGGGTGCTGTTAAAGATAAACACAGCCAGACACTGTTAAAGAGTGGGAAACAGATTTTCTTCAGTAACTACCGACAGTAGGGGAGAAAGCTGAGCTCCACTCTGACTTCCGCAGAGCTGAATAGGCATTTTAAAGAGAAAATGAGGGAGTAGAGGAGCAAGCAGGGGCCCAGTGAAAAGTTACAAAGGGCTGATCAGTAAAAAAGTGATTAGGCCAGCCCTGGCTGGTGTGGCTCAGTGGACTGAGTGCCAGCCTGTGAACTGAAAGGTCATTGGTTCGATTCTGAGTCAGGGCACACACCCGAGTTGTGGGCCAGGTCCCTGGTTGGGGGCATGCGAGAGGCAGTCAGCTGATGTTCCTCTCTCAGATCAATGTTTCTATCTCCCTCCCTTTCCCCTCTTTGAAAATAAATAAAATCTTTTTAAAAATTGTGATTATGCCAGCTGTCTGTTAGCTGGCTTTTACCAAAGCTAGGCTTCCAGAGGATCTACCTTCCTGATTAGATTTCAGAGGAATGGCTTTCACACTCCTGAAATGTGAAAGGGACAGGAAAAGTTTACAACTGTAAGCCCTTTTTGGTAAATGCTGTTAAGGGAGGTTGGGGCCTATCCTCAGGGGCTGGCTAGAAAAACGGTAAGTCTCCTAGCGGCATTGAAGCTGCCTGTGTTTAACCCCTCCTAGGGAAACAGCCTTCTGCTGCTAGAAGCCATGTTGAAGCTCGGTCACCTTTTAGTGGAGAGGTTTGGACATTCATTCACTATGTGTTGAGAACTCTGCAGTTCTCGGTGTCTATATAATTTTGTGTTTTTATATTTGTTTCCTTGAATGATGACCAAATAGTGTGACTTTCGGTCTCAGGAGTAGCAAGCTAGCACTTCCAGGGGATGCACTCTGTGTGGACAGATGGCTGGGCCTGTTGAAGGAGGAGAAGGAGGCCAAAACTGACGGCTGGGATTGTCATCGGTCGCCACTGCTTCCTCTCTTTCCCACATTCAGTGTCTCATAAGATCCTAAGGGCTCTACCTCTAAAACGTACCCTGAAGCTGTTCACTTCTCTCCATATCCAAACTACACACCCTAGTCCAGGCTATTACAGCTTCCTGGATGCCTCCTACAGCCTTCTCACTGGTCTCCCTGCAAGTTCTTCCCCCCATACAGTCCTTTCTCCAAGCAGCACCTGCTGGGCCTCTTAAAATACCAATTTGGTAGCCCTGGCCAAGTAGCTCATTTAGTTAGAGCGTCTTCCCAATACGCTAAGGTTGCATGTACCCAGTCAAGGCACACACAGGAAGCAACCAATGAATGCATAAATAAGTGGAACAACAAATTGATGTTTCTCTCTTTCTCAAATCAATCAACAAAAAAATGACTATATTATTTCACTTACATGTGGAATCTAATGAACAAAATAAACTAACACAGTAGAGACAGACTCATGGATACAAAGAACATACTGACACCTGCCAGAAGGGAGAGGGTTGGCGGGAGAAGGGTGAAGGGATTAAACAAAAGAAAAAAGACTCCATTTGGCGGCAATCACCAAGCAGATCGGACTCTCCTCTCGTTCGTGCGCCTCCCTCGGCTTCCTCAGCAACCATGTCTGATAAACCCGATATGGCCGAGATTGAGAAATTCGGTAAGTCGAAACCGCAGAAGACAGAAACGCAAGAGAAAAATCCACTGCCTTCCAAAGAAATGATCGAACAGGAGAAGCAAGCAGGCGAATCGTCATGAGGCCCACACCGCCAATATGCACTGTACATTCCACAAGCACGGCCTTCTTATTTTACTTCTTTTAGCTGTTTAATTTCGTAAGCTGCAAAGAGGTTGGATCGGTTTAAATGACTGTGCTGCCCCTTTTCACATCAGAACTACTGACAAGGAAGGCCACACCTGCCTCTCCCATCTGCCTCTCTGGCTGGGAGGGAAGGAGAGGAACTTGCATGTTAGTGAAGGAAGAGCTGGGTGGGAAGACAGGGAAATCCAGAGTAAAAACCAAGCTGGTCCAAGGTGTCCTGCAGGCTGTAAAATGCAGTTTAATCAGTGCCATTTTTTTTGTTGTTAAAATGATTTTAATTATTGGAATGCACAATTTTTTTAATATGCAAATTAAAAGTTTTAAAACCTGAAAAAAAGAAAAAGAAACAAAGACTCGTGGACATAGACTACAGTATGGTGACTGTCAGAGGGCAGGGGGAGGTCGAAGCGGTGAAAAGGGGGATAAATGGTGAGGGAGGGACACTTAAGGCGGGGTGGGAAACACACAGTACAATACAGAGATGATGAATGGTAGAAGGGTATACCTGAAACTTGTATTATTTTAGTAACCAATGCCACCCAAATAAATTCAATTAAAAACATAAATAAAGGAAAAATACATATAAATTTGGTGGTCATATACTTAAGACATAGTTCAAACACTGGCTTACGAGGCCTACATCATCTGGCCTGGGCTGGCCTGATATCGCCTCCCGACACGCTCCACTTCATTAAGGCCCAACCTAGCTCATTCCTGACTCAAAGCCTTGGCACTGACATCCCCTCCTCCTGACACGCTCTCCAGGCTGAGATGCACGCAGCTGTCTGCTGTTGAAATTCAGGTCAGTTTTCACCTGTTCAGACATCTTCTCTGACTATCCCGTTGACCTTCCAAGTCTCTGCCTGCCATCTCATCCTGCTTTTAATTTTCTCTGCACGGCGCTTATCAATATCTGAAATTATCTTACTTGTTCATTCCGTTTCTCCCTCTAAAACTTATATAAGCTCCATGAGAGGCAAGAAGTTCTCTTCTGTCTGAGACGCTATGGACAGGACTCTGGGCAGTGCGTTCAAAAGTTATATAAGACTCACTACGTGCCTTTACATCAAGCCCTGACATCAAAATAGGTCACAATCCAGCAGCCACTCACTGAATCTGTTGGTTTCAGGAAAACGGTGATTGTGATGCCCGTTAGAACTGTCTGCACCAAAGGGCATTGTGGCTTGTGACGTCAGCGCAAACACAGAGCGGGTCACGCACGCCTGAGATTGGTCATTCGAAAACTTGAGTGGTGCCAGAGCACCCTTGGCCCCGCCCCCTGCCTCTGCCCAGTTCACGCATGCGCCCCTACCGCAGCCTCGCCGCCGCGCCATTTTGCCGGGGTTTGAATGTGAGGTGGAGCGGCGGCAGGAGTGGGTAGTGGCAGGTACAGTCCGCGGCTGAGATTTTCTTTTCCATTCCCGTACTTCCACGAGGTAAGGCCAGGAACTGCACGGCTTCGCGGGGTAGCCTCTGGGAACCCCGCTGGGAGAGGGATGAGGCGCTCTCTGCATTTCCGAGCGCCGGGGAGCAAGGACCGCGCCTCTGGGCGAGAGCGGAATGTGGACCTGTGTGTCTGGCAGAGTCCTCGGGCGAAGTCTTTGCCTTCGCCCGCCGCCCTCGCCTCATCTCGCAGCGTCTTGGTAATCAGGCCCAGACCCGGCGGCCCCCGGGCCTGAGGGAGGCGAGAGCAGCGGCGGCGCGGCCTAAAGCGGCCCATCTCCCGCCCCTTCCCCTCCAGCGCCGCTCTGATTGGTCGCGCCGCTGCTGTGTCCCTCGGGAAGGCGGCCTCTCATTGGTCACGGCCGCGCGTCGGTTCTCTAGGCTCCCGGCCATCCGCAACGTGAGCGGAGTGCAGCGTCGACGCCTGTTGGGCTGCAGGGCGGAGGATGCGGGTCGCCACCTGACCGCCAGTTCCTTGGACTCACCTATTTAAGGAGGAAGGGGAGCGTAGCCTCACTGTGTTTCGGCCTCTCCGTCTGTCAAATGGGCACCGTGGTCTCACTTTGCCGAGTTGTTTGTGAGGGTTAAATTCTAGTCCGTGCACCTGCCTAGTAATACGGGGTGCTCCTCTCGGGGGAAGCGCTGCGTGGCTCGGTATTCGAAGCATGGGCTTTGGCGTTAGAACGCCTGGGTTCGTGCCAGATTTAGCCTCTCCCTAGGAGTACTCGCTGCATCGGTCCCAGCCTCCATTTCCTTATCTGCACAATGGGGTTGAAAACAGTGTGTGCCTGTGAAAGTGGCTGTGAGGATACGCAGTTATTACTCTGGTTTACCGAGTCCCACCTCCGGTGACCATTTTCCGCCTCCCCACCCGTCTCCTCTTTAGCCACAGGAGCCACACTGACCGACCTGCCCACCGTGAAGCGTTTGGAGATGCCTCACGTTTTCTTGCAAATTACCAACGTTAGATCTTTGCAAGGCTGGCTCTCTACCCCTCAGCCTCTTCAACTCTTCATCACATCACCCAAGTTTTATTTACTTCGTAACATTGAACGTTATTTGTAATCGCTTGATGGCTTACTTACTTGTTTATTGTCTTTTTCAACTGCCAAGAGCAAGAACCTTGCTTTTGCCGGTCTTGTTTACTGCTCTTTCCAGGTGGCCAGTGCTTGCCACACGGCAGGTGCGCAAGTATGTTATTCTTTGGAGGCACAGAGGGGATTTTTTTTACTCTTGGATCTCACCAGTGCTCATTTTCTCCTTTGGGCCCCCATACTCGAATTTTTGGCCCCTTTTTTGTCTCTATTCTTTTTTTCCCCATAATTCCTGGAACTCTTGATCTAGCCTAGTCTGTTCCCTCTTAAGACTCTTTGTCTTTCACTTCTTCCATCAGTGGAAAGGGATTCTATTCTCTCTCCCCTTATGGTTACTTTGATTTCTGCTAGGTGGGGGCTGGGACAGAGGGAAACCATTTTCTCTACAGGATTAAATGGGTTTGAGAACCCTGCTCTCGTTTCCGAGTTAATTTATTCCTCGTTTTATTTCATAACTTTATTGAGCAGCCAGTTAATCTTTGGGAATACAGTGAAGAAACAGAAATGGACGAGGTTCCTTCCTTTGGGTAGCTTATGTTCAGTGAGGGAGAGAAACAAGAATACAGATAAAGGAATTAGGTAATTTCATAGCGTATGAGAAGGGAGAGAGGTACCAGGGGCCAGATCGCATAGGGCTTTGTAGGAATGTGGAGAGTGTGAATTTGGGTCTGAGTGGTATGTTCCTGTGGTTCGAAAGCGGGAGTGGGAGGGAGTGCGGAGGTGTTGGAGTATGTTCTTGACACGCATGTGCCTGGTAGTTGTCATACATAGATCCCTTTCCCTTTCCCCAGATGTAGGGCCTCACGAATGGTTCTCTAGTGTGGAGGGAATAACTAAGGAAAAGGCATGCTTTTTGGATTAGCTCATGGCAGTGATGTCTGAAACGGCGTTGGAAAGCAAGCTTTTATTCCAGAAATCTTCATCTGTAACTGGGGGCCTGTGGGAAGAGGCTAGACTTAGGTCCAGCCATCTATTCAACAGGAAGAACTTAGAAATTAGATAAGTCTGTCATTGATGTATTGTGGTAGTGTGTGTGTGTGTGTGTGTGTGTGTGTGTGTGTGTGTGTGTGTGTGTTGGTAGGGCTTTCCAAAGATAGCTTTGTGGAGAAAGTATCACCCCTTATAACTAATATTTTAAAGAGTCAAAGTACGTTCACCTGTGGCCAAATAAGATAACTAGACCTTGATCTTGCTGATATATTGGAAATCCCTGTGGAGTATTCTCTAAAATTACCTATTATACTTTCCCAAATCAGGGCTAAGCTTACAATTTTGTTTTATAGACATTGTCACTAGGGAGATATAAAAAGGGTTTGTTGACAAATACTTAGTCCCGTATCTAACATTAAAATTCAAGGACCTATGTAGTATTTTAACCTTCAGGGATTGTAGCGTGCATATTTATATAACGCCATCCCCCCCGTACACACATACACTCTTTTCCCCCCAACACGCTTTTTAAAAAAAAACTTAAAAATAGTTTTATCTTAGCACCTCAGCTTTGTCATTTTAGAGTTATTCTGTCATGTGGTCTTAGAATGAGTTGTCTCTACCTCTTCCTGTTTGTCACAATTGACCAGAATAAAGGGGAAGAATGATAGTGCTTTTGATGGGAAAATTCGTCAAGGGTATGTGGCTTTTGAAGACAATACAACTGATAGGTATAGTCGGTGCCCACGTTGTTGTAAAGCTGTAGGAAGACTGCAGTGAGCAAAACCCCAGGTCCCTGCGCTTGGAGCCTACAGTGTAGTGAAGGGAAAAGCACAGGAGACAAAGCAAATCTATATTCCTGATAAAATTTACTTGGGAAAATAGAGTCAGGGAATGGAGAGCAGCAGGGGTGGGTGCCCTTTGAGAGAGGACGGTCCGGGAAGGCATCTCTGGAAAGAGATGACACTGTGAAAGGGACCTGAATGAAGTGGGCGGTGAGCCATGCAGTGCTGCAGGTGCAGAGCCGTCAGCAGATGGGACGGTGAGTGCAAGGCCCTGAGACAGCAGTAGAAGCACTGCCCAGTGTGAACAGTAATACAGGGCAGATTTCAAATCCACTTCCGTCTTGAAGTTCTTATAAATGAACAGAAATTAATTAAGGCAGGCAAGTTGGTCATTTGTTTATATGACAGGTGTAACTGAGTTGCTACATTTTGTTGGGGCTGCTAATAGCTGGCCCTCAAAAAATAATGGTCTCCAGTTCAGACTGGGAATCTGTGTTCTAGCTGGCTGACTTGACATACTGACCGATCCATTAGTTCAGGCAACAAGTGCTTCCTGAATGTCTGTGTGCCAGGCAGTGATGAAGGTCCTGAGCACACAGAGACAGAGATGTACAAAGTTCCTGCCGAAAGGAGTTTACAAATGAAAGATGACAAGCCAAAGATAATTTAGATGAGGATTAATGCTATTAACAGAATAACAGGGATGAGATAGATAATGAGTGTGGAAGGCCCCTTTGAAGAGTTGAGGCTGACAGCTGAATGATCCTGCATATCGTGTTAGAGGGAAGAGCAGCATTACAGGCAGTGAGAACTGTCTTGGCTGGTTCAAGGAACAGAAAGAAAGTAGGCTTTTGTGGCTGGAACACAGTGTGAGGCCAGCCCAGGGGAAGGCAGGAAGGTTGACAGGTGCCAGATTGCATGGGACTCTCTGCCATGGTGACTGAGTCTGGGTTTTTAATACAGATAGTTAGGAGGGATCTGAGGAGATTTTGGTTGAGATATGTACAGTGCTACAGGAGCATAATGCAGATGTATCGAGGAGTATATTTAAAAACTCAACAAGATAGAGAATTAACCTCTGTAATCCCCCAAACACACACAGTTTCTAACATGCTGCCTTGCATAAATCCCAAAAAGTAGAATACATTTTCATGTGGTGAAGAAAGACCAGGTGGATTATTTTTCCTCATATACATTGATGTAAATGATTTTGCTTGGCATTGACAAACTTTCAAGATTTCAAAGTCAGAATTTCCATATAGGAGAAAAGAATGGGAAATGAATTGATTAAATCATTGCTTTCCAAAATGTGTACCATTACAAAGTGGCCAAGTAATGGGAGCAACTCTAGGTTAAACAATGTTAAACTGATAATTTACTGTTGGAGTTCCTGAAACCTTTAAAGTGAATCTCCAAAAAGGGGTGAGTATAATGTATAGCATTTTCCAAACTTTTGACGTAAAAACCAGAAAGGGTAGCCTCTTACTTGTGTGTAAGGTTGAGTGGGATTTGATACTCATGCCCATAGAGTGGTTTGTCCTGGGTCAAAGGAAGTGAATAGGTGGTGATATCTATTAAATCAGTCAAAATATTGACTTCTCTTGTAGAAAATTGGAAAATGTTTTCTAATTAAGGGAAAGGTCTGTACTAAGGAGAATACGGATAGTTTCAAATAGAGTGTTCTCGTAAGGTGTGGTCTCTGGTTGTGGAGTGTACTCTGCACAAGCACAGCATTAGCTTATAGCCCATTTCTAGCTTTTTTTTTTCTTTTTAAGTATGAGATGAAGGGTTTTGGCTTTTTTTGTTGTCGAGTCAAATCTTACTCAGAATCTCAGCATCATCTTTGACGACTTCTTCTCCCTAATTTCCATCTGGCTGCTTTTTCACATCACCCTTTTTTATTGCTATTCTCAGTATGTCCCACTCTCATTCAGTCCTCTGATTATTTCTACTGGAGAGATTAACCTCAAGTAGTAGAAGGAGCATAGACCTATAATCAGACTCATTTGAATCTGATCTTTATTAACTATGTGTGACTTGGGGCAAGTTAGTTACTCTGAGTCTTCTTCCTTGTGTGTTAAATGGTTGCTTGTGGAGTAAGAAGCATATAAAACATCCAGCATTGGTCCATACATGTGACCTTAGTCCCATTTTTTAAAAGTGTCCAAACAGATCTCTTGTTTTCTTCCGCATCTCCATTCTGCAAACCGTTACCAGCCTAAAGGTCCTATTTGTTTTAAAAGTCCACTTTAAGTTTTTACCCATTTATTTTAAAAATACCTTTACTAGCCTCCTATTGTACATTAAATCATGAACTCTTAAGCTAAGTGTTGAGGAGCGCATATGAACTGATCTCAGCCTCCAAGTTCACTCTTCCCAGAGGAGCTATGTACTTTTCCTGTGTCTGTCACTTTGCTCACACTATTTCTTGCATGAGATGGATGCTTGTTGTACTTTGCCTAACCAAATCTATATATTTTTCAAGTTCAGCTCAAGACTCTGGGCGTCTGGAAAGTCTTGGATCACTGAATGCCCAGTGATTCTTTTTAACCTAGTTGCTGTCTGTGTGATTCTTTTGGTGTTTGTACTCCAGGGAGCAAATGTATTTCAGATTTTTACTGTGGATTATACAACATCCCCAGTGGGGCTTGGGGTAGCACCCTGCAATCAAACACATTATTTCTTTAGTGAAAAATTTATATTCTAAGTGAGATAATGACTAGATTCATAGCCTCAGGCAGTTCAGGCCAGGTTTAGCTGCCTGAAAGGAGAGGGATTACCAGTCTGTTGTTGGTATTTCTTTTCCTCCCTCCCGCCCTCCTTTCCTTTCTTTTTTGTAGTTAGTATTTCAGTTGTGTCTTGTCTTCTAACTAGTCTGTAAGCTCCTCTGGGCACCTGAATTTGATAACTTTCTGATAGCAAATGTGATATATATAGTCATAGGATGTTAGAAAAATCTAGGAGAATAGAAAGAAAATAAAAATCCCTTTATCCATCATGTAGATATAAACACCCTTTATATTTAGGGTGTATTTTTAGTTGTTTTTTTTTTCCAGTACATTTGGGTATATGTAAAAAAAGTGTTTAAATCCTCACCCAAGGATATTTTAAAAAGAGAGAGAAATAACCAGGTGTTCTAGTAAACATGTTTGGTGATTTTAGAGAGAGAGGAGGGGGGAAGAGAAAATGAAACATCCATGTGAGAGAGAAACATCGATCAGTTGCCTCCTGAATGCACCCTAACTAGGCACTGAACCCGCAACCTTTTGCTGTGCAGGACAATGCTCCAACCAACCGAGCCACCTGGCCAGGCCTCATTTAGGTATATATAAAAAAATTTTAACACAGTTTGAATTGTGGCATGCTTGATCTTTTTTCCACTTAGCTTCCATACATTTTACAAAAATTATTATTTACTTTTTTTTCTTTGTCATAGAGGCCCCAGAATTATTTGGTGCATGTTGCCCTAAAAAGGCTGCATTTCTCCAAGTTCCCTAGAAGCTACGTGTGGCTTTGTCCCTAAAAGCTGCCTGTGGGGATGCAAGCAGAAGTGGGGTTTTTAAAAACAGCTTTGTTGAGATATAACTTACCATTAATTCATTCATTTTAAGTGTACTGTTTGGTGAGTGTTAAACAGTTGTGTGTCCGTCACCACAGTCCAATTTTAGAACACTTCTTTCACCCCGAAAAGTTCTCGCTTCACACTTAATTTTATGTTTTATCTACTTACCAACAAATTGGAGACCACAGAGTCCCATTTGTAGCATTCTCGCGCATTTTGGTCCGTTGGTGATGACGTGTGCCCTTGTGCACACACATACACTCTTGTCATCTGTATGTATGTACTGTTTTGTGTGTGTATTTCTTAGTCGTGTGTTATCAATTATATCTACATAAACTATTTAGCTTATAATTTGTAATATATTAGATGTGAATTTTTGGTAAGTTATAGCATGTTCTGTGCTTCATATTTAAGTTTTGTATATTTTAATAAGAAAGTTGCTTTTTATTAAGATATACTTGACATTAGTTTCAGATGTACAACACAATGATCTGATATGTGTGTATATTACAAGTGGTTACCACAATGAATTGTTAGCATCCATCATCACATGTAATTACAGTTTTCTTGTGATCAGAACTTTTAAGATTTACTCCCTTAGCACTTTCAAATATACAGGTCTGGCAGAAGTAAGGCCTGCTTGAGTGTGGTTGGTCGGACAGTAATATGGGTGTAATAATTTATAGTTTTAATTTGAACATTTCACCTGAAATGCCATGGTGTGCTTGAGCGATACTGTTATGTTTCAGAATTACATGCCTGTGATTTTGTAATTAAAAGGGGGGAGTTACTTGTGCCGAGCCCTGTATATTACACTGTTGTTAACTCTTGTCATTATGCTGGACGTTACACCCCGTGGCGTATTTTATAACTGGAAGTTTGTACCTTTTGACCCCCTTTCACCCATCTTCCCCTAGTATGTTCTCAGTCTATGAGTTAAGGTTGTTGTTATTAAAAGATTCCACATAGAAATGAGATCATACTTTGTCTTTAAAGTACTGGGTTGGCCAAAAAGTCCATTTAGGGGTTTTTTTTGTAAAATAAAAGACACATTTTTCATTTTCACCAGTAACTTTATTGATTTGGATATTTTGTCAGCTGTCTCCCACTATAGCTTCTAGTGGGTAGAGGCCAAGGATGCTGCTAAACATCTTCCAATGTTAAGAGAGAAAGGCTAGCAGCAAAGGATTATTTGGCCAAAATGTCAGTAGAACCAAGAAACTTTGCAAACCATATTTGACACATCTGATCAGTCACGGCACCTTCTCCATACACTGCACAAATCACTTTTTGTGTTTCAGTTGCGATTTTACCTTTCTTGAAATAATAAAGCATTAATACCGTATCTTCTTCCATCTTCAACATTTAAATGGCTGCACAAAAATTCACCACTCTTGATAAGTTTTTTTAATGCATGCAGATATGACAGCTGTCACAATACAATGTAACAAAATTGTTTCAAATGAAGTTAAAGACAACTAAACACTACTAGAGCCATAGAATGGAAAAACTAATGGAATTTTTGGCCAACCCAATATTTCACTTAGCCTAATTCCCTCATGGTCCATCCATGTTGTCAAGTGGCAGAATTTCTGTGTGTGTGTCTGAATAATATTCCATTGTGTATATATACCACTTTTGTTTCTGGTCCATTTATCTTTTGATCAATACTTAGATTTTCGTGTCGTGGTTATTGTTAATAATGCTGCAGCACAAGGCGGTGCAGATATCTTTTTGAGTTAAGTGTTTTCCTTTCCTTTGGGTAAATCCCCTGAAGTAGAATTGCTGGGTCATGTGCTGGTCCTATTTTTAATTTTTTTTGTGGAACCTTCATGCTCTCCTATAGTGACTGCCCCAATTTACATTCCCACCAGCAGTGCATACACAAGGGTTCTCTCTTCTCCACACCCTCACCCACATTGGTTATTTCTTGTCTTTTTGATAACAGCCATTCTAACAGGAGTTAGGTGAAATCTCATGATTTTGATTTGCATTTCCCTGATGCTCAGTGATGTTGAGTACCTTTTTGTGCACCTCTTAGACGTCTATATGTCTTCTTTGGCAAATTTCTCTTCAGATCCCCTGCCCACTTTTAAAATTGGGTTGTTTTCTCCCCTGAGTTGTATGAGTTCTTTATATATTTTTTGGACATTAACCCCTTGTCACAGGGGTCCCCAGCCCCCCTGGGCCACACACTGATACCAGAAACCAGGCCACACAGTAGGAGGTGAGCAGGAGGTGGGTAAGCTAGCCAAGCTTTGCTTGCATTACTGCCTGAGCTCTGCTTCCTGTCTCCCCTCTTCCCTACTCCCTCCTCCCATCCGTGGAAAAAACTGTCTTCCGTGAAACCTGTCCCTGGTGCCAAAAAGGTTGGGGACCACCGGCCTTATCAGACATACGATTTGCAAATACTTGCTTCCATTTGGTAGGTTGCCTTTTGTTTTGTTGATGGATTCCTTTGCTGTGCAGAAGCTTTTTAGTTTGATGTAGTTCCATTTGTACATGTTTGTTTTGTTGCCTTTGCTTTTGATATAGGAAGTTACTTTTTAATATTAATCACAGTTGTCATCATCTGAACCCTAAAATTATATCTCCCCAGGTACAAATTCTCAACAGTAGTTTGTTGTTGGCACTTGTGATGAAATGTTGTACACAAAGGCATTTATTTTAATTTCCTTAATCTCAGGACACTATGGGATCCTTACTGCTTAAATTTTTAATTTCTTATGGCAGGGCTTATAAAAAGTTTCCAATGAGTCTCTTTAACCCTTTGCTCTGTTTCATAGTATTTAAATTAGAACTTGTTTTTGGAGACTTTGATCAGATTTTCAGCTTTGCTTCTCTGTGCCTGTCTTTTTGAAATCATATGTTTTTTTCTTCTCCTTTATCTCAAAATTATCTCACCATAGTTTCAAAAAAAAGCCCATCTTAGTTAAGAGTCAGGCGTATAGCCCAAGCCCAAATGTAACAAGTGGATGACTTTGAGAGAGAAGACTGATAATATAAAAGGATTTTTTAATGCAAGTTATTGAGTCCCCATGTGACCAATTACCCAAACCTCATTTCTTGTTTTAGGTTTTATTGCAATGGAGCTCAGTGATGCAAATTTGCAGACGCTAACAGAATATTTAAAGAAAACTCTTGATCCTGACCCCGCCATCAGACGTCCAGGTAAAGAGAATAAGTATTGTTTTGTGGTCGATTTATTCTTAAAGGACAGGTGAGGGAAACTTGTGTGCAATCTGTTTGTAAATTTAAAAAAAATTACACTTGGGTTCTCAGACATAGTTTATTTTTTATTCTCCAGCTGTAAAGTGTGTGGGGAGAGGTTTTGGTTTTGTTTTTTTGAGTAAAATAGTTTTTATTTGGCCTCTTCTAGAATAGAAGACACTAGTATGTTTAGACTGCTTTGTCCCTTCATCTTTCTGAAATTCCCCACACCTGCCAATTTTAGAGAGATAATAATTAGGGCATAGAGATGAGAGTTAATTGCCTAAAAAATGATTAAGTGAATGAAGCCAGGCAATCAGACACTGTCTCAATCTCCATGCTGGGTTTGATTTAATTAACACATTTTAAGACCTAGGGTTCCTCTTTTCCTCCCTTCCTCCTGAACATGACCAGTTTCCATTAGAAACTTAGTTAAACTTAGAATTGCAAACTCAGATGCCCACGGGAATCACATGTGAAGGTAAATGAGTGAGGCAGGCCGAGTGAGGCCTGGGAATATTCTGTGACTGTATGCCTTGGTTAAGGGGCAGGTACTATTTGGAACCCCTAACTTTGGGGAATTCAGACCAGTTTTGGAAGTTCAGATTTACAGCTTTACTTGAAAAATAAGGCTGTTTACATGAAGTGTCTATATTTTTAAATGATAGTAACTAGTAACTTCAAACAGTTTTGAAATACATACAGATCAAACTGAGTAGTCAGTTGATGATTCTTGATGTCAGCCATATTAACCAGAAATGCTCTCAGTCTGCTTCTTCAGAATTTACTGATGGGCATGCTCACGAAGAGGATTTTGGAAGTGCCCCGTAAAGACACAAATGAGTACATGTGCGTGTCATATTGATGTTATATCTAATAAGTAGAATTGTAAACATGTTAATGCCTCCATCCTATTCTAGAAAAGCCTTTGTGGTTTCTGAGAGGGAAAATTTGTGATCTTCCCCTCAGTGCTTAAAGAAGTAATATGTTTTGGGATGAAGGGAAATTAATGGCTCTAATCTTCTTAGACTTTCCCAGAAAGCCTCTGCCAACACTGTCTATTAAAAATGATTTTTAATAATTGTGTCTTTTAAGGTGAAGGTGCTATCGTTGTATGAATCCAGGACAGAATGTAGGAATAAACTATTTCCCAGGGATTGGTAGTAGACTGACTTGACATCTTTATAAAATGATCTGGAGATGGCAGGGTGTAGTGGATCCCAGCCTACAGGTACCACTGTGCTCTGTGGGTTATTGAGATGTAACAGTGTTATAGGTGAATTGGAAGAAATTTTTGAGGCTCATCAAGTGTGTAGAAATATGTAAGTGAGAATATTCTGTGAGCAAGTTGAGGGAAATGAACACAGAAGGAAATAGACTTAATTAAACTCATGAGAAAATTGCCTCCAGGATATTAATTACGATTTAGGAAAGAGACCTGGCAGTCTGTACGGGCTTTCCCCCAAATCATGGGTACAGAGTGTCACCCTATGCCAAGTGTGGACCAGTGGGAGGGAGCAGTGGGAGCCCGACAGATTCATACACAACTGTCCGCTGCTTAACACGTTTCAGTTTATTTCTCATCTTTCAAGAAAGACATGGGGGACACAAGGCAGGGAAGGTTTGAGGATAGAAATTAAACTCTTGGGACTCAATTCAGAAAGAAGAAAAGTGTTAAATCATATTATTGTAGGAAATAATAGGTGTTAACAGCAGACCTTTGCAGAAAGTATTGGATCCTTGGAATAGGTGAGGCTTAAGATAGGAAAAATGAGAAGTGCTATAAACCTTCACTGTGTGATCAGTAAACCTAGGACATTTAATATTCCTAAGTGTAATTTGAGTGTAAATATGTGAGCTAAAACCTATGTAAATTTATTGCTGGTATTAGAAATGTTTATTTCAAGAAGAAAACTGAAGTCTAGCATGGTCAGATAAGGACTAGACGAAAACTTTTCAGTGATGAAATAATTCTAGCTGTGTGATCTTTGACAAGCTACCTAACCTCGGTGGCCTTGTCTTTCAAATGAGGATACTGTCACCTACTTCTCTGTGTAGTACTGACAGCTGAGTGAAATAATACATGTGGGTAAAGTACCAGACCCGCATAGTTAGTAATAATAATACATGGGGTCCGGCACAAATAACGCCTTTTTGTTACAAAACCTTTTATTACAAAATCCTAAGCATGTAATTCTGTGACATAACAATATCACACTGAAGCACACCATATGACATTTTAGGTAAAATGTTCAAATTAAAACTACAAATTATTATACCCATATTATTACCTTACCAACCACACTCAAGCAGGTGTTACCTCTGCCAGACCCTGTATATCAGCACGAGTTAGCTCATGTAATCACAGTGGTACTGTGAAAGAAATATCACTGCTATTACTAACAGCACTAATAACGATCCTTCTGGAGTGAGACAGGGTGTACTACTTTTGCCCTAAAGTCAGTTAACGTCTCTGAGGAGCATATTCTCCTTCAGATGGGATGGTCGTCTGATCAGGCCACGTCACAGGTTTGTGAGAATCAGGTGAGTGGAGTGATTTGAAAACTGAGGTATTATGTAAATGTACTATAACATCATATGTAGTCCATTCAATGGGTGAGAAAATTGAGTTCCCTAAGAAAAAGTATCTTAATCTTTTCTGTTTTTTGATGCTTCGGTCAGATACACATAGTTTACATATACATAATGTGGAAAGATTTGGTTATAATAACGCTCTAACATGGAAATTCTTTTGTAGCTGAGAAGTTTCTCGAGTCTGTAGAAGGAAGTCAGAATTACCCACTGTTGCTTTTAACACTACTGGAGAAGTCCCAGGATAATGTTATCAAAGTGTGTGCCTCAGTAACATTCAAGAATTATATTAAAAGAAACTGGAGAATTGTAAGTATTTTGTGAATACATAGTTTAATACCCTGTATATTTATAAGATTTATATTTGCAGTGCTCTTGAAAGATTCAGACACAAATTAAAGATAAAATTAAATAGGACCCTCCTCAACAAAATATTAGCAAATCAAATCCCAGAGTATAAAAATATATACCATGACCAAGTGGGATTTATCCCAGGTATACAAGGCTTGCTCAGCATTCAGAAATTAATGCCTTGCCCTGACTGGTGTGGCTCAGTTGGTTGGGCATCATTCCACAAAGCGAGAGGTCCCCGGTTCGATTCCTGGTCAGGGCACGCATCTGGGTTGCAGGTTTGGCCCCAGTTTGGGGCATGTACAAGAGGCAACTGGACTTGGGGTGGTGAACATACAATATAATACATGGATGCTGTATTGTAGAATTGTACACCTGAAACCTATACAGTTTTATTAACCAGTGTCACCTCAATAAATTTAATAAAAAATAAATAAAAATTTAATTAATGTAATTCATATCAATAAACTAAAAATGTAAAGAGTCACACGATCATATCAGTAGATGC
Source organism: Macrotus californicus (assembly GCA_007922815.1). Taxonomy (NCBI): domain Eukaryota; kingdom Metazoa; phylum Chordata; class Mammalia; order Chiroptera; family Phyllostomidae; genus Macrotus; species Macrotus californicus. The sequence goes on along the minus strand of VMDR010000223.1, from coordinate 2,178 downwards.
AGGAAAATTTTTTTGAGCAAATCTAACATCCATTCATGACAAAAACTACTTCAGTAAAGTAGGAATAGAGGAGGAACTCTCTTGATAAAGACTCAAAAAAACAAAAACCTACAACTGACGTCATACTTAATGGTGAGAAATTTGAAGCTTTTCCACTAAGATTAGGTACAGAGTAAGGATGTCTTCTCACCACTTTTTCCCAACGTCGTTGGAAGTCTTGGCTAATGCAGTAAGGAAAGGAAGTACAAGTAGTATCAGTTGCAAAGGAGAACATGAAACTGTCTGTTCACAGATGGCACGGTCGTCTGCAGGAAATCTGAAAGAGCTGACAAAAGTCAAACAGGACACTTTCCCAAAGTTCTTGTGTCTCCTTTGAGTTCGCATGGATTGCCTCGCTTTATGGCCCAGGTTGCTAGAGCGCCATAAAACTTCGCTTCAGTCTCTGTCGTGACTGAGGTCCGACTCAAGCTCATTATCTACTGAAGAGACGTGGGAAGACACAGTCTAATGAACCCTTGAAGCAATTTCTGTTGTAGACTGGGGAAAATTATATAAAGCTGAAAACTGCATTATATATATGAAAATTTGTAGACTGCAAAATAACTTATTTTGAAGTTTTTGGTAAGGGATTGTGCCCTATGTCTTATGGGATATGGAAATACATACTAATTTTAAGATGCATCTTATTGTTCTACAAATTCAGTGACATATAAAAGTATTATAAATTAAGAAACTAGTATTGTCCACTCCTTAGCTCAGGACAGTGTTTTTCAGTTGGGGGTGATTTCGCCCACCAGGGGCTATTTGGTGACATTTCGGTTGTTACAGATTAGGGTGGGTGTTGGGGCATCTAGTGGGTAGGGATGTTGGTAACCATCCTACAAATATACAAGAAAGATCCCTATAATAAAGATTTATCTGTCCCAAAAATGTCAGTAATTCCAAGGCTGAGGGTAAAGGAGGGAGAATGAGAATTGTTTTATAGTGATACCAGTAACATTTATTTTAGAAAGTATTATGGGTAACAAAAAAAGTCAACTTTAAATATCCTAAAATATTTATTTTAGGATCTTTATTTAGAATATTTATTTAGAATCTTTTTTCTTTGTTGATAAGAGTTTAAAAAGAATAAAAAATACTGTTTTAAGCTTGTATTTTCAATAACCACATGCAACAAAAATAACCTGGTGAATCTTAAAATACTTAAAAACCCCTCTCTACCTCTATCTCGATTTGTAAAGCTAGTGAGACTCTCAGAACCTTCTTGGTTGCAGTCCTGCATGCATTCAGACTCCTAGTGGTCAAGCGGTCTCACTGCGAAGACCTTTGACTTAAGGGGAGACTCAGAATTGAATCTTTTGAAGATGAATGTGGGCTAAGTAGCACGTGTAAAGATTTTAATCCCATGTTCTGATTAATTTATATATAGAACTGAGAGTCTTTAATTGGCATCAAGGAGTCAGTGGCTCATTAATTTGTATGTAAAGTATTTGCATTTGGGATGGAATATACAAATTCTGTTCAAAGGGTTCATGCTCTTAGGAGATCACTAAAGGAATCTGTGACCCATTCATGTAGAGGGAACACCTTTACCTTTCTCTGTGTTTTTCTTAGAAAACCAGGACATTAGAATTGGTTCTGTTTTAGTCACAGACCCATCTGGTTATGGACATGGATTTTGTGTTACTGGCTCATGAATGTTTTGCTTTTAGGTTGAAGATGAACCAAACAAAATTTGTGAAGCCGACCGAGTAGCCATTAAAGCCAACATAGTTCACTTGATGCTTAGCAGCCCCGAGCAAATTCAGAAGCAGGTAATGTGAGGCCCTGCTTTTTAAGTAGACCGGTTTGTAGAGCTCTCGTCTAATCGGTATTTTTCTCCCTCAGTTGAGTGATGCCATTAGCATCATTGGTAGAGAAGACTTCCCGCAGAAATGGCCTGACTTGCTGACGGAAATGGTGAACCGCTTTCAGAGTGGCGACTTTCATGTTATTAATGGTGTCCTTCGCACAGCACATTCTCTTTTTAAAAGGTACTGATGTATAAATTCATACTTTTAAAACTTTTTTCCAAATGTTTTTGCTTGTGTAAACAGTTGTGTTTTTGTGACTGTTGTCACTCCTTTGAATGTGATAACCCTGGAATAAGAGCGTAAGTCTCTCGATTCATTACTATGT